>PUQB01000144.1:0-410885 GCA_003024785.1 Selaginella tamariscina
TCTTTCTCAGAGCAAGTTTGACTCAAGAAATTTTAAACAAAAATAGGGTCAAATTGTAGAAATATGTAAATATGAGGTTATTTAGGGAATTTTTTAACCTTCAAACATATTTAGGAAAATTTTCCCTCAAAAATATGTATTTTAAATTTTTAATAATTATAAATATTTATACGGATACCATTTGTTACTACATATATAACTCCATTGGTATTATATAGATAGTCGATAATAATAACAATACTAACAAAAAGTAATTACTAAAGCTTTTCTTTTTTCATCTAAATTACAGTTTAATTAAAAATCTCAGTAAAAAATATTTACCATCTAATATTTACACAGACTTTCACCTGATCACACCTGACATGTTTGCTCCACCCAAGTTGGCACCATCTAACCTCTGTACAGGCGAAATAACGTTGCGTGTGTGGTGTGTGTGTGTGTGTGAGAGAGAGAGAGAGAGAGAGAGAGAGAGAGGAGAGAGAGAGAGAAGAGAGAGAGAGAAGAGAAGAGAGAGAGAGGGAGTCTTATTTACCGTGTCACGGAGATCGGCTAGTGCAAGGTAAGCTCGTTGCAAGTTTGCAGAACGCAAGTCTGCGTCATTCAATCTAGCCCCCTAAATAAAATGATGTATATGTAATAGATAAATTACATATTGTGGTGAATATTATAATAAAAGCAACACACCTTTAGATTTGCTCCTTCAAGGTTTGCTCTGGTGAGGTTGGCATTTCTAAGGTCTGCATTCTGCAATATCAACATATGAATTAACGAACTATAACTTTAGAGAATTTAATAAAAATCTTGAATTAAGTTATCAGGTGATTAAGTAAAAGCTCACCTGTAAATGTGCACTGCGAAGATCTGCACCAAGAAGGCTGCAATCTGCTAAACAAGCATCTGCATATCCCACAGCCACATTTATTAGACACGCACACGCACACGCACACGCAGAGAGAGAGAGAGAGAGAGAGAGAGACTTGCATATTTGCACTTTGTAAATTAGCACCTGATAGAACGGATCCTTCAGATGTGCTCCAACAAACACAGACCTGTCATAACATAAACAGCGCTTAGGCGTTTTTTAAATTGTTTAATAATATTACATACATTATAGTATTACTAACAATATATAAGCACTTACTCGCGAAGTATGGCATTGTGAAAATTTGCAGAGTCTGCTGAGGATTCCTGAAAGTATCTTATTAACATATATTGAACTACAAAATAGACAAGTCTTAAGACGTGTGCATGTGTGTGCGTGCGTGTGTATTTTTAAAACAGATATACATAATATGCTAGCATATTGAGCTATAATATACACATTTAACTTTTAAGAACCTCTAGTTACAAACCCGAAAGTTGGCTGACTGTAAGTTGGCTCGACTGAAGAATGTGCTAAATAAACGTCCATAGCTAAAATCCACACCAGAAAGATCCTAAACAGAAAAAAACGTACATGAATATCAATCTACTCATATACTAATACTAGAAAGAACGCGTACTTCCGCTGTAAAGCTATTCATTATTCATGCTAATGTAAAGAATATAATACAATATCTAAAACCTAGTGTGTGTGTGTGTGTGTGTGTGTGTGTGGTGTGTGAGAGAGAGAGAGAGAGAGAGAGAGAGAGAGAGAAGAGAGAGAGAGAGAGAGAGAGAGAGAGAGAGAGAGAGAGAGAGAGAGAGAGAGAGAGAGAGAGAGAGAGAGAGAGAGAGAGAGAGAGAGAGAGAGAGAGAGAAGAGAGAGAGAGAGAGAGAGAGAGAGAGAGAGAGAGAGAGAGAGAGAGAACCAGATTTGAGAGGTTTTGGCCAGAGAGATCGACACCACGTAGCCGAACACGCTTAGTTTGCAAACACTTGATCACCTCTTTCCTTGTTAACTCAGCAGTGTCTTCGGCTTCTTCGTCTTTCTTACTTGGAACTGCAGTTAGAGCTTCAATCAATCCCTGAAAAAAAGAACTAATAGTAATACTTATTATAACATGTTTAAGTATGGATACTACATTAAACTTCTATATATATTGAACATACATTATATAGATATCTACAACATGCGAGAGAGAGAGAGAGAGAGAGAGAGAGAGAGAGTGGGAGACTTACAGTAAGCTGGTAGTATTCTGCTTCACGTACGAGTTCCTGGGACGAAGAAGGGTCCAATGTTGGAGTCACACCATCACGAAGGTAATTTAATATGTGTCGGAAATGAGTCCCGTCTCTGTCAATAAACACTGAACCCTGCAAAGTGCTTATATATATATACATATATATTATACATATCTATGCAGATATTCAAATATATTTATATTGTAAATATAATTTTTTCGGTAAGAACAGTCTACAACAACCTATATTAACAAGTTATTTATGATAGTGTTTTATGTTTTTAATTGGTATGAACATAAATCTGTGTGTCTGTAATGTGTGAGTGTCGTGTGTACCTTGTCGGGATCAATATGCAAACGATGTCTGCCGCTGAAATAATTGCAAGCATGGATGCAGTGTCTCGGTGTGTCAGCGTGTCCACAGTGGTTGTGAATTGCATCCCCCTGCAATAATATAATAGTGCAATAATTATAAATTTAAAAAGAAAACGATTTACAAAACAGATATATAAATTTTGTGTTTATATGTGTATACTTATTCTGTGTGTGTATGTTGTAGAATAATCATTACATGTGAACAGTGTGGGTGTAAGAATCACACGTACTATTGAATTTTTTATATAGATGAAGTTTATGAGTCTTAAATATATTAGAGAGAGAGCGTGGGTATCGAGAGAGAAAGAAATATATTAATCTATTAGCTGTAAACATACACAAATTTCAGCTTAAAAGGGGACATCTACACACACTGAGAAATGTATGTGTGTGTGTGTGCGTGTTGTGAGTGCTTGTTAAACATAATAAGTGCCAATAACCAAAAAATTTGCTTAAAAAAACTACAATTAAGCAAGATATAGCTGCTAGCTTACCAACATTGAGATGCACAATGGACTGAGAAACGGGAAGATCATCCCCCATTTGCGATTGCGTTTTACAGCAATCCGACGGCTGCCAGATGTCCTCCCGCGCCATAGCTATGCAGGAATCCTCGGCTGACACATCGCCATCGCTTTGCGAGGCCCCATCTTCAATCGCCATCGCAAACAAGAAATGAAGAACCCTAAAAAATAGATCTTCGCATATTACAGGAATCGAACCATCAACACATCAGCAGTTATCAGGAATGGAACAGTCGACTTCTATAATATTTAGAACTTTATAATAATATTAAAACTCCCTTAATTACGATTAGGGTTGATGTTAGTAGGAATTTAATATTCATAGGATAGAATGGAAGAAGGCGGATCGCTGTTCGAAGGCATGGATTTCGTGCTGTCTGTTGAAGATCCAGCTCCAGAAGCAAGCGATTTGTTACAAAATCACACAACAGCTGCAGATTCAGGTGAATATTCGCACAAAATCTCCACGCACACAGTGCCAGGTATATGCGTGTATGTGTGTGCGTGCGTTAAGAAAACATATGATACAATGCAGCATATATATGCACCACATACCAACAATATATGCTTTCTCACACAACATAGTATTCATACTTTGATGCAGGGTGCAACAGTTTTTGCACACACACACACACACACACATCAGCGAATTGTATTGCAACATTTATAGAATGTAATGTGTGTGCATAGAACATATGCATTTTTGCTATGGCATGTATATATGCTTTCCCACATAACAGACACAGCACACACACTTGTGTGTCTGTGGTATATGTTATATATATCACTTTAAATGAAAATCAAGCCAAAATCCCTACAGATTTCGAAAATCCACACACAGTGCCAGGTATGTGTGCGATACATGATGCAATATTTTTGCTATAGAACAAATCTATACTTTCTTACAGTATATATAATAGAAAATCATGAGTACCAACTTTCTGCAATTATTTGTAATCAACACGCCCACACACACACACGCACAGAGATGTGTTTGTTTGATTAGCTTAATCAAGTTTTGATCACCAGGAGCACAGAAAGATGATCTCTTTACGGGCCTGAGCATGTCTTCCGGATTAGAGGCGCCTGCATTATCATCTTTCTCAACTAACTCTTTCAAGAACATCATGGCAGCCTACGAAGATCGCACTAGCACTGTCACTCCGACCCCGACTACGAAGGTATGCTTAAGCTATATATCACATGCTTATACAAAGTCTATATATATCTTCTATGTTAGGTAGTGTCTGTTTCTACAAAAACGGGAAACAGTGGACGGAGGAAGAAGAGAAGTGTGAGAATCGGATATGGAAGGGAAACTGAAGACACCGAGGAGCGTGAAGCGGTTTCAGAGAGTGCAAGGAGCTCGGTTTCACGGGAACTAGAGACTGCAAGGAGCTCGGTCGATAGCATTGGATTGTCCGAGGTTTCAGTGCACAGTGAGGAATTCATGGCTTCGGTTGGCACTTCTGAGGTCTCCTCTACAGAGAAAGAGATGGTGGTGGAATCCAGCAAGGCGGTCATAGAGACGGTGCAAGAAGTCAGTGCTGAAAGTGTCCCCAGTTTAGATGCTAAAACAGCTCCTCAACAACAGGTACATATTAATGCACATACACACATACAATATGCAGGACATGAATGTGTGAGTATATCAGATGAGTATATTGATTTATCAGGAGTTTGTCTCGAAGGACTTGCAAAACGATAAGGAAAAGCTCGATAGTGTAGGGGAAAGTTTGGCCATTGGTGGAGAGGAAGTTGGAGAATGTTTTCCAAAAGAGGAGGTAACCATCATACTTGTGTGCGTGTGCGTGTGTGTTGGTATGGACCGTACTTAACAAAGACCGGGTTTTGCCTTGTCACTGCTTATCCACATATGTGCAAATTGACATATCTTCGCTAATATGTATAGCATCCTATACTGTGTGTGCATGTGTGTGATATATTTACCGTGATAGATACTAATGAATACCAGGTTGTGCAGACAGTTTACTCAGAGGAGAATGTTGATGAGACTACGAGTTTTGAAGCAAGGTTAGAAAGGATCAAACAGGGGATCACAAAGAGATTGCAGGAGCTTGAGAAGAATGCAGAAGAGGCAAATAAATCCCGGAAGCTTGCTGCACAGAAGCGTAGGAAGGCAGCAGAGCAGCTTTCTGCAGCATCGTCCAGGCGTAAGGAGCTGGAGAGCGAACTTGAGACTGCTTGTGACAGAGAGGACTTTGAGCTTGCGGACAAGTTGAGTCAACTGGTTGCGGATGCCGAGAAGGAGCTCGGACTAGCCGAGAACCACTTTAAGGAGTACGAGCTTCAATATGACTCTGCTGCACTGAAGCTTGAAGAGATTGTCACATTGAAGATTAGTATTGAGGAACGAGGAGCAGCTGAACTACAGACTCTACGTGAGGTGAGCCCACACACACACACATCCCTCCTCTTATACATATATATGTACATAAATAACCTGTGTAAGCTCTATAATAAAGTACATGTTCTGTACACTCTTATTTTTATACTAGATACTACACACACACATGTATAAGCGTATATACTTACAATATATATACATGTAGCATGTAGAATATACTGTTATAGTTCATAAATGTCTCTACATGGATAATATTACACACACAACTATACTAGCTACATACGTGCATACAGACGAATGTGTGTCTATGTGTACACACACACATATATAGAGAGAGAGACAGAGAGACAGAGAGAGGGGATGCATACATATACATGATGCAGGAGGCGGAAGCTGCAGCGGAGAACATGAGAGAAGTAGCAGCAGAGTTAGCCAGGAAGGAGAACGAGAGGCTGTCCGAGGAGGAAGAGCAGCTAGAGATGAAGAACACACAGTGTGTTCTTCGGCTACGGGAGCTCGAGGAAGCAAAAGCAGAACTGGACCAGCTTGTTGGTAAAACAGTCGAACCTGAAGTACAAGAGAGGAGCCATATCTTAGAAGAACGTGACCTGCTCGTTCAAGAGCTCGAGGACTTACTGGAGAAGGTTAAGCTTAAACAGGCTGAGATTGCTAAACGGGACGATTTGATTAAGGAGCTAGACACGAGGATTGCTTCTGGAACTGTTCAGTTTGCTGAGAAGCAGTCGACAATTGAGGAAGATATGAAAGCTGCTACTTGTTTGTTGGAGGAGCTTGAGTCCGGAGCAGCTGCTATACAGTCTTCAAGAAAGAAGGTACCTTTATACTGTGTAACGTGAGCTTGTAAGTGTATATGTACATGTCTAGACGCATATACATGTCCGTGTAAGCAATGTAACGACTAAACTCTCTCTCTCTCTCTCTCTCTCTCTCTCTCTCTCACACACACACACACACACACACACACACTCTTACCGACTTCGGATATATGTAGGTTGAAGAGGAATTAACAGTAGCGGAGAGGGAGTCCCAGGATATTAAGATCACGGCCGAGAGTGCAGTTCAAGGGGCTCGCTCGCTGGTAGAAGTTCTGGAAAGAAGGAGAAAAGCGGCCTCGTTCTCCAGAGGCATCAAGGAGAAGAAACTCGAGCTAATGAAAAAGGAGGAAGAGCTCTTATCTGAAGCTCAGGATCTTAGAATACAAGCCTCGGCTGCTCGATCATCACTACAGGTATGAAAACCTATATATACATATCACACACACACACGGCATCTGGTGTGCATATACATACTGTATATAGCATGGACTCCAGGATGGATTTATTGTGCATATATATTGTATATATGCGTGCTATACATCTAGATATACAAGTGTCATATAGATTCTTAGGTCCATATAGGCTATATATGTATATATGTAACATACATACAGCATTTACACACACACACACACAGATATAACCGTGATTACATTTGTTTACTTATTACAGGAGCTGTCGGCGATTAAACTGAGATTACAACAAGAGATCAGCTCCGCTAAGCAGAAGATAGCTTACTTAGAGAAGCGTGGACCCGAACTGGAGGCCGAGAAAAGGCTGGCGGCTGCTGCAAGAAATTTTAAGGAGGCAGCCCGGCTGTCATCTGAGGCGAAAGCCTTGCAAGCCGATAAGGAAGCCGCAACAGGTAACGATCTAACATACATTTTACACACACACACTCGTTTTCGTTTGTACATATACACGTGAATATGTATTTTACAGGGGAGCTTGAGAAGAGCAGTTCTGATCTTCAAAAGCTAGAAGAGGATATAGAAGCACAGGTTGCTTCTTTAGCAGAGATCGATGGCTTAATAAGCGTAAAAGAGAAAGAGGCTGCTCAGACTTGTTACAAGAGATTAAGGCTTGTTGCTGTTGCTGCTCGAGATGAACGAGGTAAACACGCTCTTAGTACATATAGATATATACATATATTGCATGTGTGACACACATGTGCTGCTTGTGTATGTATACGTCTTACTTGTATATATACGTGTATAGCTACGTATATGCGTGTGTATTATGTGTATACAGACATTGCACTTGAACTGGAGGACAATGAGGAAGCAGAAAGTTTGCAAGCAGAGGCAGAAGCTGCAGATTCAGAGGCTGATGAACTACAAAGAATACACCAGTTTCATGGTGGAGAGATTGAAAATTCTCAGATTTCTAACAATGCTGAAGAAGCAACCGATGTTTGTCAATGAGAAAGCTGATGCGTGTAACTGTTTAGGAAGTTTTCCAGGAGGTACTCTGTGTGTGTAGGCGCGTGGAACTTTATATGGATCAAAATGATTTTAAATATACAAATAATCGATATAGTCACCTTGAGTGAGCTAAAACATAGGACTCCTCCTTATATGTGTGTGTGTGTGTGTGTGTGTGTGTGTGTGGTTATGGATGTACTACATAGTTCCCATAAAGTAGAAAAATACAGTTACGTTGTAAATGTATATATCAAATATATGTATATATATGCCCTTCTATATGTACATGCTATTTCTCTTTTTGCTTTCGTATCTCTACATTATATATGTACATATGTACAATATATGTAGATGTGTGTGTGTGTGTGTACATATATTATGTGTAATAAAATGGTTTTGTTATTGTTTATTATAGAGAAGAGACTAGCTCGTGGTTGTAGTCGTGGCCTGTTTGATGAGGCTATCACGAAGTAGGCGACGCATGGTCTTGCCAGCAGGCGATTTTGGGATCTCCGTTACGAACTCGATCCTCCGTATCTTCTTGTAAGCCGCTACCTGTATTTATCTTTAATATAAATAAATCGAATTCATTCATTCATATATAGCGAGTTCATCTGTATATTATAATAAATCTCCTAAATAAAGCATCTTATAGTAGATGCTTGTATTTTAATTAAGTGCACGTTCTAAATATTTATATTTCTATCTGCATGCATATATTATAGATGCACTCATGCTCTCTCTCTCTCTCTCGCTCTCAGAAGCGAAATTCATTATATATATCGATATCTCTATATGTATATATAGATTGTGTGTGTGTGTGTATTGTATATATACTCTCTATAAATATAATCTGCATACATAATATATAATATATCAGACATACCTATATACGATTTTATCTTTATATGATTTTGCTTAAATAGTTATTAATTGTGTGTGTGTGTTTCACCTTGGAGGATACAAAATTGAAAATCTCGTCTTTAGAGAGCTCGCTGCCTTGTTTCCTTACAATGCAGGCTACAGGTATCTCTCCGGCAACTTCATCCGGGAATCTGATACATTATTGTTTATTATATTATATTATATATATATATATATATATACAGATTACATATAACTTACGGATTTATTATTGTGTGATTACTTACGGAATGACAGCTACGTCTTCAATAAGCGGATGAGCGATCAAAATGGCTTCTAGTTCCGCAGGTGGAACCTTTAAAGAAAGAAAATTACCATCACTCCAAGGTATTCATATGTGTGTGTGTGTGTGTGTAGAGATAGAGTACATTATTATATATAGACATTTCTATCTGTATGTATATATGTCGCTGCCTATATATACATCCACGCAATAAACACACACACACACACGGACCTGGAAGCCTTTGTATTTGATGAGCTCTTTGACTCGATCAATGATGAAGATATCTCCATCATCATCAATATATCCCGTCCCCGTGTGAAGCCAGCCTTCTTCATCTACCGTATTCTTTGTGGCATCCGGGTTTTTAAAATAACCTATTATTTTACGTATTAATAGTGTATGTATGTGTGCCTGTGTGTGTGTGTGTGTGTGTGTGTGTGTGTGTGCGACATTGTTTTAATCTTACGAGAATTACAGATACTATCAGTTGTACTATCATTAGCGCGCACACACACACACTCACGAACAAATGCATAATTTACCTTTCATTACAGCTCCCCTCGCACGCATATTTCACCAGGTGTGTTTGCAGGCAAGGATTTCCCAGTGTCTGGATTTATAAACTTCATCTCGGTGTTCGGTATTATGAATCCAACTGAACCTTTCTTTGCATTTCCTCGTGCGTGACCAGGTGCACAATGCGACAGTGTAACACAACTGTACTCCGTTAAACCATATGCCTATACAACACGGTTAGTATTTTAATGTGTGCGTGTGTGTGAGAGAGAGAGAGAGCCAGCTTACAATAAGATAATTCAAACGCTACGTGTGATTGTGCACACACACATTACCTGTCTCATTTCAACACCAGGGAACTTAGTTTCGAATGCTTTTTGCAGCTCAGGAGCAAGAGGGGCAGCGGCAGTCATGACAGCATTAAGCTTAAGCTTACGCAAGTCATATTCATCCACAATGGGGTTCTTCACAAGGGAGAGGATTATGGGCGGTACAAGTGGTGCAAATTGGACTTCGTACTTAATGAGTGCCTCAAGCATCCTCCTGAGCTCGTATCTCTCCATAACCACCACTTTACCTGAGTGAGGTGTGTAAATGCATATTTTAGCATATATACATGTATGTATATGTATGTACATGTACGTAGTATGTTGTTTAGAATACCAAGATACTATATTAAGTCTCTCTCTTTGTGTTTACCTTTCAGGCGCATTGTGGAGCAGCCAATACCAGTGATCCCATATATATGGAAGAATGGCATGAGACCGAGTGCACAGTACTGAGGTAAGCCTTCTCTAATCTCAACAGGAATACGCTCGTAGTCAGCGAGAGTTTGACTCAGTATCGACAGAATATTCCTGTGTGTCAGCATCACTCCCTTGCTGACACCTGTTGTCCCGGAGGAGTACGGAAGTGCGCATAGATCGTCTGGGTAAACCTTTACTTCTACAGAGCCTGAAACCAAGTGTATTTATATATGCATTTGCATATATATATATAAATACACACACACAGAGAGAGAGAGATGTGGTTATAAATAGGTATGGTAGAAACTTCTGTGTACACACATATACAGTAGTGTTGTGTGTGTGCGCGCGTGCGTGGGTGTGCACGCGCATGTGTTCTATATACGTGCTCACTTCTGCCTCAAACAGGGAGCTGAGGGGAATCGAACCGGAAGGCGCATTTTCACCAATGACGATAACGGGGATATAAGGTGAGCAACTTTGTTATAGTTCGCCGTATTAGTGATAACCATCTTCGCTTCTGAGTCTTTTACTTGCTTTTCTATCTCTTCAGTTGGAGACGACGGGTTCGCACCTGCATTCACATGTAAGTACATATGTTCGTAAGTATCTGTGTGTGTGTGTGTGTGTGTGAGAGAGAGAGAGAGAGAGAGACGCCAGCGGGATAGATGATAAGGAAGATGACAAAGAGGAAGACAAGGCATGTAAGTTAAATTTGATTCTTTTGTTTAAAGTGGATTGGAACACACACACTCAACACCTGAGAATACACCACCAGCAAGCATTGCACCAAGGACCACGATGAAATACTCAGCCATGTTGGGGAGGACCACAAGCACAACATCCCCCTTCTCGAGCCCGTGTTGGGACATACCATATGCAGTGTTCTCCACGAGCTCCTTCAACATCCTGTACGTATACTCTCTGCCATCGGAGATATCTACGATTGCTATACGGTCGAGGTAGCTTTCTACTCCCTCGAGTACGTATGCCGGGATTGTAAGCTCAGGGACCTTGGAGGGTGGTAATTTGCTGGTGAAGACATACTCCTGTTCGGACTCGAAGGGTTTCCTCGGCTGCATAGTCCCATCGAGAAGAAGAGAGGAGGAATGAAGAATATAGATGGGAATGAGGAGGTTTAATGGGGATTTAAGAGAGTTTAGGGGGAGAAGAAATGAGCAAAGTGGGGAATAAGGGGGAGGATATATATAAAAGGAGGGTTGGTAGTGCATGAGCTTTGACGGAGGAAAAGGGGAATACAAAATTAAGGTGGCGTGGGAGGGTTTCTTTCGTTGGCACGTACTCTAGAGTGTGTTGGTGGAGGCGTGCAGAAAGCATGCTACAAAACAGGTGTGTGTTTAACCAAAAGTATATATATTTGTGTGCATTAATAATATACCAGCATATTAGGAGATGTTTATACAGCTGTGTGCGTGCGCGTGCGCGTGCGTGTGTTCATCTTATATAGATGAGGCGAATTAACAGTTATGAGAGATCATTTTATTTACTCTCTTGTAGAGAGAGGGAGATTGAAGTATAAGTATATACATGCTTGTATAAACCAGGTTAGATTTACGTCAATTTTGTTTATAGGAAATACCGTAATATTATTGGTGCAATCATTCATTTCATATGATTCCTTCTTTTCTGACGTGTTTTCTTGTGTGTGGTGTGTGGTGCACGGTGCGTACGTGTGTGTGCGTGTGTATGCATTTATTCACATACACAGACACACCCACACACACATACAATCTCTCTCTCTTTCTCTGGGTGTGTGTGTGTGACTTAGTGACATATAACTCTGAAAGCAACAGTGGGCATGTATGTGGATAGTCTTAGGACAAATAGTTATTAATTAAATTAACATTTACAAATATATTATTTATCAACTACCTCTTATATGAGCGAATATCCTTATTGGTTCTAAATAAATTACTTTTGAACAAAATTTGGCCCATAATTATAGAAAAGAATATTATATTCCATTTAAAATCCTACTATCAAATACATTATTAAATATTAACTATGATAACTTATTAGATATTAGAGATTAGATATTTTTCAACAACACTACAGATTAGATATATTTTCAATTTGTAGTGTTGTTGAAAATATTGACTAGCTAACTTCCATGTTTGTAACTATTAAATGAGTTTATTTTCTAAATTCTTTTTGTTTGTTATTTAAATCTTGTTTTTCATAATTGCATATTGCACATCGTGTTAGTGGTTTGGGTGTGGTGTGATTTGGGTTTGGTAGTGTCAAGTGTGGTGTATGGTTGACAATCATAATAAAAATTTCATTAATTTTGTCAACCCCTTCAATATAATAACCTCTCGTAATAGTTGGCCATGGTCCTAACATATTACCTTGAGCAATTATATTATAAATGCGGCCAACAAATAAATTTAGAGTAAAACAACAATGAAAACTTTATTAAAAATCTATATTTTCTAACACAATAACACAAACTCTCTTAATATGTAACGGAAAATCCATGTTGGTCACTTGTTGGAGATCCCATATGTATACCTCGTCACTTGTCGATGTGCTCGCTTCTTTCAATGTACATACTTGTCAAGTCCAGCTAGAAGTTGTGTGAGTTATGATAAAGTTCAATACTTGTTAATTGTAGCATCTATGGATGTTTTTTTTAATGTACTTTTTGTAACTTCGAAGAGATTCTATGGTAGCTGTTGGAGATGATAATTGTTCTTGAGAGGTTAGAAGGCATTCGAGAGGACCTCTTTGTACTTATCAAATGTAATGGAGATTTGTTGTGTAGTAAGTATGCCAATTCAAAATGGTCTGATTATGACTATATACAAGGCAAATAATCCAAGCAACTTTCGGGGTTGCCAAGCCAAATCTAGGCATCTACAAACATCCTTGTGTTATGGAGAACATACAATAGAGTGCTCGTGGTTCTTTGGAACAAGCAACAAAAGAAAAAATTGCAAAATGCTTCACATACACATTACTTTTTATCATTAGGGTTGGCATTCTGTGTTAGCCCACTTACACAAGTAGGTAAAAAGGAGGAGCTTCATCACATAAATAAGGTGGAATATATGTAATGAGAGTTCTTAAGTTTCAAGAGAGCTTATTATTTTCCTATTGGTGCAAGCTTAACTTGTGTCACTAAGACACAACCCTCTGTTGTGTTGCCTCAACTTCCAAACGATAAAGGTACATCCCACCTTTGAGTTAGCTTATCCTTAACGTTAGTAGAACAATGCCCTTAAGACCGGGTATGTCATGTTTAAGAAGTTAACTAACTCCTTTTATTCAATAACCCGCTCGCAAGTCTGAAAGGCATTGCCCAAGTTTATGTTTTATAAAAATAATGGTTGAGGCCTTGCTCTAGCCACCTCATCCATGCCAAGTTAGGAATGATACTTGCAACTCGGTTAGCCCGCACATTCTGACCATTATTCCTAGACTTGGCCAATTGAGGTGTGAGTTCCTAAAAGACGGGTTCATGACATGGGTTACTTTAACAGATTTCATGAGGTTTTCAAATAAGGTTTTCATGGTTGGCATCTATTAAGCCACATATGTGGCACCAGGTCAAAATTCTGACAATGCACACTTTGTACTACATTACTTAAAAGATAATGTGGCACTCAATGCTATGTAGATGAATCAGATGAACAAAGTTCAAGTGGTGAAGTGATGGCCGATGTTCAAGTTTTAGAACTATGTGTTCTACTTTGAGTTTTCAATTGTTATCAGTGTGAAGTTGTTGACAATTCTTTGCTTCAAGACATAGAAAAAAAGGATGTGATGGTCAAATAGCTTTTATGAAGTCTTTGATTAAAGAAAAATAACTAATGCTGGAATTGTAGATGTTGTTATTTTTGGTAGGGAGAAGTTTCACATATTCAATTGCATTTGCTTATGAAATGCAAGCAATGACCATGTAATGGTGGCTTGTAGGTAGAACAAAGGCGAACATAAATGTTAGAGTTTTAACCCAAAGGGCCAACACGTGGCAACACGTGGCTGCCAGGTGGCCATTTGGCATCATCATCCTGTGTGAGCAACGCTAAGTTTCCCAAAACAACCCCAACAACCCCTAGGGTTAGACTCTAATGCCCAAGTGGACAGGAGACTTAGGGTTTAGCCTAAGTCTCCCTAGAATGTCTGCCCCCAGAACCCTTGAGGGATAACCCTAGTTGACTTAGGGTTTAGCATAAGTCTCCCTAGAGTGTCTGCCCCCAGAACCCTTGAGGGATAACCCTAGTTGACTTAGGGTTTAGCATAAGTCTCCCTAGAGTGTCTGCCCCCAAAACCCTTGAGGGATAACCCTAGTTAACTTAGGGTCTTGCCCTAGAAGACCTAGACAGGCTCATGCCCTAACCCCCATCAAGGAGACGTGTGTTCCACACATACCCCCCCCCCCCCGTGACAGAGCTAAGGCATTGTCACTTACCCCTTGAGGAATCACCCTCATCTGAGAGTACAACCCCTTTAGGGTGACAAGGGGTACCCTGAACCACGACTAACCCCTAAGGGTTTGAGTGGCCAAGTCATACCCTAGACCTAGGGCTAGTACTTAGTGAGGACACAAGTGTGCGTCGTAGGCGGACACGAGTGTTCTGCTAAGTAAACTCCCTAAGGCTAGGTTTGGGATAACCCTAAGCACATGACCTTGTGAGTGCCTCACGAAAGGGCTCTTGCTAACACGCTTAGGTTGTTTAACCCTTGAATTCCAAGGAGAACACTTCCCTAGCCAAGTGTACCAAAGGACACCTAGTTACGAGACCTAACCTCCCTTAAGTAGATGCCAAGGCTTAGCACCCTAGTGCAAGCACAAGCATGCCTATTGGCTAGAGTATCCAACCCCTTGGCGATAAACCCATAACACAACCCCAAAGGGCATGCCTTGGGCTTTGTATCGTGTGACATCTAGCCCAATGTCACATCTCTATGTGACACTACCTTCCATGATGTGGGCTATCATGCCATAGCCCTTAGATTCAAGAGTTGCACCAAGTATCACAAATGTGGCTCCTAAATGTCAACTCTAGAACCCCTTAATGAACCCTCAGGAACTAGGTAATATGAACTTGTCAAACAAGATCCCACGCCCACAGTTGGACAAGGACACGGATGTGCCTTACTTGGCCGTGAGTGCTACACCTAGCTTGACGTGGAGAAGGAGGCTGGAGACAAGCCTCAACCTCTGCCTCTTGGAACGTGTATTCTCACAAGACTTCCCAAGCATGGATTCGCCAACGTTAAGGATAAGCTACTCCGAAGGTAGGACATACCCCTAGCATCTGGAAGTTAGGGCGACACAACAGAGGGTTGGCCTTGACGACACAAGCTAGGAGCTTGCACTGGGAGAAGAGTAACGAGCTCAGTCATGAACCCAGGAACCCTCACTCCTATATACTACTTTATTTATGTGACAGAGCCCCCCCCCTTATTTTCCTGTTTACATAAGTGGGCTAGCACTGAAATCTCATTCCCAGAGGGAATATACTTGGTGAGTTATCCATCGACCCCTAAACCCTAACATGTCAAACCTAGGGGTATTTCTAAGCATATCCGACACGACTGTCAAGCCATGATTCAGGAACCAGGAAGAAAGTAGGATTCCAAGAATATGAAGGCTTAACTCAGGAATAGGACTGAGAGCAAGACAAGAACTAGGAATGAGACAGGAACAGGACGGATCCAGGAGCAGGACAGGATCAGGATAGGATCCAGAAGCAAGACATGAAAGCGCAGGACAGGATCCAGGAACAAGATAGGAACAAGACAGGATCCAGAAGCAAGACAAGAGCAGGAGGCAAGGAGCAAGACGAACAAGACAAGAACAAGAATGATCGTAGAAAGACTGGTGTTGATAGTAACTGATTGTACAACAATTAGGTCGGAGCTTTTATGCTCACAACTCCAAGCTAATCTGGTCATGAGTCTAATCTAGTCATAGCAAAATGTCATCCTTATCCTAGGAATATCCTGTAGGAATATCATGCGGGAATATCCTGTAGGCATATCCTATGGAATATCCTGTAGGCATATCCTGTAGGAATATCCTGCGGATATCCTGAATATCCTGTCCGAATCCTGTATCCATATCCTGTAGGCTGAATCCTATATGTATCCTGTATCGGGTCGTGACAGCACCTCCTCCCTAAGGACGAGTTCCACGAGTCTTGGGACCTGGTTTAGCAGGATAATGCCGATGGAAAGCAGCAACTTTGGAAGAAGCATGGAGTAAGTTGGATGCAGGTTCCCAAGTGCGATCGGTAGGCAAATAACCTTTCCAATCCACCAAGTATTGAAGTTGCGGCGATGAAGACGAGAATCAAGGATGGCTGCAACTTCGTACTCAGGTTCACCAGCAATGACCACAGGAGGGGGAGGAGAAGAAGCACGACCAGGAAGAGAAGAAGGATGATACGGCTCCAACAAGGAGGTGTGAAACACAGGATGAAGTTTCACCGTAGATGGTAACTCGAGTCGGAAAGCTACAGGATTACCTCCGCCACAATCCTGTAAGGGCCCAATCGTTGAAAATCCAACTTAGAAGAAGGCCTGTTGGTGCGAATGTGTCGACGAAGAAGCCACACGAGATCACCAATCTTGTATGCAGGTGCCGGCTGACGTGAGCATCAGCATGATGCTTGTACCGTTCCTGTGCCTGCTGAAGATGAACCGGAGATCATCCTGTACCTGACGAAGATGCTGGAGACGATCCTGTACTGCAGGAGCGGAAGAAGGAGAAGCAGGAGAGCAAAGTCAAAACGTGGATGGTGGCCTGTAAGAGCAAAGAAAGGTGTCTGGCCTGTAGATGCGTGAATGGAGTTGTTGTAGGCAAACTCCGCCATAGGAAGAAGGTCCAACCAATTATCCTGTTGGTAACTGATGAAGCAACGAAGATATTGCTCCAAGGTCTGAATTGTGCGTTCTGACTGCCCATCAGTTTGGGTGATATCCTGAAGAAAGATCCGCTTTAACCTGTAGACTCCGAGAAGCTCTCGCCAAAACTTGGACATGAATTGTGGACCTCGATCAGAAACAATGCTCTCAGGAAGACCATGTGTCGGAACACTTCGGATCACCAACTCAGCAGTTGTCTGGCCTGTAGCAGTCTTTACATGGTAGGAAATGAGCCTGTTTGGTGAAACGGTCAACCACCACAAGAACTGCATCAAATCGAGAAGGAGGAAGATCTGTGAGGAAATCCATAGAAATGGATCTCCAAGGAGCAGAAGGAACAGGAAGAGGACGAAGAAGACCAGAGGTGCATGACGAGGCATCTTCGACCTGTTGCAGGTGTCACAACTCCGTACAAACCTTTCCACAAAACCTCGCAACCCAGGCCACCAATAGTTGCGAGTCACCAACTCAACTGTCTTGGCCACACCAAAATGTCCTGTAGCCGGGGTATCATGACAATCCTGTACCACACGAGTCCTGCAAACACCAACAGGAACGTACAGGAGACCTTCCCGGTACAGGAGTCCATCCTGTATGGCAAACAGTTGTAGTCTGACGGGAACTGGAGGAAGAGGAACTTGCAATGTCAGGATAATGTGTGAGAACACATTCTTTGCCAAGTCGTCTGTAGCCAACTGCGAACGGATGTCCTGTAGAAGTGTTGAATTGCTGGAGCCTGATGAACCTGTAGTGCCGCAAGCCGGAATCGATCAGGACCCAACAACACTTGCTTTGACAGTCATATGCAGGATCGCCCGGGCGGTGCAAGGTAAGAGCGCCTAGACAATGCGTCCGCCTTGCCATTCCGAAAACCGGGCCTGTAGAATGACGAAATCAAAACGTGATAGGAACTCCGCCCACCTAGCCTGTCGCCGACTGAGAACTCGAGCCGTTTGAAAATACTCCAGGTTCTTGTGATCCGTAAGAACTTGTACAGGATGCGCAGCACCTTCCAGGAAATGCCGCCACTCCTCGAACGAATCCACAATGGCCTTGAGTTCCTTGTCATGAATCTCGTAATTGATCTCCGCCGAAAGGAACTTACGAGAGTGAAAAGCTACAGGATGAAGCAACTTGTCTTCTCCAACTTGTGATAGGACGGATCCTACTGCAAAATCCGAGGCATCTGCTTCAACGAAGAAAGGACGAGAAGGATCAGGATGTGCTAAAATCGGAGCTGTCGTGAAGGTGTCCTTGAGTGTTGTGAATGCATGTTCCGCCTTGTCGGACCAAGAGAAAACCTCTGTGCGCTTGGTGAGTTCCGTGAGTGGAAGTACACGCTTGGAGAAGTCCTGTATGAACCGCCTGTAGAAGTTTGCAAAGCCAAGGAAACATTGTACATCTCGTACAGACTTGGGCCTCTCCCACTCCACGATGGTCTTCACCTTGTGCATGTCCATGGAAACGCCAGCAGGAGAGACGATGTAGCCCAAGAACTCCACAGAATCCCTATCGAAAAAACACTTCTCCAACTTCGCATACAGGCCATGCTCGCGAAGCCGCTGTAGAACAATCGTACATGCTTGTCATGTGCCGCCTGGTCCTTGGAGAAAATCAAAATGTCTCGAGGTAGATCACCACAAACTGGTCCAAGAAGTCACGAAAGATGTCGTTCACCATGTGTTGGAACACGGCTGGGGCATTGGTAAGGCCGAAAGGCATCACCGTGTACTCGAAGTGTCCATACCTTGTACGAAAGGCAGTCTTCCACTCATCGCCTGGACGAATCCGTACAAGGTTGTAGGCCCCTCGTAAGTCGATCTTCGTGAACACCTTTGCTCCTCGCAGCCGATCGAGAAGTTCCGGGATCAATGGCAACGGGTACCGATTCCGAATGGTGACTTGATTCAAACCCCTGTAGTCCACAACCAAACGTAAACTCCCATCCTTCTTCTTGACAAAGAAGATAGGCGCTCCTGCAGGGGACTTTGAGTGACGAATGAAGCCGGATGCCAAGTTGTCCTCGATGTACTGACGAAGAACCTCCAACTTGTGGGTGAATGCATAAATCGGTCCGAACGGTGGAGTCTTTCCTTCGCAAGATCAATAGGACAGTCGTAGGACCTGTGAACAGGAAGAACTGCAGCCTTGTGCTTGTCAAAAACGTCCTTAAAGAGTGATACTTGGATGGAAGGAGGAAGGAGGAAGAAGGAAAGGAGAAGGAGATTGAAAAACAGGAGAGTCAGACACAGGAAAGGTAGAAGAGGACGTAGGAGTTACTTGAAAGGCAAAAAGGTGGAAAGGAGCAGGATCAGTGGCAAGTTCATGCATGGTAGTGGTAAGAACTCGGAGAGGAGAAGGAGGGAGCTGTGACTGAAAAAGAGGAAGGATCTTGGGGGGTGGAATAGAAGCAGAGTAACAAAAGAGGCAGGATTGGAGAAACAATGTGGATGTTGACAAGTGTACAGGATTGGAAGAATCCTGTACAGAAGTCCGTGGATGCACAGGAGTGAGGAGAGCCTGTGAGTGTGCTGACGAACCAACAGGAGGTGGATCCTGTTGAGGAGGAACCTTCGACACTGATACAGGATTGGAAGAACCCTGTACAGGAATCCGCAAACTTACAGGAGTGGAGAAGCCTGCGGATGTGCTGAGGAACTGACATGAGGTGAATCCTGTCGAGGAGGAGTCTTCAACACTGGTACAGGAACAGGCACGGTCAATCCTGTAGCTTGTACTGCCTCAGACACCAAGGATGTATCCTGCACGCAGGAAGGTACAGGATTGATCCTGGCTGCTGGAGAGGAAAACGTGAGCGTCCTAGACCTCCAGTCGATCTGCGGATTTGCAACAACGAACCATGGCATGCCAAAAATGATGGGAGTCGACCGAGTCTTGATCAAGTTGAAGGAAATCGAACAGTTGAATGCCCATGACTGCAAGAGAGAGGTGGTAGCGTGGGTAACTGCGCCAGAAGCAATCAAACGACCATCGGCCACCTCTACAGGAACTGCACGCTTCAACTTCACCACCGGAATGCCATGCTGAGCTGCAAAAGTGTCATCCATGAAACATGCATTTGCACCAGTGTCTAACAGGGCAAACTCCTTGAGCTCTCGTTATTGAGGCGAATGTGTACAGGAAACTTGAGTGATGGAATGGTATGAGCAGCACCAATGGAGCCTGCACCTACGTCCAACTTCGCGGCTCCTAGACGAAGTGGACATTGAAGTTTTCCGACTGAACTTCAGCTTCGGCTTCACGCGTCTTGAACTTTCTGGCTTTATTAGGACATTCCGCCACCTTGTGTCCTGCTGCACCACAATACAAGCATAGGTTCTCACCCCGACGACGTTGCTTCTCAGCAGTTGAAAGTGGGCCACGCTTGGATTTGTTAACCTCCATAGGAACTGCTCCAGAAGGTGTCGTAGGAACATGTGCTACGGCTACAGGATTGGCTGGCAGGAACTGCTGACGGAATTTTTCCTGACGGCGCTCGAACAAACGGTTGTCGCAGCGAACGGCCTGTTGCATGATCTCCGCTAACGTTTGAGCATCCGGTAACGTAAGGAGAAGGTCCTTCACGTCATCCCTCAGCCCAAAACGGAAGTGTTCGATCAATGCAGTCTCGTCCCATGGAATGTTCGTGCACAATTGCTGAAATTCGGATGCATAAACGGAAGCTGGTCTGGATCCTTGTGTGAGCTTCCGTAACTTGTGCATGCAGAACGGTACTTATCAGGATCTCCAAAGCAGGCTTCAAAGGCAGCCACGAAACCTTCAAAGTCTTCCATCAATGGGTCGTCACGCTCCAGCAAGGGGCAACCCAAGCCGTGGAGATCCACTTAGTAAGGATGCCAAAAGGCCAACCTTTTGTGCATCCGTCGAGTAGCGGCGTGGTTGCATGCGGATCAAGAGCCGGATCTGATTCAGGAAACCTTGGAAATCGCGATTGCCACTGAACTTTCTGGCATGCTGATCTTCGGCTCCGAAGAAAAGTTCGATGAAGAGGAACCACCGATGCCTGAGAGAGAGCCTGCGCAGCAGCCTTGGAGGATGCATCAGCAGCTGCATGCGCCGTTGGTGGACCTTGCAGATCGGTGACCACTTGGCGCAAAGTGGCCAGCTCATGAAGCAACATTTGGTGCTCGCGTTGAAAGTGCTCAAAATCAGCCATGATCTATGAAAGAAAAAGAGGAAAACGAAGGAAAAAATCAAGGAAAAAAAAGTAGCTAGGAAACGAGAGCTATGAAAGCAGTTACTATCAAACTGTCAAGCCACGATCCAGGAACCAGGAAGAAGTAGGATTCCAGAACAGGAAGGCTTGACTCAGGAACAGGACCGAGAGCAGGACAGGAACTAGGAAGACAGGAACAGGACGGATCCAGGAGCAGACAGGATCAGGATAGGATCCGGGAGCGACAGGAAGCGCAGGACAGGATCCAGGAACAAGATAGGAACAGGACAGGATCCAGAGCAAGCAAGGAGCAAGAGCAAGAGCAAGACAAGAACAAGAATGATCGTAGAAGACTGGTGTTGATAGTAACTGATTGTACAACAATTAGGTCGGAGCTTTTATGCTCACAACTCCAAGCTAATCTAGTCATGAGTCTAATCTAGTCATGAGCAAAATAGTGTCCCTTATCCTCTAGGCATATCCTAGCATATCCTGCATATCCTTAGGCATATCCTGTAGGAATATCCTATAGGTATATCCTAGGAATATCCTAGGCATATCCTGCGTATCCTGTATCCATATCTGTATGAATCCTGTATCGTATCCTGTATCCTGTATCGGGTTGTGACAATGCCGAACTTACTAGAACTAACCATTAACCCAACTAGGACACGAAAAACGAGGGTAAGAGTTTTTTAGAAGGTAAGTGCTACCTTCGCTTAGAGTTTCTCGCGATATCTAAGGACAGCCGGCCGGACTACCCCTAAACACCTAAGTGCACTAAGCAGGGCTGTTTCTCACTACGTCTAGGGCTTGCCAACATAGTACAATAGGTAACAACGTTCAAAGTAAAGAGGAGTCATAGTAAAAACTATGACACACTCCCCGCCTTTGAAAATGTCAACGTCCTCATTGACGTCCAACTCCAAGACTAGATAATGTTAGAGAAAATTAACCAAAATTAACATATCACTCTATGCGGAGTCAGCCAAAAGTTCACATAAGTTTTATTACCCCCCTTGCATTACGCGAAACCAAGTACTTCAGAACCGTCATTCACTAAATCATAAACCTAGCTGCTGGAGGCACCCCTGCGACATGAAGTCACTTGGAGACCTTTTGCACGTCTGCAAAGTCTGTCACCCGACGCACACAACACAATGGTTAATTTCTTTACTTAACTAGAATTTATATTGGAGGCCTCTAGTTAGTGTTGTTGCCGACCCCTTGGTTAACAAGAAATAAAGACTTGCTTTATTCCTTAATATTAAATGCTGTTTGACGACCTCTGTTGTCACACAACAAGCATTTTTCAAATGCTTGACCAAAGACCTTCGCATTTCTTTTGATTTTCCAAATGGTCCCACATCTCCACATGTTACAATTTATAGCTTACATCTTTGCATCCCTCGGTGCTTCTCATTACCCCTTTTCATAAGGGTCTGCTACTATACCTATTTCTCATTAGTATATAGCTACGTCAAACTAAGTATGAGACTTTTATCAGAATCAAATTCTTTTTCCGATATAAGAGTACAAGTCGTAAAACCCTGTTCTTTGTAAACATGTCAATTTGGCCAGAGGCAATCACGGAGGCGCATGGCTGTACACATGTATACAACAAGGTCTTGCCAATCTACCAACTGCCATTCACTTGGTGTGTTATTAACATAAATTTATTCCCAATAGGAATCAAATTCAGTTAAATCCGCGACCAAGTGTGATAGCCTTACTATTCGTCCTTCGTAACCATCTTTGTACTCTTTCATAAGACCGACCAGTTCAGGGACCAGAAAATTAACATACCTTTCTTACAAACTAATGTGGAAACCAAGAAATTCAACCCATCTCTAGTGCCTCAATCAACAATCTTTAGATAACACGTCTCTTAATTGTCACTCTCATTGTACTCATTTCCTAAAGAGCACATCATACTAGATGCCGTTCAATACTTCCTAACTCTTTATCTCACTAAGTTCAAAATACCAAATTTTAAAACTTACTTTCCACGATAAGAGTCTCTCTGAATTCAGAATACTGCACGCCTCCATAACATTATATTTATTTCCAACTCTTAAACTGATTTCGTAAATGTTTCTCAACACTATACCGAAATATAGCATTTCCACTAATTGAAGCAACTAGTGTTTTTTATAAACATCTTTTAAAACTAATCCTTATTATTCTATAAATAGTCGCAATTTCGATATTAATACTCTCGAATGGATAATGATTGTTTTAATGTTCAAATCTTAAGCTTATTAACTAGTTGTTATACTAGTGGATATAAACTTACAATCATATCAATTTATCGAAATGTTATAACTACATTATAGATATGGTCTTAGTTTCCATGAACCGAACTTCAATTTTGAGATGGAAATATAATGTTACGACAGTATTTCGAGGAACTTTGTTTAGAGAGAATCATGAACTAGTGTCTGGTTCATCTAATTGATTTAGTAAGATATCAACCTCCACATAAATATTATCATAACACTGAAGTGTTATATCAACTTCATGTTTCCGTCATACCTTATAATTTAATAGATCTCCCCAAACATGAATAAGATATTTAGTTCAGTATGTCGAATTAAGATACATTATTCATTTTAGACACCTAGTAATCCAAAAAGTACTACATTGCCCCTCAAGCAATGTATTAAGAAATGCCTCATTTCTCAATTAACTTGAAAACACGTTTCAAGTTATAACACTAAGGTAGTGCCTTACCAAAGTGTTAGACTGCTTGAGTCTTTATATTTTATGATTATAACCATCTCATATAATCATAACCAAGTTTTAATATTGAGCGCTCTAAACTCAATATTAAAGAGATACCATACTATACTTTGATAAGTCATTTATAATCAATCTTAAAAAATTGTCATAAATACTTTCAAAGTTTAAGATATGAATATCTCAATGAATGAGGTGATAGGAAACCTCATATTTTTGTACCGAATATTGGACCATACGTTATGGACATTGTATCACAATCATCAAGAAGGGAGACCATCTTCTTGAATTAATCCTGCTACTTCACTTTCAAGAATATTGAACCAAGGTCAAGGAACACCATCAAACCTTGAGATAGAACCAAAGACTAACCCAAGGAATACAATCAAACCTTGAGTCAAGAATAGTTCTAATTTTTAATATTCTAAAGAACTGAAGATACATACTTTATTTGTTCTTTAAGTGCCCACATTTACGACCATGATGCAGAGTCAAGAAACCGTCTTTTGAATAATTGTATTCGACTCTAAAATGAAATTGATATTGAAAATCAATATCAACTTCTAATTTCATTGAACACCGACTCTTTGAGGAGGTATATGCACTTAAACCTCCAATAGAAATCCGACTATTACTAGTTCATTAGTAATTCTCAACATAAGTTATCAAACTTATCAAGTTTCTTTACTTAGTCGATAAACAAAGTGAAGAATCCCAAATCATGCTCTTCTTAACTAAGGAATTACCCTTGTTCAAGAACTTCTCCCACATTGCAAACAACGTTACAGTTTCCCAAGATTGAAGAGTTAATAATGAAAATGCACAAGTGTGCGCCGAACGCCTTCACTATGCAAATTCTTCATTACTCAGTAAACTAAAATTGTAAACGTATATTTCCAACATTACTCTTTCTGATAGATCATGCCATCTATCCAAAAGTTGCATTGATAGGGATGCACATTAAATCCGTCTACTGCCAAAATATATTATTCTATCCCATTCTTAAGATCCCACATGAGAAACTTCATAATCAAGTTAGTCGAACTAGCTAACTTGAATACAGAGTGCGCACTTACAACTAACTAAGGTTTCATGTTATACTTTGTTCAAATCAAGGGACTGAATTTAGTAAACTATTCCACCTGATGTTACTTGCAGCTAGCGTCATCAAAGTGTTACATCCATCAGACAATACTTTGATTATATTGGATCTTCAAACCAACTGCTTAACATATTCATCATATGTTAATATTCGAATTCCGTTATATTATAAGTTCATCACCATAGTCTGCTTCTAGAGTTACACTCTCGAAACATGCACTATAATAAGAGCTTATTTTTACACTTTATGTCAAAATGTAGTGTTCATTCTTATGTTTAAATATGCCCCTTCTCCCGAAGTCAAAGATGCACTTTCTAAACATAAGTCTTTCCCCGTTTGAACACTATTGCTGAACCTGATATTGAATCTTGCCCTAAGCCAAAACTTAATGGACATTATCTATTTCCAAATCATGTGTTATCCCAAATTCAAACACCTTAAAGAAAAAAAGAAAAATTTTCAATAATGTGTAGATATCATAAGACCCACTTCCAAGACTTAATTTGTAAGCCAGAACAAACTAACATGCCACATCTTGTGGAAGTAATAAGTAAAGTAACCCAAACATTCAAAGGTAAAATAACCTGGCATACAACTTGGAAGTTGTCTTCCAAGTGTCTTCGACATTGGAGTCCATAACCACACCCACTTATTAAGTAGATGTTCTTTGAAGAGTTATACATCTCAGGACCAACTCTCTGTGCAGATTCAGACGTTAGCCGAAAGTGATAAAGTACTTCAAAAATTTAGAACTAACTAAACCCTGAAACACACTACAACTTTAGGCAGTCTACTGACCGCAGAGAATGGCTCTAATACCAATTGTCAGAGTTTTAATCCAAAGGGCCAACACGTGGCTGTCAGGTGGCCATTTGGCGTCATCACCCTGTGTGAGCAACGCTAAGTTTCCCAAAACCCCAACAACCCCTAGGGTTAGACTCTAATGCTCAAGTGGACAGGAGACTTAGGTTTAGCCTAAGTCTCCCTAGAATGTCTGCCCCCAAAACCCTTGAGGGATAACCCTAGTTGACTTAGGGTCTTGCCCTAGAAGACCTAGACAGGCTCATGCCCTAACCCCCATCAAGGAGACGTGTGTTCCACACATACCCCCCCCCCGTGACAGAGCTAAGGCATCGTCACTTACCCTTGAGGAATCACCCTCATCTGAGAGTACAACCCTTTAGGGTGACAAGGGGTACCCTGAACCACGACTAACCCCTAAGGGTTTGAGTGGCCAAGTCATACACTAGACCTAGAGCTAGTACTTAGTGAGGACACAAGTGTGCGCCATAGGCGGACATGAGTGTTCTGCTAAGTAAATTCCTTAAGGCTAGGTTTGGGATAACCCTAAGCACATGACCTCGTGAGTGCCTCACAAAAGGGCTCCTGCTAACACGCTTAGGTTGTTCAACCCTTGAATTCCAAGGAGAGAACACTTCCTAGCCAAGTGTGCCAAAGCACACCTAGTTACGAGACTTAACCTCCCTTGAGTAAATGCCCAAGGCTTAGCACTCTAGTGCAAGCACAAGCATGCCTATTGGCTAGAGTATCCAACCCCTTGGCGACAAACCCATGACACAACCCCAAAGGGCATGCCTTGGGCTTTGTATGACATCTAGCCAAGTGTCACATCTCCATGTGACACTGCCTTCCATGATGTGGGCTATCATGCCATAACCCTTAGATTCAAGAGTTGCACCAAGTACCACAAACGTGGCTCCTAAATGCCAACTCTAGAACCCTCAATGAACCCTCAGGAACCAGGTAACATGAACCTGTCAAACAAGATTCCACACCCACAGTTGGACAAGGACACGGATGTGCCTTGCTTGGCCATGAGTGCTACACCTAGCTTGACGTGGAGAAGGAGGCTGGAGACAAGCCTTAACCTTTGCCTCTTGGAACGTGTATTCCCACAAGACCTCCCAGGGATGGATTCGCCAACGTTAAGGGTAAGCTACCCCGAAGGTGGGACATACCCCTAACATCTGGAAGTTAGGGCGGCACAACAAAGGGTTGTGCCTTGATGACACAAGCTAGGAGCTTGCACCGGGAGAAGAGTAACGAGCTTAGTCATGAACCCAGGAACCCTCACTCCTATATACTACTTTATTTATGTGACAGAGCCCCCCCCCCTGTTTTCCTGTTTACATAAGTGGGCTAACACTAAAATCTCATTCCCAGAGGGAATATACTTGGTGAGTTATCCATAGACACCTAAACCCTAACATGTCAAACCTAGGGGTATTTCTAAGCATATCCGACACGCCGAACTCACCGGAATTAACCATGAACCCAACCGGGACACAGAAAACGAGGGTAAGAGTTTTCTAGAAGGTAAGTGCTACCTTCGCTTAAAGTTTCTCGCAATATATAAGGACAGCCGGCCGGACTACCCCACCTAAGTGCACTAAGCGGGGCTGTTTCTATGACAATAAAGAATGTGCACTCTTTTCATACCATACAAAGAACTAGACAATGGGCTAGTAAGCCACTTGAGTTGATACACTTGGATTTGTATAGCCCTATGGATGTACCTAGTCACTTAGTGCGAAGTACTTCATGACTCTCATTGATGATTTCAGCCGCAAAACTTGCATCTTCTTTTTGCAGAGGAAGGACGAAGCCATTAAGGCCTTTAAGCATTATAAGGCTTTCGTCGAAACCCAGCTCGAGTTGAAAATTAAGGCATTGAGGATTGATGAAGGCAAGGAGTACTTCAACAATGCCCTTTATGACTTTCTCGTGCGCATGGGATTCAACATAAAGTCATTGCACGTTATATTCTACAACAAAATGGAGTTGCAAAACGGAAGAATTGGACACTTATTAATGTAGCTCGCAGCTTTTGCTAATTGCCATGGCAAGAAAGCATGGTATGGAAAGAAACCAAATGTGTCTCATTTGCGTGCATTTGGCTATGTAGCATACGCATACACCCATATTCCAAATCAGCTATGTAAGAACTAGACCCAAAGAGTAAGAGATTTATGTTTGTTGGATATGCTAGCAATGGGGAACATAGTTGCAAGGGGTATAAGCTTTTTGAGATCCCATCACCAAAGCCACCCTCATTAGCACAGATGTCATCTTTATTAAAAATGATTTCATACATGACACAAAGCAACTGACATCTACGCAATTCATCAACGACAACCTTCTTGTACCTATCATTCTGTTTATATATTCCGAGACTGTGATGATAGTGGGGAGCTCAGCCTAGTGGAGATGACGCTAGGCCAAGCACAATGTCAAAGGAGGAGATGCTCTGGTTGATGCATTGCCAATTGACAAACCTATAGCAGTTCTAGCTGTGCGTCGCAAGGACATGTTTGACTTTGTCAAGATTCTTGATGGCCCACACATGCGAAGGCCATCTTGGAAAGTTTTGGAGGATGCCACATCCCTACTTGATGACGAAGTTGAATTGTGCATGTTTGTGGATGAGATATTCCATGGACGTATGCGGAAATTGTGTGTGGCCTTGATTCCTAGTTTTTGGTGTGCGGCTGAAATGGTTCTCTTCTGAGAATCACATGTTTGAAGTTTATAATGCCTCACACGGTCACAAACTCGTAGACTTCAAGTAGGTATTATTTCACGCAAGTGAAAGGCATCGACTATGATGAGACATTTTCTCTTGTGGTAAGATGACAAACGTCCAAACCATCTTGGCTCTTGTAAATGCTTGGAACTGAAAAGTCCATCAAATGGATGTAAAGACCGCCTTTTCATGGCCAACTACTATAAAGTATGGAGGCTTCACAAGGCTTTGTATGGTTACACAAATAAAGTTTTTATCGTGTTACTATTGACTCGAATGTTTATGTGAAGGGCGAGGGAGAAGCTATACACCTTGTACGTGGATGATTTGTTGATCATTAGGGGAGTCAAATTAGCCATTCGGGCCTTGAAGGCCACGCTTGCTAGCACCTTTCGAATGAAAGATCTCGACGAGGTATGCTTCTTCTTGGACATTTAGGTTAAGCACAAGCCTGCGACTGCTACCTTGAAAATCCACCACTAAGGTCAATATGTAGAGTTGCTCCTCCAACACTTTGGCATGGCCGATTGCCATCCAATGTGGACGCCAATAGTAGTTGGGGCATTGGCTCCATATGTTGTTGGGTGACGATATTCCCTATCGCAGCTTGAATGGATGCTTAATCCCTTGCAATGCAATTGAATATGTGTTACACAACCATTGTACTGAGCTAGTTTAGTGCAAAGCCGCACACCAATCATTGAAAGGCCGCCAAACACATATTGTGATACATCAAAGGCACAATAGACCATGGTTTGTGTTACTCTACGCAAGACAGAGCTCTAACTTGTTACATGGATGCTAATTGGGAAGGATTTTGGTTGAGCACTAGTTTTAGCCTTCAGCTATGTGGGGCTACCATCAATTAGGCTAGTAAATGGCAGTGTTGTAGCACTCTCATCTGTTGAAGCGGAATATATATTGCCTTGACTATGAGATGCAAGGAGGTTGTGTGGTTGAAGTGGTTGATGGAGGATCTCAATAATCCCCAACTTGGGCTGATTATTGCATGACCCAAAACCAGTGTTTCATAGTCATAATAAGCACATCCTCGTCTAATTGTCTAATTCCATTATGTGCGGGAATAAGTCAATGCAAGAGTGTACATATGCCTATGGAGGAGATGCTCACTGACATCTTCACTAAGCATTTGGACTCTGACAAGTTCCTCTTGTTCAGGACTAGGCTTAGCTTAAGCTAGCACTTGGCTTACAAGGGAAAGCCAAGTGACACACATGCTACAGTGCTGGCTCAAGTGACACACATGGTACAGTGCAAACTGCTCGGTTCAGCAGCAGATTATGGACAGCGGCTCTCCAGAATGCTTTTCTTCTTGTGCCCATTCTTCTCGATTCAACCTTTGTGGCTCTCATAGACTCTATTGTACCAAGCAAAACTCTGAATACTGTATCCTCTGTGAAGCTGACCGGAATGTGAGCATATAATCGTGTGGATATACCCATTGGGCCTTGTGAAAAAATGCTAATAAAGACCCGAACGCGTTCGGGTACAAGTATGTCTTCAAGTTGCATTTTCCCGCTTGTTCTTAAGTCTGAAAAAACGTTGGCAAGAAGTGACATATTGTACTCATCCTCTGTGTTACCTCCTCGTGCACTGGTTGTAGAGTTGTAGATGAGTCGGATTTGCAATACGGACACCAGCACAAGGACATGCTGCCTTCAGCTCACCACTGCAGATGCCTCGATTTGACCGAGATACCGTTCGGAGCATAAAAGTTTCACCGCCCTGCACACAAACGCTGCAGCATTCGTCCTTTTAAGCATATTTCTCATTAATATAAATGTGTTATAAACCTACAACCCTAACAGCGTTTGAATTGAAATTTAAACTTAAAATTTAAAAAGAAAATTTTACTTAATCTTTTGAGAGGCAGCCGCAGCAATTCTTTGCGTGTTCTCCATCAGCACCTGCTCAATATACACAACACATTCGTATACGTGTGTGCGTGCGTGTATATTATTATATATATAGACATACACACACGTCCATTAATTCATCTATACAAGCACGGAGAATATATAAACGTGTTCTCTCTCTCAGTAACAGATTTATATATAATCTATACACGTGCAAAACACAGTACATAGATACCTCACGCATCAATTGTGCAGCAGCTTTAGCTCCTTCAGCAGCGAGTTGAAAAAACTTGCTCAAACACCTCCATGGGAAGTTTGGAATCCATCTGGAGTTTGTTAAAACACAGGCTGTGAGTGCGTGTGTGTGTATGTGTCCTTTACTTTATATATAATATGAATAGTTTATACTAGAATCAGAACCTGCAATAAAGAGATTTTATCCAGCTTCGGAAATAGACCAACTGTGACATCCGGCCCACCAGCACTGTCTTCAGTATAATTCAGATCTGTGAACAATCCTTGTCAATATAATATATACTATATAAAATTTGATGTAACATATGCATCATTATTATATAAGTTGACATGTATTATTACATGATACTTAATCACACACACACAACACACCTAGTAATGGAGTGCCATTAAGGTAACCTGCAGCACATGAACAAACCAGATCCCGCATTGGTATGCCAGCATCTGCTAACGCTAATGTAGCTGCATTGATACAAGCAGATCGCGTTCCTGGTAAAAAGTTCACTTGGAAACTAAGCCACCCAGAATTATAGTTTATATACGTATACATACACACTTATAGATATATACGTGTATTTGTGTTAGTTCTGTTACTTACCTCCATCGGCTTGAAGGACCTGGACGTAGATATCGATCTTAACAAAAAAAATGTTCAAGAACAGGGATTAATGACTTATTAAGAGCAATTTACCTGAGACCTCTTCAAAAGCTCAGTCATAATTGCCGCTTCCAGAGTTTGTCGAATAACCAATGAAATCTCTGTCGATCGTCTGTACATTAACTTAGCAACAACACACACACACAGATATATATATGCTATAGATAGAACACAATGGATGCGTAAAACAGATTTTTTACAAAATCTAGAAAAATAACAATATTATCGGACAAGCATAAATATTTAAGTGTGTGTGTGCAATAGATATATATCCACGCGTACAGACGACATGTGGTAATATAACATATACTGTTATAAATATGTGTGTTATCTACATGTACACCCCCATATACGCTGCATGCAAGGGCGTGTACCTATTTGTTTTATTTTTCCGACGGCGGTCATTCGTGCTGAAAGATGCCATACTATACTCACAGCGTACCTGTTTATTTTAGAATAAGATTCGTTGTGTGTGTGTATGATATACTTTATATGTATATAAATAGATACAAATATATGCATACATATGATGATGGCATTGTGTATGTGTGCGCATCTATGTTTGCGTACCAGAGCGCGATCCGTAAGTTGTTGTGATCGGTTCTGAACCTGGACATAATCATTTACACAACATGTTCACAAATAAACTACATAAAAGAGAGATATGTATATAATATATATATATACACACTGCACACGCACGCACACACACACACCTCGTGGGGGCCATACACAGCAGCAATGACTTTGGTAGTTCCCATCTCAAAAATGGCAGACCTGTTAGAAAAGGCACAAGAAGCTATACTCTATACACGTATATTGCCATCATATGAGTAAACATTCAATACATGTGGATTTCAGACATATTACGTACACGTGTGCGTATGCATTACACGCAACACAAAAATACACATAAATTGGCACTAACACAATATATGTACATGAAGATTTGCACATACCCATCTGCATTCTGTACGACACCAAGCTGAGCATTAAGGTGCCGCATCTGATAAATATCGATTAATCCCACCGAGAGAGAGAGAGAGGAGAGAGAGAGAGAGAGAGAGGAGAGAGAGAGAGAGAGGGAGAGGGAGATCATACTAATTACCTCCATTGGGCGCCTCCCATCGAGGCGCAGCCCTTCTGGATTCACAAACTCCATTCGCTATGCCCTAAAATTTTAGGGTTTAGGGTTCTAGTTTTTTGTTTAATTAAGTAATTATCAGATATATGTATCGCTGAATATGTGCGTGTGAGAGTGTTTTCAGACAGACATATTTAGTTTGTTTTATTGTTCAAACGGATTGCTGAAAGATACATTATATACACATGTGGTATTCATTAATATTTATACTTGTATATGTCTATATATGTATATATCATTTGTATAAATATTAAGTCTTAGTGTTTAAATGATTTTATTAAACTTAAATTTTTTAAAGTCACTGACTTTTGATAATATAAGCGTTTTATTTATTAATATAGAATAGGTGTTCATGTTTGTCATATTGCAAATTAAAAATTTAAAGTAGTAATTTAAATAAATTAAACTGTCAAATTATATTTTATAATTTATTAACATCAGCCATGTAAAGACAATGTATGGATAAACTTATAATATGAAATTTGTATGCGTGGAGATATTTAATTAAATATGCGATAAATATCCTCCCATGTATATGGCTGGACGTTGAAAGTTACTTTCCGGACTTGAAAGAGATTGTCCAAACCAGCTCAATCCGATGGGGGTGTATATTCGTTTAAAATCCGGCCGTTGATTCGGCCAAGACGGAGACTCGACATATACCGTCCGTACATAAAGCGTACGGAAGTTTCTTCCCCACATAAACGAAAGCAAAGCCTTTTGCTTGTGCAGGGCGAATTCCCCAACTCCCTGTTCTTGTTCTAGGTTGACGCTCGATCCCGTCACTTGGAAATGGCGCTGCCCTCCGGATACAAGCGATCATGGTAGATTCAACACCGCCGCGCTGCCGCCGTTACGACGAGCACCGGATCGATCTGTCCGGCGTCCGAGGGTTTGCGGATTCTTTAATTCTGCCACAATCCGAGGTTTGTACAGCGATCGGATAGGTCAGGACGGGGAAGAATGGTGTAGGTCAAGAAGGTCTGTAGATGGTACTGACGAGCCTTGTGCAGTCTATACAGAGGCTCTTCAGGAACATCCGGGAAGCGACAATGGTCTCTTGCGGTGGCAGTTTGAGGGATTCTTCCTCATCGCCCGTCGAGGTAAGTGAAACTAGGGCAATTCTTGACAGAAGCTTCATGGGCGCTGCGCGATTACAGCCACTGGTGTCCAGGAATCCGTCCAGCAAGCGCAAACTTGATGAACTTGATGTGGGTACCGTCGAGTGCTCGGTTCGGCCCCGGAGAGAAGAGCCGCAAGAAATGCGCGACGCAAAGGGAATTCTAGAGGATGCCGGTGGGAAAATTAACACTAATGCGGAATCCAGTGAGATAAGAATGGAAGAAGTCCGAGAGAGTAGCGGTTTGAAGGCGCACCGTGACAGCACTGAACAGGAGTGTCCGATAAGACTGGTTGAGTCCGTGGCAGAGGATGGAACCGATGACAGCCAAGAAGATGGTTGTGAGGTAAGAATGGAAGAAAACCGACAAGATGGCGGTGGAAACAACTCAGACGAGGTTGTGGAAGGTGGTTCTACTGGCTGGTTAGACCCGGAAACAGATAGCAGCTTTGAAGAGGTCGAGGGATGGCTTGAGACAAATACAGATACAGATAAAGATGAATCTGAGGAATGTGACTGGTTAGTGGTACAAACTGATAGCAGCCCACAAGAGGAAGTAGAGGCCTGCCCGACTGCTGGGGGCTGGTTAGAGGCAGAAACAGATAGCAGCTTAAGGGACGAAGGTGATGGGTGTTTAATTGCCGGTGAAACAGCCATGGGCTTGTTAGAGTCAGATACAGATAGCAACCCGCGGAAGAAAACTAGGGGATGGATAGATGCAGACAGTGAGGATGATGATTCCTATCAGATGGAGGTTGACAATAGGAGTGCATCAGGTTCCACTTCTTCAACCTCCGGCGTTTTACAGTTCTTTGTTCGGACTTACCTCGAAGGATATCGGACACTTGTGCTCTTTGCAATGGCTTCGGATACAGTCGAGTCGGTTCATCAGCAGATATTGTCAAAAACGGGCTTGCCCATCCTTGAGCAACGGCTTATTTTCTGTGGAAGGTGCGTGTTCTAGCATATCACACACACACACACACAAATGCGTTGATGTAATGCATTTAGTATAATGTATGTTACACACACGCATTTTTAAGCATTAAATGTGCGTTTTATCCATTACATACGCACGCATACACGCACCAGAAAGACACTTGCATATGAATAATGCACGTGTTCGTGTATTTATGTATTTAAGTATATAGGCAGCTCCAGCACGATCAAACACTTGGAGAATGTGGAGTCACCAACGATGCAACGCTTAATCTGGTGGGTCGTATGAGAAGCACTGCTCTGCCACATTCCTGGCAATTAATCAACGATCTGGTATCTACAATTCGGAGAATGCAGTCGTTGAATGAGGAACAAATGAACAGGTTTGGTTCATCTAAGTTGAGGCAGTTTCAAGACAGCGTCAGGAATGGTGTTCAGGAGTTTCTGAAGATGGCTTCCAAGTCTGTCCCGGTGACCGTGACCGATCACATGCAAGTGTTTCAGCTTTCTGGTGCAACTTCAGCTCTGGTAATGCTGCTCATACACCCGGTACAAAGCAACCGTGTGTGTGCTGAAGACTCTATCAACTTCTTCCTCACGGCTAATGAAGAGTACCTACCTACCCATCTCCATGCACACTCTGCTCCTGTGCTTCTCGACTTTTGTAAGGTACTTGCAAGAAGTGTCCCCGACCACAGTATCTATCCCACTTGCCGGAATGCACTGGCCCGGCTGCTAGATACTATTGAGACCGTGCACGCTAGTCCTTACTTCAATGACATGAAGCCCGACAATGTCGTTGAGGAGTTCGCTCCATTCGTTGATGAGTTGGCTTCTTTTCTGCTGAACCATCTTAAGAAGTTTGATTGCTCCAGGTATGTTATACAAGCACTCAAATACTTATACAGACACACACCACACGTGTGTGTGTGTGTATAATGTTATGATACATGGCTTATATATTCCTTCCAGGGGACACGATTTCTCCAAGTACATCAAGGAAGCGAAGGATTTCAATTCATTCATCACGCATCTCTGTATGGCCATGGAGTGCTCTAAACCGTCTTCCTCCTCAGGGTCGGACCCGGACTACCTCGAGTTGAGTGAGAGCTCGATTTCGGACTGCGGCCCCGACTTCTTCTCGGACGAGAATTTCAAGCTGGGGACTGGGAATTGGCTGGAGTGGATCTTCCACAAGCTGCTTGAGCAGATTGACAAATGCTTGAGTATTGTTGCGGTTGAGTACGAGAACCAGAGAATTGGAGTAAGTGCAGTGGATTTCTCCAAAGCTCCGTTTTTATTTGTGCTTAAGGGGCTTCATGCGGTTGCTAAACTTTGTGATAGAGCCAAGACGAAGCTTCTTTCCGTTCTGCAATCTCAACGTGTGGCTTTAAATGTGCTGATTAGGCTGTCACGGTGGCAGGTACGTGTATGTTTGTACATATAATGTACCGTATGTCACGTTCTGTATGGTATTGCATAGTATTACATGACACCCATGTGTATTAATTGTAGGAGGATGACTTCTGGCTGCTGCAATACAAGTTCCTATTGGATTTTGAATCGAAGAAGCGACTTGTGATGGCTATGTTGCCGGAGCCACAGGACGATCACGACGAGCGTCAGGTGATTATACATTACACTCTTAACGTACAGTTTTGATTAATTGCTAGTTTGGCATGTATGTAACATACATGTGCGTGACGTATTTGCATATGACTAAGAGAGATAATAAGTGCACCCACTAAGCTTTGTCTTTCAGGAGATTGTTGTACATCGGTCGCAGCTCCTGCAGGACTCCTTAGAGCAGCTGGTATACGTGGAATCGGAGGGTATACAGGGTGGTCTTTCCGTGGAGTTTGCTTCCGAGGAGGCTACAGGGCCGGGTGTTTTGCGGGAATGGTTTTTCATGGTTTGCAAGGAGATTTTCAACCCTCAGTTCGCGTTGTTTTTGCCGTGTCCCAACGACAGACGAAGATTTTCCCCCAACCCTGGTATCTCTCTCTCTGGCAATTCTGTCAGTACACACCTGTGTTGTATGTTATGCATCTATGGATATTTTTACATGTGTTCTGTGTGTATATATATGTGCAAGTGACATGCATTCACATTCATTGCATGTCTCGTGATATATTATATGTATGTAACGCCATACCCCCTCTCTGCAGTGGATTTCATACTTATCATCGCATAGATAATCACCAATACACGACTTCATGGCATCTTATTATGAACAGTCATTTAGTGATGTGAATATTCTCTCTACATATGTATGTATTGCATGTAAATTTGTTGTGGGATGCAGCTTCTGGCGTAAACCCTGGACATCTAACATACTTCAAGTTCTGTGGGCGAGTAATAGCATTGGCAATGATGCACAGAGTACAGATCGACGTCACGTTTGCAGTAATATTCTTCAAGATGCTGGCGGGAACTAGTATCTCGTGGGAAGACGCTAAGGACGCGGATCCTGCACTGTACGCCAGCTGCAAGGAAATTCTCGAGATGGACGCAGATGCTGTTGATTCGGATGTGTTAGGGCTGACTTTTGTGACGGAGATGGACCTTCTGGGGTCCAGGAAGACGCTGGAGCTCTGCCCTGGTGGCAAGGACATTCCCGTTACCAGCTCTAACAGGCTCCATTTCGTCGAGCTACTGGTATGTTGATATATAAAATATATTTATAACACATATTAGATACATAGTCTATTCTAAAGCTCCTCAATATATAGGAGAGAGTTTACCAGTTACATGATTCTTGGTCCTGAGTGAGTATAAGTAAACTGCCCGTTTAAACTGATACAAGCTGAATGGAGTACGCGTGTGTGTGTGTGTGTGCGCTTGCGTGCGTTGTTCAGAAAAATAATAGTTCGAAGTTGAATCTGTGTGTATTTATTTACACACTCAACCACCTGTGTGGTCGCGAGTGAATACCTGTATAGGTAAGTAAACTGTCCGTTTGTACTGATACAAGCTAACGTGTGCCTGTGCCTGTGCCTCTGTGTGTATGGAAATAATAGCTCTCTGGCTATATATATGTATATATATATATATATATATATATATATATATAGAGAGAGAGAAGAGAGAGAGAGAGAATCTGTATGTATATTAATATAGCTCATATCGATGTTACCTTTATTTATAGCATATTCCCGCGTGTGTGGTGTATGTTATATGTAATTGTAACTATATGTATTGTGTCCTTGTGTTATCGTTGTCTCAGGCGGTAACTTACTTTTGAAAATATATAACAATTAATATGTGCTATGATGTTTCAGGTTCAGAGGAGGCTTGTTGCGTCGGTGGCGGATCAAGTGAAGTCTTTCTCACAAGGGTTTTCGGATTTGCTGGTGAACACGACAATACAGCAGTTTTTGAGGCCACTCGAACCAGAGGACCTCGACTTAATACTCTATGGAAGAGACCGTGGTATCTCCCTCGAAGATTGGAAGCTTCACACCGAGTACCACGATTATACCTCCTCCGACGTGCAGACCAAATGGTTTGGCAGGTTTCTATACATTAACTCTCATACACACAGACACACACACACAGACTCATCTTCATTACTTTGATGCTTATAGTATATTTTTGCTGGCTGTGTGTGTGTGTGTGTGTTGATAATATGTGCGTATATTGCAGGAACTTGATAACTAGATAACGTGTATAATTGGTGGTCTTACATATATCTAGTTTTGGTACGTTTGTATGCGTGAGCTAAATAGTATTTGAGTTGTTTTCAGACGCGCACACACACACACGTTACATGTTGCACATATATGTACATATATATATCATATACCACATTGTCTCTTTCAGATTAACACGTCTTTCAAGTACTGTTATACCAGCGCTCTCTCTATACAGACACACACACGCACGATATATATCAGCGTGTCGTCTCTGTTTAAATGTTGTATACTTCATACATATGATCTACCTTATGGAAGTAGTTCATATATGTGTAGTGACGTACGTATGTGTTAGGTGGTTGAAGGGATGAGTATGGAGAGGCGAAGAAGGCTTCTGTTCTTCGCAACATCAATAACGCATTTGCCACCCGAAGGATTTGCAGGGCTCTTATCCAAGTTTCACATACACCGGGCATTCACGGATCTGACGTGGCTGCCAACAGCGCACACGTTTTCTACCAGCTCATACTTCCGCCATATCCGTCTTATGACATCATGTACAGGAAATTGTACGCGATCACGGCGGACCACATTTCAGAAGGTTTTGGGTTTGCTTAGTCATCCTCATTTCTATATATTTTTTTTTAATTTGCAGAAATAAGTTAGATAAAAAGCGGCTGAAATAAAATGAAATTCAGCACTTAGTATATTAATGTAAAAGTAAAGTAAAATTGGTTTTGAATTTTTTTTCCGATCAACGGCAACCGTTGGATTTTCTTTAATGGAACCGTTGGATTCAGCGTTCACAGTGGTAATTGACTTTTAGTTTCGAATTCTATTAATCACTTGCATGTGTGTGTGTGTGCACGTATCCATGTGCACGCACACTCGACTTACCTATATATAATGTATCTATGTTCATATCTATATAAAATGCTAATAGATTTATTTATTGAGAAACCAAGATTTTATTTGAACCTTAAAATTGGTTTAATAAGTAGTAATAATAAATAAGAATAAAGAGGTTATACTTTTATAGCAACTACTATTTCTTAAATAAGTATATATACACGTAGCATATTTAAAACACACGTGTAAATTCAGAAATCCAATTTACATATTATATCATTGTTGCATAAAGATGTATTTATACTATGGTTTTAGCTTTAAAATTTTGTATGCAATGTAGTTAGACGATATGTTATTTAAATAACATAAACATACACACAAAATATCTAATTTTTTCTTATATAGATATATTTACTTAATATATAGAAAATAATAAGAAACCTCATAATTTTATTGTTATTTTTTTAAAAAAAAATTTATACACATGTAATATGATATGCACATTCAATGTTCATATTAAGAATTTTAAACGGTGAAAATTTTGCTTCTTAACACATAATTTAAATAAACACATAAGCACGCACACGTATATATCAACGTTTAAGATTGAAATAAATTAATATGTTAAAGAATATCATTTGTTAAAGTTAAAATAAAAGTGTTAGTCATTCAATTAAAATTTATATGTAATGTATACATTGTTGTTATCTAAACCCTTCACCTTAAACATAAATATTTTTAAAACATTTTAATTTTATTGTTTATTTAATAAAGTTTAAGGTTAAAATAAAATTCAAATCATTCAATTAAAATTTATTATCATATCAACACCTCCTCATTTTAATTATAGAACTCTAATTTTTAATTATACTATACTAAAATTAATAAGCATAAATAGTATTAGAATAATTATTTCTTAAATAAAAATTTAAACTTTAATTAATAAAACATAAAATTATGATTCATTTCATTGTAATTGTGCTGTGTTTGATGAAGAAAAATATGGCTTTGAACTAAATAAAATATCCTTAACTATATTTATCATGTATATTTCAATTTAAATATTGTATTTTTATATAATTTAATGTACCATTTATTAAACAAAATTATTTTGAAATAACTAACTTATCAGTGTATATTGGTGTTACAACTTACTATATATACATATATGTGGAGTCCCACAAAAAAGAGGGCTTCCAGGCTTGGACCCAAATATTCTAAGAATCTACCAGAATATTCTTAGAATATTCCTAAATATTCTTGGAATTTAGGATTTTGGCTCAGTCGGCAATTAACAACAAAAAATATTTAAATCATAGCCATGTTTATACTTATTATAAGTTTTATTTCAACACCAAAGAGTACAATTCAACACTTGTCACTTCTTCTTACGATTGAGCAGTGTTGCAATTCGTGAACCACCAGCCGTACTTGACATCGCTATTGGTTGGGTTGGGATTTCCTCTGGTGGATGTTCTCTTTAATCCTGTTCATAGCAATTCTCCGAGCTCAGGGTTCTTCTCAGTCCCAACAATGTTTTCCCTAGCTCAATAGCTGCAAGCATTGAGGACCCCGTACCACTGCCATATCCCAGAAGACACCTGGCCGGGTGTGTCGTTCTATCACGAGCTGCATCAATCGAGTGCTCTTCGTTGGTAGTCCATCCTGCATGTGAAGATAATGGTAAATACTTAAATTGTTGAAATGAAATACCTACCATGGTTCTTGGAACCGCTCAGGATTATCAACAAGAATTGTTGATGACAAACGCAGCGGATTATCGCGCAATCCTCTAGATGCATCTTGGAAGACAAGAAGGAGCAGGATGCTCTCCTGTTAAAACATTAAAAATCATTAATGAACTTCATGAATAAAGAAAAAAAGTACCTTCATCTTGTTGCGGTAGCCCCAACCACGCCCTCTGTAGATGTAGTACGTTGCAGCAAGTTGAAGGTCCACCACACTTGCAGCTCGGACAACTTGATCCCAGGTGTTTGCTGCAACAAACACAACCAACCAACCATTTGCAGCCATATGCATACCTGCAAACTGGAGTGCTTCATCGAACTTCACTGGATCAAGGTAGAGGTATGGCGTATCACTCGTTGTATTTCCTGGCAAGGTCCCATTTGGAAGGTCGAAGATCACCAAGTTGAAACCATATTCTCCCGCAATATGCTGGTAGCGAGTCTGGCTGTCAGCTGTATGGTACCTGGCCACCTGTGTCTGAACTTTTCTATAAGGAACCAGTCTAGCGTCAGGAACCTCCTCTTCCTTCTCATCCGTGAGCACGGCCTGTTGCATCTCCTCGATGTCATCAATCGCCAAGAAATTATCCCCTCGAGTTGTAGCAAGTGAAGGGACGAATGTGACCAAGTCATCCTTGATGTCCATGGTTCCCTGCGATGGTAGCACTTCAGATAAATTGAAGAAGGCAGCTGGATCGCGAGTAGTGGAGGTGCCAGTTACTGTATTGAGGTCTTCTTTGACTGCTGCACAGGCTGACGCCGCTTTGCCTTGGCCTTTGTCTTCTTAATGAAGTCGACCTCTGCCGGATCCCATGAGATGCATGGGAGATCTTTTGAGTGTTCATTGTAGAGATCCTTCTCCCATGTTGGTGGTTGCCCAGGTGGTAATCAAGCCAGAACGGTACGTGTACACGCTCGAACTCTGTCAGGCCAGATCTTGTCTTCGACCACTGTGTGGTGCTTCCATGTAATCTGACCAGAATACCATAGTCTGTGTGTGAGGCACCTTTCTCGCTGCGACATACCTGTAATGAACATATAGTAGTGTCAGAATGTAACAATGTCAAGAAGATCATCCTTACCTCCAAATCATCCTTCTTGCTCTTTCGTGTTCGAGGAACTCTTTCGGCTCTATGGAGTAAGTGAACTTCACACACTCATGGAATGGCTGGAACATCACGTTCTTGCATTTTACCCGCACTTCATCGCACCAAGTCGTGAAATCTGTAACCGGCCTGCTCCACTCGCCATCCTCGATGAGTCCCGTGAGAATCTGTACTGCCTCCTCTCTGATTGCCCGCCAATACAAATCGATAGTAAACCACCTTATCCACTCCTTATCCTGAACACCCGGCAATCCAAGTGTCTCTTGCTCTCTCTTCAGATCGAGACGTACCAGTTTATTGAAGTACATGATTCTCGTCTCGTTTGGAATTCTCGCCCTTGAAAGCGCGTACAGCTTTTCCAACCCCATCCATCTGCATTGTTTCCATGTGATTTGGGTCACCTTGTCGAACCACTCTTCACCCAATGCAGGATCGATGATGGCTAAGATCTTCATCATGCGCTTGTCATGCTTAATGTAGACCTGTTGTTGCTCCTGGTATTTGTTGCCTTTGGATGCCCTTGCAGCCTTCTCAAGATCATCCTCAATCTCACTCTGTAATTCACAGACGTAATCAACTAAGTGATATAAGTGTGAGACGTGGTACCTCAAAAAAGATCTTTGCACAGATCAAATTCGGAAGTGGATGCCAAGCTTGTTGTCCAGTCGCGCTTTCCTTCCACTTTCTTATGTCATCTCGTTCCTTGTCACTGAGCCTGGCCAAGATCTTCGCTGTGCCCTCCTCACTGGTGCAACATGTCTTCACAGATAGCAGAAGATGTGGCAGTGTGGTTTGCACTGCCGTTGCGGAGGAACTGCATATTTGAAAAGCTCGAAGTTAGTTAATCCTATGATCTAGAGGTCACTCTGTTTACCTATTAATTTGCTGAAACATTGTCACAAGCTGAAGATTATCCATGACCCCAGCACGGATGAAGCCTGAACGCACTCTCACTGCCCACTGAATCTTATCTTCCGTGTCTTCTGTGTACAGCTTCTGAAGCACCTTTAGCCTGTGATTACCATCCCAACAGATGAACTTCTTCATCGAAAGCATTGGTGCCCATTGCCGGAACATGTCGGACTGAAGCTCCTCCTCAAAAGCCAAATGCTGAGCATACATCGCTTCATCGCTTCTCAATGCTGCCAGATCTGCATCTGTCATGGGGTCCCCAACTTGAAGGATGAACTGAGTGGTGTTGCGCAAATAACCAACTGCCTTCTTGAAACTCCTAGTCAAAGATTCCAGATCCGCTGGATTGACTCTCCGCACCTGCTCATTTCCCAGAATTCGGCAAATAGGGACATCCGGTGCCTCTCCATATTCTCGGATTGTGATCTTCGCGAGAAGACGCACTGCACTCTCCGAATGCATGCTGGCTGCAATGTTGTAAACTTCCTCATTATCTGGCACTTCTGCTTTCCCTTCTTCTTCTTCTTAGCAGCCTCTGAATCTCCAGCAGCTTTGCGTCGTCTCTTCTTGCTCTTGGGTTCATCCTCTTCGTCACTCGACAAAGTCACTGCGCATGAGCTTGTGTGCCTTCTGTCTGCTCCTGTGTCTCCTGTGGTAAGACATCATCCTCAACTTCTTCAACAAAGTCTGATTGTTCTTGTTGGGGTTGAACTACATCCTCTTGCTCTCCTGACCAGTCCTGCTGGCTTGCCTGTTCAACTGGAGCATCACTTGAAGGTCCTTGTTCCTGAACCACAGCCAGCTTCCTACTTCCTCTCCCACGACCCCGACGCCCTCTCTGAATTGCAGCTCTAGCTTCTGCTTCTCTCTCAGTAGGCTCCTTCATCTTCTTTTCTTGTAAACGTTGTGAAGAGCGCATCTACAAAAGCAATAAGGTTTAACAAAAAACTGTAATAAATGTTCAAAGATGTTTAATAAAAATTAAAAAAACATACTAGCCCTCACAGTCGGCGTGCCGACTGAGAGAGCAGTTGCTGTAAGTCCCAGTCGGCATGCCGACTGGGCTGGCAACAGATGCCGACTGGGACTGGCAACAAAGGGAGTCCCAGTCGGCATGCCGACTGGGCCTGGCAACAAAGGGAGGCCCAGTCGGCATGCCGACTGGGACTGGCATCAAAGGGAGGCCCAGTCGGCATGCCGACTGGGACTGGCAACAAGGGTCCCAGTCGGCATGCCGACTGGGACTGGCAACAAAGGGAGCCCAGTCGGCATGCCGACTGGGACTGGCATCAAAGGGAGTCCCAGTCGGCATGCCGACTGGGCCTGCAACAAAGGGAGGCCCAGTCGGCATGCCGACTGGGACTGGCATCAAAGGGAGTCCCAGTCGGCATGCCGACTGGGCTGCAACAAAGGGAGGCCCAGTCGGCATGCCGACTGGGACTGGCAACAAAGGGAGGCCCAGTCTGGGACTGGGAACGAACAAGGCCCAGTCAAAATGCTAGGTGGGACTAGAACAGTCAACCCTAGTCAAAATGCTGACTGGGGCAACAGTCAACCCCGGTCAAAATGTTGACTGGATCTGGAACAGTCCACCCCAGTCGGCCTGCCGACTGGGACGGACAACGAAGTCAGTCCGAGTCGGCAGGCCGACTCGGATTTCTTGCAACTGTGAAGAGATGTAAAAAGATGAACAGATCATGAAAAGATCATGAGCAGATCATGAAGAAATCAGAAAATACTCACCCCCTCAATGGAAGCCTATTGTGATTAATCCCTGGAGCCACACTTGCTCCACGCTATGCCCCCAAATGCGCCCTGCTCCACGAAAACCTAGCCGCCCTCGCTGCCCTAGCCGCCCTAATTGCAAAACCCTAGCCGCCCTAAATCAATTAAAAACCAACCTAATTTCTGTAAACATATTGCATGCATGATCGCCACTTGTACATAGTAAAACTTTTTAATTTACAAAAAACCTACCCAGACGCAGTAAATTAATTTCACTCTTCTACCCAGACGCACGCAATTAATATTATTTTTAATATTTGTCAATGAAATGATTGCCTCACGACTGACAAACACATTAACCATCGTGTGTAATATGTTCATTGTCTTTGAATTTTAACTTTTGTTTGTTCCATTTTTGCTACATGGCAAGAATCAGCTACAATGGTGTTGACAAGGACTTCCCTGCAGATGAAGATGGTATTGCATTTGTCTTTGAAACAGATCTCAGGTCTGCATTTGACATTCCACCTTGGCAATCTTTTAAAGTGCTGCATTTGATGTCTGTTGTTGGTGGAGATGCTGAATGTTGAGGTAGAACCAGAAGGGGCAAGAGCTAGCAGTTTTGTGTATTACACACTTCTTCCTTCCAAAGGACCGCTATTCCGGTTGGAGACAACAGATCGGGACAATTCTATGGTAACAATACTTCGCAATAGTCAGAGATGTAGGATTGGGAAGCAACTGGTGGTCTCGTCATCGATTCAGCAAGTTGCTGAGGTCCCAGAAGATTGCAACGGAAATGTGATTTACGAGTTGCCAGCACACGAAACAATGAAGGACAAGTACAAAGGGATGAATAGGAAGGATGGGTGTGATTACTGGACTCAACGCTGCACAACACATTGGAATGTTCCAGCTCGTGTTAGTCGCAGTTCATGTATTGGCCACATGAAATGCGTAAAGGAAACATGTCCGTTCATCAGCTTCAGTAAGAAAGCAAATGACTGCCAATTTAAGGGCACCATTGATAAAGTCCAGTTATCTTCAGATGGTAGAGTGCTTGGAATGAAGTGTGTGCATTGCAACAATGAGCCCCTTCTAGTGCAGACATGCTCCGTTGTTGCATATTACATAATTCCAGATGATATCACATGCACGAGGCTTTTCATCCATCTTGGAGAACATCAACACCCACGTAGACCACCCGAATCCATGGTCTCTAAAGACAGAGCTAAGGAGACAATCAACAAAGCAGTCGCTGCAACCCCAAGAACTAATCAACGTGTCATAGAGTTTCAAGCAGCACGCAATATAATTTTGGAAAAATGGTAACAGATTCTGGAGATGTATCATACGACAAGGTTCTGTCAGATCTACTACCACTCACAAATCACCGCCGGTAAGCAAAAAAATTATTATTTCCTTTTGGAGATGCTTAACCTTTCCAATGTAGAACAAGAGAATGGATATCTCAGGCTAGAACAAGACACTCGTTTCAAAGAAGGTTACGAAGGACTTCTGCAGTTAAAGAAGAAGCTATCAATCCCATTCATACATGTTATCCACATACCCGGAATGGACCTCAACGGAGCTGAAGAGCAGCCTTTAATCTTCAAAATGACAGTTGCCGGCCCAGGATCCGGAATAGACTACATTAGAAGGTGTCAATCTGGAGGTGATCTCGAACAGCAGTGGGTGGTGCTAGACCACACATATCGTATTGATGATTGGTGTACACTGGGAATACATCTCTATGATCCATTGTAAGTATTAACATATCTATGTTTTAAAATACTTACTAATATAATGCACTTATGTTTGTGCAGTTTAAGGTCGATGGTGACACTTGCTTATGGTGACATGATCAGGGAGGATAGTGTGGCGGTGATCAAATTTTTGAACACTATGCTTCAAGTGTCAGCAAGCAAGGACTTCATAATGTGAACTTTGCGGGGTTCATGTCAGATGAGTCAGGTGCAATTTGGTTAGCATTGCGTCAAGTTTTCAACAATGGGTCAAAGATGAAGGAAGAGAAAGGAGTTGTTTGTTCCATTACATGCAGTCAGTGCGTCAAGTTACAAAGAAGTGGATACTTGAGGAACACAGGGAGGAGCACATGAACCTTGCACGCTCATGGCCTGCAGCACTAACCAACCAAGATAAGTTGGAACGACGAGTAATGTTGGAGTCATTTTGGGAAGGCAGGTCCAGTAACGTTAGCGCTTTGCAAACATGGCTGTCATGGTGGGCAAGACATGAAGATCATATTTCCATGACAGAGATAATTGACTTGACAGAAGATGGTGTTGCGAATGTGCCTACCACTAACAACTCCGAAGTTGTTCATGCAAGAGCACGAAGAGCAAGGCTGACGAAGCGTGTTCCTTTGTTGGAGGCAACAATGTTAGATTTAACAGATGCTGTTTTCCAAAGTGCAAAGGTCAAGGCATCATTTGAAGGGAGATATTCAGGCACAGGTCCTTCCATGGAAACTCTTCTGAAACGTGCACAGCAGAAACTTTCAGCGGGAAAATCAGTGTCTCCAACAACTTTTGCAAATCTTGTTAGTGATGAAGAGCATCTTGCAAGTCCAGAGTTTGCCTCTACAACAAATGTTCGTGTTCGAACCGTTCGTCAACCGTCAACTGGGGACCATGGGATTGATGCACTTCGTACACATAGACATGACACACAATATGCAGAACAAGTCATCCCAAATGCACGCAGGAAAAAACTCAAGTTTCAAGATGTCAATGTCACTGAAAGAGAGACGTTGATGACTCAGTGGGCCATCAGACGCATTGGGGAGGCAAGTCAGGTGAAATGTCTAGGTCTCACTCAGGACGGTAACAGCAAGTGTGGCAGACCCATAGGATATCCACATCGTGTACCGGCACCAGGATTTCACGGTAGACGGCAATATACAAATGCATTTGGGAACATTGAGTTCACTCATCAGATGTTATGGTTCTGCCCACGCGATTCTTGTTGCTTCAGACGACCATATGCAGGGATTCCTCCTGAGAGTATTCCAGAAGTTCCAGAGGTTTGGCCAGTTCAAAAAGGAACAAACTTGAATGCAAATGAGGTTGAAGCTCTTCTGAAAGCAGGATTCAAGTTGGAGGGATTTGAAGAAATGGTAGACGACAGTAGTAGCCGAATGGATCGAACACCATCACCACCAAGAGGAGAGGGAGCACATAGAGTACCAACATACCATGGACGGAGTGTGCGAACACCAACAAGAATGTCCAAGGAACATGAGAAACATTACAACCAGGCAAAGATTCTTCAAGGTCGGATCAACAACGTGGAGGTGGTTCAAAGAGGGAAGACTGAGGCCTTCATTGTCTCTGCAGGCATGCAATCTGCTAAGGTAACAATTTCTGCTGTTCCGTCATGCACTTGTGCAACTTTTCAGAAAGCCAAGAACTGGAGCCCCTGCCAACACATGTATTTTGTGTACACTCATGTTCTTGGATTGACCCAACGATTACTTACTTCTTACAGAGGCGGACCCTTACTCCAGCAGAAGTGCATCGGTTATTGGTTGATTGCAAGCGCAATGTCGAACCTGCGACTTTTAAGTTTAGTCGGTATAGTAAAGTCTAGTCGGCAAATAATTAGCGTTTTTCACTTGTTGGTCGGCATTTTATATGAAAGTTAAAGATAATCTACTTGGCAGAATATTCTAGAATATTCCCTTTATTTGACAGAATATTCCTGGATATTCGGGAATATGCGAAAAGCCCGTTGTACGAAGCCCGGTTTTTGCCAATCCTCTTTGCTACCTCTCTCGTTTGCTTGTTAATTGAGCTTTGCTACCTCTCTCGTAAATAACACACACACACACACAGACACACATATGTATGTCTATTAACAGGCAAGGAAGGAGAATGATGTTGAAATTGTTGAACAAGTTGAAGTTGTTATGAAAGCAGCTATGGCTGCAAAAGGCCGCCCAGAAGTCCTTCTTTTTAATAAGGTTCGTTATATTTATTAATTACTTATTATATTAATAAAAAAATAAATAAATAAATAAATAAATAGTTATTGAGGAACAATAACTCGGCTGAGAGGCAACAAACACTGCAAGAGAATTACCAATATCTTCACGAAGATAGTTATTTTTTCGAGCTTTTGGAGAATACAATAAGGGAAGTGGACGGGCTTAAAGACAGCACACCGGACAAAGGCAAGCTTGTTATTCATAAAGCAGGCATTAGTTTAATTTTTTTTAATGTTTAAATCAATAATTTATCAAAATCTATCTACATAATATTCAACAATAGTTATTAAGTAAAGTTACACAATTTCATGCTCAATATTATATGGAATTTATATAAATAATATTAAATTTAATCAAGTTTCTTTTCAAACTATTAATAACTTCTCTCTCACACACACACACAATAATACTTACACGCACGCACCCTATTATTTATTTTATAATTAGCATTAATATGATAAACGATAAATTTTATAATAATTTAAATAATTAGTTCAATGTTCAACATGAAAATACTTGGTAGACAATCGACATTTTTCTATCAAACGTTGGAGTCCTGAATATACCCCACAACGACCCTATCCCGTCGATCCAGCCAGCCTATATCGACGGTCTAGAAGACTTTAGGGTTCCTGAGACTTTTGAGGGTTTTAAATGGGCGAGAAGCTGAAGAAAGCACGAATCTAGGAAGCAGAATGCGTGATTCTAAGCAATGATTTCATCAAATCTGTCGGAAATCGTGAATCTAGGTCCGGTCAATCGGCGCTCCCTGTACTTCAAGCGATCCTGATAGACAGATTGGCAAGTCGCGCTCTTAAAGCTAGACGGATGAAGGCACTTCAAGAAGGATAGCAAAATCTTTTTGGCGCTTGCTTCATACTCGATTTCAGGTAAATCAATCACTCATATAATACTTCATTAAAACATACATAACGTGTGTATGTGTTCACATATATATAATATATATATATATATATATATATATATAGACACACATACATGGAGCTTTATTCTTACATATCTGAGTTGTGAAAACATATTTTATACGTACATCCATGATGTATATATGGGATTCACGTATACATATCGAATCGGCATACATACAGATGCGTCAAAGAACATAAACATATCCGTCGTACAGATATATGAACATATCCATCATCTAGAATATAAAATGAATGTTTTAAAGATGTATTTGTGTATGTTGTCTGTTGTGTTTATATGCTCTTAAAAATTTGAACATATATTATAGTGTAAGGTTATGGGATATTCTCTTAATATATTCTGATATTCACCCGTACGTACGTATATATCTTTCTCTCTACCTTTACATGCATGTATGAACCATGTACTATGCATGAAAATGCGCATACACACACGCATGTATAAATGCGTGTCATACATATGCACTAAATCGCAAAAGAACTGAATGCATGTTCTAGGTCATGATTAATCACGGTTTCTAGAGCAGCAGAAGGCTTAGGTCTTGGAAATTGTTTGATTTGATCACCGGATTCATACATATATTCTGTTTCTGGAATGAAACTGGAGCAGGCAATGGCTCAGAAGAGCTCATCGTTAGCTATGAAAGCTTACCAGTTGTCAATGGCGGCAGCTCAAGAACCTCCGGCAATGGATTACTGGGACTATCTGGTATAAATTTAGTATGAATTTATTTTGCTGATTGATGAATAATACTGAAGAAACATTTAAACTAATATGTTATTGCGATTGCAGGAGCACATTGAGGCTCCTCAGTGGTTAGATTTGTCACTGGAAGCATCTCTAGAAGGATTTTTTATTATGTGTGTGTATACACACGAAACTGAAACCAGTGTTTGTAAACATAAGTGTAAGTGAAAGTATGCATATATATACACCCCGCTTCCAAACATAGTATTGAACTAGTATAATAAATATAGGTTATACCGTATAGCTAAACGGGTATGTTAATAGACATAATCTAACATTATGGTTGCTAAATGATGAGGAAGATTTGTCAAATCCCTCTGAGCTTCTCAAGAACCCTAATGTTTTTCTGCTAAGTGGATTATTCTCCATTTACATAATTTTTAAATACCTTGGGAACTGGTTCTTTATTTGAAAATTTAACTATGTTGTTAAGTTAAACTCTAATTATGAAATATGTAATTGTGTTTTGTACACTCTTATTTTTCTTATTTGTTTTATATTTTTATTTCCATATGAAGAATGTAGAACAGGAAGTTCTAGTTGGCTCCTTTAGTTGTAAGTATACTAAACCCACATATATAGTATATATTATGATTCTTTGAATCTATTTTCATACGATACAATTCTCTCTCTCTACACACACACACACATATAATGTTTATTTATTTATTTGTGTGTATTGTATTGCAGGGGTCTTATGGCAGGGAAGTTCGCAGATAGACTCGGACGAAAGCACAGTAGCATCAGGAATATTCTTCATTAGTACTCACGACTGGGCGTGTGTTTTCGGGTATTGGAGTTGGGTGCTATGATTATTGCTCCAGTTTATACAGGTGAGTTAATTAATAAATATTTAAATTATTTGAATTAATTTTCGTTTTCAATATATAAGTATCAGCAATATTTGTAAAGTCATTTATTTACAAGTTTAATTATTATATATCAATATTTAATAAATATTTTAATTATTCATAGCTTTCAATCTCTCTAATATAATTGAATGTTTTTTAACTTATTCAAATTAATTTATTATAATGTAATTAATACCTATACTTAATAATACCTACACACTTATGCAATGTTATATATTTTCGCATTAAACAATCTATTTATTATATATTTACCTTTAAACAATTGTTCTGATTAGTAGTAAATTTGACATTATATAAAAGTAGAGGGTCATTTTGATATTTTTCTCTATTTGTAATTACTATAATCTTTTTAAATAAATCTTTTTTTCTATATGTAGGGGATATGGAGGAAGTAAACACCCGTCTCATGGCTATAGTGGAGTCACTGGGTGGAGCTTGTAAGGAAGGACGGTGCAGTACTGGCAGGACCGGAGGCAAACAAGGACGACGATGAGTTGAGGATAGTAAGGAAGGGCAAGAGGAAGAAGGGGAGGGTATGGAAACAGTTACTGTTACCGTCTGCTCTGGTTCGGAGGATGCTCCTCCGCTAGGTATACATTTCTCTGGGTCGATGCACAGTCCGACTATGTTTCACCAGGCGGGGATCAAGGGAAGAACAGCAGTTCTGGACCATTGCGGTCGGTCTCACCAAGATGCTGTTCATGCTTGTTGCAACCATCTGGCTGGATACGTTCGGACGGAGGCCCTTGTTGCTTATCAGCTCCACAGGGATGGCGACAGCACTTGCGACGGTCGCCATCATGTTCCGACTGCTTCACGTCAGCGCACACGGGGACACGTCGGCAACTGAACACGCCTCCCCGGCGGTTGTTGCCATTGCTATGGTTGCAATATGCGGGTTCATGGCGAGCATCTCTATTGGATTCGGACCGACCGTCTATGTCCTGACGTCAGAGGTCTTCCTGCTTACGCTCCGTGCGTGTGCTATGGCACTGTCCATCGCGGTGAACCGTGGTGTAAGTGGGACGGTTGCGCTCACTTATCTCAGCTTGGCCACTGCCTTGACTACCTCCGGGCGTTCTTTGTGTACACCTCCATTGCAGTGGCGTCGGTGGTGTTTATCTACTTCGTTGTGCCAGAGACCAAGGGAAGAGTCTGGAAGAGGTCTGCAAGTACTTTGGATGGGATCCTCTACAGGAGGAGAAGCTACAAGAACTCAAGCACATCCACGGTGACACAAACGCATGATGAAGGGTGAAGGTGTAAGTAACAAAACTATGTATTCTTTAATAGACTATGTCACTGTCCATCGCGGTGAACCGTGGTGTAAGTGGGACGGTTGCGCTCACTTATCTCAGCTTGGCCACTGCCTTGACTACCTCCGGGGCGTTCTTTGTGTACACCTCCATTGCAGTGGCGTCGGTGGTGTTTATCTACTTCGTTGTGCCAGAGACCAAGGGGAAGAGTCTGGAAGAGGTCTGCAAGTACTTTGGATGGGATCCTCTACAGGAGGAGAAGCTACAAGAACTCAAGCACATCCACGGTGACACAAACGCATGATGAAGGGTGAAGGTGTAAGTAACAAAACTATGTATTCTTTAATAGAAAACTTTTGAAAAAGGCCCCTGGCTAGTTCATTACATTTTGTTATATGAAGCTGTCATGGTTAACTTACAAGTGTGCAACATATACACTTACATTTCTAGCAATTATATCCAACAACTATATCTTTATTAAACTTAATTATGCCTTGGGACATCCTATCTCAACCCTCACTTGAAATATCGATGCGGTTCTCCTTCTTAGCAAACGGTTCATCCCACAGGCCATCGTCCCAATCATAATAGCTGGAATAGCCACCTGAATTCAAAATGTGAGAGAGGATTGACGCGCTGCTTGTTGTTGGAGGTTTGATGATAGATTGATCCACTGCAGAGTGTATTGGTTCTATCATGTCCTCTCGTTTACTGTTCCACATATTCCTTGCTGTAGACCAAAGGTGACGATGAATGGATCCACACGACGTCTCCATGGATTGTCAGGTGTAAGAGCGTTAACAGCCTTGACAAATTTGCAAAGCCTGTATACGCAAAAGGATCCTCCAAGGAGTGTTGTGACTATCATGTTAGCTTGTAGCTTCAGCACCTTTGGTAACACTGCCAAGCCAGCCGATGCAAAAGCAGCAAGAACAAAGATTATGGAGATGACAAGCAAGACAGCAGCTCGGACTAACAGCTCCCGAATATTCTCCACCAGATGTAAATTGAAAACTGCAACGTTGGGTAACACTCCGGTGACCCCAGCCAGAGCACTGGCCATGCTAAAGAAGAAGGACAAGCTGTTCAACACCCAAAATGTCTGTACGTCCCCTCTGTTGATGGCCACATACTTAATAGCTGACTTTGGGTTGGGGTCGCTGATGGGATACTGAAGTGGGGGCTGTAACACACCAGAAAATGTGACGGTTGCAATCAATGCAGCTCCAACCAGGATGGCATTGAGTGCATCAATGTACCAGTCCCGATCCCTCTGCAGGTTCTCGTAGTACTTATCCCACTTGAGGTAGTCCAGCATATCATCGTATTTATCCGGGTGCAACGTTGCATACCAGTAAGGTGGCTTTCCAAACTTGTCAACCACGTCCCGCTTGCACCCTGGGTCTCCACAAAGCTCCTTGACAATCTCCTTGTCACCAAAGATGACCGCCCAATGTAAAGCTGTCCGGCCAGTGCGGTTCCCCACGTTGTTGGGATAGCCATCTAGCACCACCAATCTTTGGTTGTGTCTTTACTCTGGTTGCTGGTAAGCTCCTTAATGAATGTTGTGATGTTGGTTGTTGACTCGCTCGAATGGCCTGCACTTTTGGATCTTGTTTCTGCTTCTTCTTGTTCAGTTGATGTTGATGTATGGAGTACTTCTGTCTTTTGTTCAGTTCGGTGGAGATGTGCCATCCAGTAAGCCAGAGGCACATCATGCACCAGACCAGAGAAATCCTTAACCTTGAACTTATCCACCGACCTTAGCTTCTTTAGATTATCCTCCATTGTCGTCTTTAGTTCGGGTTCTCAGTCATCATTCTGGAAGATAATTGAGCTTGCAATAAGTCATGTACCTGAGACAGTCGCATGTGTTTCACCAAGAGTTGGCAAACTCTAATCCTTTTTTTCCCCCACTCTGCAACACTTTGTTGAAACTGGACTCTAGTTGCTTATGAAGCTCCTCATTTTCTTCCATTACTGCCAGAAATTTCTCTGCCACACTCACCCTACTTTCGTCAGCATTGGCACGCATAGTAAGAAATTCCAATGGTCGAGATTGACGCAACAACTCCTGTCTGTGGTTTACCTTTTGTAGCTCATCTGCAAGTTTTGAAGCTGTAGTAGCATTACCATAGGCAGCCACACATGAAATCAAACTCCGACTCAAACTCAGCTTTCCATCAGAGCATCCTTCAACGTCTCGCAGCATGCAACATCCAAAAGTTCGGCCATCAAGATTCAAATGATCTTCAAGAAACCTCTGGATGTCATCTGTAAATGGATTCTTTTCTTTGCTAATATGGGCAATCAGCAAACTTCTCAATACATTTATCCTGAGTATTTCATATAGTCAGGAGAACCAGAAGAACCTAGAACTGACCAAACCAAGGCGTCAGATTTTCCACTTTATCTTTTACTTCCAAATCAATTCGGTCCTTGTTGTCCTTTTCTGCTCCCAGTAACCAGTCAATAGCCCTTTGTTGGCATTCCATGCTGCATAATGTAAAGGACTAAGACCAGCCAAGCCGTTAAGCTGTTAATATTGTAGTCCGTCCCAAGTGAATCACTTATGAGCCGTAAAACACGTTGAGATGCGCTTCTGGCAGCAAAATGCAATGGTGTCACACCTGCATTATCCTCTTGAGCTGGATTAGCACCTTTCTCCTCAATTAAATATTGAACCAGCTCGTACTTGTCTCGTGCTACAGCAAAATGCAAAGGTGTTTGCCCGTACCAATTTTTAACTTTGTTGACGTCGTTGCATGATGAACCAGCCACATCCAACAGTTGTTTGAAAATGTCAAGATCTCCTCCAATTGCAGCTGCGTGAAGAGCAGTGTTACCTAGGAACAACTCGTCATGTGCCATAATATCTTTAATTTTCACAGCTCCTTCAGTATTTTGATCGAGCAAAATCTCCACCAAATACTTGTTTCTTAATTCACAAGCAACGTGCAGAGCGCGACCCTTGTCGAGAATATCTGTAAAGTAAATATTGAGCATCATTTCAAAACGGTGTGGTTTAGTAAGCATACCTTTCAATTCTTGCACCTTAATATTCATTGTTGGAATAAACTTTTAAGTGTGTCTCCTCCCCACAGAAAGCAGCTAGGTGTATGGGTGTTGCATTATTGATTGCGTTGCCGTAAAAGGTCGCGACCACCTTGCTCAACAATCTCCTTGAACATGTTGCTTTACGTACATAACAGCAAAGTGAAGAGGGTTGCCACCATATCATCTGCCTGTCGAATTGCATCCTCGGCTTGAGCACCCAACTCCAGCATCAACATTTTAAAAATGTCGCTATTGCCACCACGTGCAACTGCATGAAGAAGGGTCTCGTTTCGTTTATGTTTTTTACGAATCCCTTCCTTTGCTCTGTCACCAAGCTTATCCATGAGTGTCTTTAATATATCGACATTGCCACTTCAATTGCTGTACGAAGGACTGTGTCACCATACAAGTCTTCTTCAAGTATTGCATCTTGGGCATGTCCACCTAACTTCCATAATTAAATTTACCATGTCAATGTTCCCACTGAGCAGCTCATGAAGAACTGTCTTCCCACACATCTTTCTCATTGATGGTATTGCGTGCTTGACGACCTAGCTTAGTCACCACAACCTTCACAATGTCAAGCTGACCAGAAGCAGCTGCATGAAGAACATTTGGATGTGTCTGTTTTTCTGCTGGATCGCATCTTTAGAACCTTGCTCTCCTAGTCTCTCTAAGAGAAACTCCACAATGCTAACACTACCCTTCTCAGCAGCTGTATGAAGGATTGTGTTACCATCACTGTCTTTCACGATGAATTTCATAGTCATCGCTCAGCCTAGACATTATCTCCTTGAAAACTTGTATGTCCCCACCTTCAGCAGCACCAATGAAGAACTGTTCTACCACAGGAACGTATCTGTTCGAAGAATTTCATGTTTGGCTTCATCGCCCAATTTAGAGAGGAAGATCTCGACAGCCTTCAAATTACCAATCCGGCAGCATGATGTAGAACTGTCCTGTTGACATGTCCTCTCTGAAAATCACATCCACTAGTCGATCCTCCAGGAAGTCAACCAACACCATAAGCATGTCCACATCTTTCCTCAAACAACCTTATGGAGCACTGTGAGACCACGTTCACCCGGTTGGCAAATTCCCTCTTCTGCAGTATCACCTAGCTCATTCAAAAGAAACTTGAGAACATCGATAGTGCTGGCAACATGAAGAACCGTGTTGCCATCGCTGTCCTTTTTGAGTATTTTTGTTTTGACCTCATCACTTCCAAGCAAGTCCTTCACCAACACTAAATTGCCATCCCTGCTTGCATGGTGCAATGCAAACTCGTCCTTAGTAAGGTCCTTGGAGCTAGAGGAGTCATCCAGGACAATCGGATCTGAACAGTGGAAATGTCAATTAGAAATTGAAGTATAGAGTCTCTCTTTATTAATTTAACTCACAAGTTTATGTATATAAAACATGTAAATATAAATATATTATGAGTAATAATGAGATATATTACCTTCTGAAAGGTCCAACACCTCACCGTTGGAGTTAGAGCAGTCATCCTCATCAAATTGCACGACAACCCAATCTGAACAGTGGAAATGTCACTTAGAACTTTGAAGTGGAAAACAATGTATATAAACATGTAAATATAAATGTTATATGAATTATGCATATTCTATTACCTTCTGAATTGTGGAGCGCCATGGTAAACTAATGTTGAGAATGTACCCAAAACACTCAACCAGAGACAAATTGTTGCAATCACTGATTATAGAGTTTTCAATACATTTAATTACTGTATTTATAACACTCCACTAAGTTATTGCAACTCTCTTTATGTATATTTAACTTCAAAGGTACTGTTCAATGTCCGAATCGAAACTTCGAAGCCACTGAAATTTTAAAGCAACTGTTTGCTTTCCTTAAAGGCTAAGTTTTGAATCTTTGCTTTTCCTTTATATAAAGGATAAGCTTTGTGTGTGTGTGTGTGTGTGTGTAAGTAATTATTGTGTGTGTGTTTGAGAGATTAATTTTTAGTTTGGAATATTAGTTTGATTAAATTTAAATAAATTCTTTTTCTTTTTTAAAGGCTACCTTTGAATCTTTTTAAGTTTAAAAAAATTAAAGCCATCTTATTGACTAATTATATATCACATTATACCTTACGTTTTAATTTTAAAGCTTTATGAAAAATGACATTAAGGGTTGTAGGTTTATTTCATTAAAATGGCTATGGTCAATTGCATTTGGGCTTCTCCTCTTCCAATCAGTAAGTATATGCACGCACATACACATACACACATACGTCCACATACACACACACACACATCTTTGTATCTAATTATAAATGAATTAGTGATGGGTTTTCTTAGAAATGCAAATCCGACACAGGAATGGGTCCAAAACTTCTCTGGTTTCACTTAATATAAAATACATTTGCAAAGCTACTGATAAACAGAGAGGTATGTGACACATATACGTATACGTATATTATTATATGCACGTATACACATATATACTTATAAGTAAAAATTAATTGTTATTTATGTGTTTAATTTTTTCAGATACTACTGTATCATACGATGCGACTGAAGTCTTAATGGACCTACTTAAATCCACAGACAAATATCAAAGAGCACATGAACTAGTAGACAGCTTAAGTAAGGAGTTTTTCACATCACTCAAGCATACTTATCGAAGGTAATATGTGTAACACACACACACACACACAATATGTATGTATTATAACAGGCAAGGAAGGAGAATGATGTGAAATTGTTGAACAAGTTGAAGTTGTTATGAAAGCAGCTATGGCTGCAAAAGACCGCACCTTACGCCCAGAAGTCCTTCTTTTTAACAAGGTTCGTTATATTTATTAATTACTTATTAATATAAATAATAAATAAATAAATAATAGTTATTGAGGAACAATAACTCGGCTGAGAGGCAACAAACACTGCAAGAGAATTACCAGTATCTTCACCAAGATAGTTATTTCTTCGAGCTTTTGGAGAACACAATAAGGGAAGTGGACGGGCTTAAAGACAGCACACCGGACAAAGGCAAGCTTGTTATTCAGCTCAGAATTATTAACAAGCAAACGAGAGAGGTAGCAAAGCTCTTAAAGCAGGCATTAGTTTAAATTTTTTTAATGTTTAAATTAAATAATTTATCAAAATCTATCTACATAATATTATTAAGTAAAGTTACACAATTTCATGCTCAATTAAATAATATTAAAATTTAATCAGTTTCTTTTCAAACTATTAATAGCTCTCATATTATAATATTCCAAACCAAAATAAAAATCATCTCACAAACACACACACGCACGCACAATAAATACTTACACGCACGCACCCTATTATTTATTTTATAATTAGCATTAATATGATAAACGATAAATTTTATGATAATTTAAATAATTAGTTCAATGTCCAACATCAAAAATACTTGGTAGCAATCGACATTTTTCTATAGAAACGTTGGATCCTGAATATACCCCACAACGACCCACAAATTTAACTAAAGGGATCGACATTTTCTATAGAAACGTTGGATTCCTGAATATACCCACAACGACCCACAAATTTAACTAAAGGGTAATTAAATCTATCCCGTCGATCCAGCCGGCGATATCCGACGGTCTAGAAGACTTTAGGGTTCCTGAGGGTTTTAAATGGGCGAGAAGCTGAAGAAAGCACGAATCTAGGAAGCAGAATGCGTGATTCTAAGCACTGATTTCTTCAAATCTGTACATTTCTATGTCGGAAATCGTGAATCTAGGTCCGGTCAATCTGCGCTCCCTGTACTTCAAGCGATCCTGATAGAGAGATTGGCGCTCTTAAAGTTAGACGGATGAAGGCACTTCAAGAAGGATAGCAAAATCTGTTTGGCGCTTGCTTCATACTCGATTTCAGGTATAGAATAAATCAATCACTCGGAATATATACTTCATTAAACATATGTGTTCATATATATATATATATATATATATAGAGAGAGAGAGAGAGAGAGAGAGAGAGAGAGAAGGAGAGAGAGACATGGAGCTTTATTCTTACATATATGTATATAAGTGTTGAAAACATATTTTATATGTACATCACTGCATATGTATACATGGAATTCACGTATACATATAGATCGCATACATACAGATGCGTCAAAGAATCTTTAAAACATTTCATTTTATATTCTAGATGATGGATATGTTCATAGGATATGTAACCATATGTTTATGTGATAAGTTATGGAATCATTGTATTTGATTTTGAAGCATAAATATGTTTTTTGTGTCTATGTATGTTGTCTGTTGTGTTTATATGCTCCTAAAAATTTGAACATATATTATAGTGTAAGGTTATTTTCTTAGTATATTCTGATATTCACCCGGACGTACGTATATATCTTTCTATCTACCTTTACATGCATGACTATGCATGAAAATGCGCATACACACACGCATGTATAAATGCGTGTCATACATATGCACTAAATCGCCAAAGAGATCTAATTACTGAATGCATGTTCTAGGTCACGGTTTCTAGACCGAGTCTAATGGCAGCAGAAGGCTTAGGTCTTGGAAATGTTTGATTTGATCACCGGATTCATACATATATTCTGTTTCTGGAATGATACTGGAGCAGGCAATGGCTCAGAAGAGCTCATCGTTAGCTATGAAAGCTTTCCAGTTGTCAATGGCGGCAGCTGAAGAACCTCTGGCAATGGATTACTGGGACTATCTAGTATGAATTTATTCTTATTTTAATTATAGTTTAGATTTAACTTTATTACATATTTAGGCATTTTTCTACATTATTTTACTGATTGATGAATACTACTAAACATTTAAACTAATATGTTATTGCGATTGCAGGAGCACATTGAGGCTCCTCAGTGTGGTAGATATGTCACTGGAAGCATCTCTAGAAGGCACTGAAGGGTATCTCATATATATAACAAGCCACTTGTTTAGTAGTATAACAAATATAGGTTATACCGGGTATGTTTAATATGTATGTTTGGTAGTTTTCAACCGCTAGGTGATGAGAAAGATTTGGCAAATCCCGCTGAGCTTCCCAAGAACCCTAATGTTTTTCTGCTGATTTTTTTGTCCACGTGGATTATCATAGTTATTCTCCATTATATAATTTTTAAATGGCGTCCGACGAGCGCCAAATCTTCATCATGTGTGTGTGAGTGTGTGAGAGAGATTTTAGTTCATATAATTCATTTTTTTTTCTATTGATGAAAATCATTTATAGTTATTCCTCAGTTTGCAGTATTTATGTGAAAATATGGAAATCTTAAGGACAAAATGTGCTCGTATATTTCTTGAACATTAGTACTCGTATACCTTGGGAATTGGTTCTTCATTTGAAAATCTAACTATGTTGTTAAGTTAAACTCTGATTATGAAATATGTAATTGTGTTTAGTACACTTTTATTTTTCTTATTTGTTTTATGTTTTATTTTTTTATTACAGATAGTGGTGTGATCAGTGGTGCACTGCTGTTTATAAAGATGATTGATGTAGAACAGGAAGTGTTAGTTGGCTCCTTAAACCTTGTCTCTTTAGTTGTAAGTATACTAACCCACATGTATTATTTTAAATTAAGATCATATATTATGATTCTTTGAATCTATTTTCACAATTCTTCTCTTTATACACACATATATAACTTTAATATTTGTGTATTGCAGGGGGCTCTTATGGCAGGGAAGTTCGCAGATAGGCTCGGCCGGAAGAAAACAATGGCAGTAACATCGGGAATATTCTTCATTGGAGCTTTGTTAATGGCTTTGACCCCATAGTTCATGACTGGATGTGTGTTTCGGGTATTGGAGTTGGTTTTGCTATGATTCTTGCTCCAGTTTACACAGGTATGTTAATTAATAAATGTTTAATTATTTAAGTTAATTTTCGTTTTAAATATATATAAAGTCTATATGAGGAGTATGCAAATTTCTCATTAGCTATAAAAGTAATAGACTTATTATCATGTTCTATCTTAGTATAATGACATGTGATGCTGACTAAATAAAAATGAATGTACATCATAATATACAAAGTCTCTCTCTCTCTCTCTCTCTCTCTTTCTCTCTCTCTCTTCTCTCTATCTATCTATCTATATATATATATATATATCCTTTACAGCTGAACCGTCACCGCCGGGGAGCCGGGGAGTAGGGGTTCCTTGGTGTCGCTTTAGGAAGTGTTCATTAACACAGGAATACTCCTTGGGTGGAGGGTAATGCTGGGATTCGGTGGCATCCCATTCATCTTCCTTTTCGGTCTAATCTATATAATTATCAAACTAGTCCTCTAATTTAATTCTCAAATTGGCCTTGAGTTATATCAGTTTAATAATACGCACACACACATGCAATGTTATATATTTTCACATAAAATAATATATTTATCATTTGTGTATTATATATTAGCTTTAAACAATATATGCATGTGTGTGTTCTGATTAATAGTAAATTTGACGCCACTTTGTTAATTATATAAAAGTAGAGGGTCATTTTGATAATTTTCTCTATTTCTAATTACTTAGATAAATCTCTTTTTTAATATGTAGGAAGTAAACGCCCGTCTCATGGCTATAGTGGAGTCACTGGGTGAGGAAGTGGAGCTTGTAAGGAAGGACGGTGCAGTACTGGCAGGACCGGAGGTGCAGTACTGGCAGGACCGGAGGGAAACAAGGGTTGAGGATAGGAAGGAAGGGCAAGAGGAATATGGAGACAGCTCCTGTTGCCATCCGCTCTGGTGAGCTGTCTCCATCCGCTCTGGTTTGAAGGATGCTCCTCGCTCACTGCAGCTCAGACAACTTGATCCCAGGTGTTTACTGTAGCAAACACAACCAACCAACCGTTTGCAGCCATATGCATACTTGCAAATTAGAATGCTTCATCGAACTTCACTGGATCAAGGTAGAGGTATGGTGTATCACTCTTGTATTTCCTGGCAAGGTCCCATTTGGAAGGTCAAAGATCACCAAGTTGAAACCATATTCTCCTGCAATATGCTGGTAGCGAGTGTGGCTGTCAACCTAGCCACCTGTGTCTGAACTTTTCTATAAAGAACCAGTCTAGCGGTAAGAACCTCTTCTTCCTTCTCATCCATGAGCACGGCCTATTGCATCTCCTCGATGTCATCAATCGCCAAGAAATTATCACCTCGAGTTGTAACAAGTGAAGGGACGAATGTGACCAAGTCATCCTTGATGTCCATGGTTCCTGCAACGGTAGCACTTCAGATACTTTGGATGGGATCCTCTACAGGAGGAGAAGCTACAAGAACTCAAGCACATCCACGGTGACACAAACGCATGATGAAGGTGAAGCTGTAAGTAACAAAACTATGTACTCTTTAATAGAAAACTTTTGAGAAGTCCAATCCCTGGCTAGTCCAGTACATTTTGTTATATGAATCTGCCATAAGGGATTGTCAATGGTTAACTTACAAGTGTGCAAACATATACACACACTTGCAATTATATCTTTATTAAACTTTATTATGCCCATCATTTCTCAATCCTCAATTGAAAATATCGATGCGGTTCTCCTCCTTAGCAAATGGTTCATCCCACAGGCCATCGTCCAATCATATGAAATAAGCCACCATAGCCACCGGAATCTAAAATGAGAGAGCGGATTGAGCCGCGGTGCTTGTTGTTGACAGGTTTTTGATGATAGGATTGATCCACTACAGAGTGTACTGGTTTTATCGTGTCCTCTCGTTTACTATTCCACATATTCCTTGTTGTAGACCAAAGGTGACGAATGAATGGATGCACACAATGTCTCCAGGATTGTCAGGTGTAAGAGCGTTAACAGCCTGTATACGCAAAAGAATCTCCAATGACTGTTGTGACTATCATGTTAGCTTGTAACTTCAACACCTTTGGTAACACCGCCAAGCCAGCCGAGGCCAAAAGCAGCAAGAACAAAGTTATGGAGATGACAAGCAAGACAGCAGCTCGAACTACAACCTCCTAATTTTCTCCACCAGATGTAAATTGAAAACTGCAACGTTGGGTAACGCTCCGGTGACTCCAGCCAGAGCACTGGCCATGCTAAAGAAGAGAAGGACAAGCTATACGTCCCCTCTGTTGATGGCCACATACTTAATAGCTGAATTTGGGTTGGGGTTGCTGATGGGATACTGAAGTGGGGGCTGTAACACACCAGAAAATGTGACGGTTGCAATCAATGCAGCTCCGACCAGGATGGCATTGAGTGCATCAATGTACCAGTCCCGATCCCTCTGTAGGTTCTCGTATATATCCCAACTTGAGGTAGTCCAGCATACCATCGTATTTATCCGGGTGCAACGTTGCATACCAGTAAGGTGGCTTTCCAAAGTTGTCAACCACGTCCCGCTTGCACCCTTTGCACCCTGGGTCTCCACAAAGCTCCTTGACAATCTCCTTGTCACCAAAGATGACCGCCCAATGTAAAGCTGTCCGGCCAGTGTGGTTGCCACGTTTGTTGGATAACCATCTAGCACCACCACATCTTTGCTTGTGATTTTACTGGTAAGCTCCTTAATGAATATCATGATGTTGGTTGTCGACTCGCTTGAATGGCCTGCGCTTTTGGATCTTGTTTCTGCTTCCTCTTGTTCAGTTGATGTTGATGTATGGAGTACTTCTGCATTTTGTTCATTTCGGTGGAGATGTGCCATCCAGTAAGCCAGAGGCACATCATGCACCAGACCAGAGAAATTCTCAACCTTGAGCTTATCCACCGACCTTAGCTTTCTTTAGATTATCCTCCATTGTCGTCTTTAGTTGGGGTTATCAGTCATCATTCTGGAAGATAATTGAGCTTGTAATAAGTCATGTACCTGAGACAGTCGCATGTGTTTCACCAAGAGTTTCGCAAACTCTAATCCTTCTTTTCCCCACTCTGCAACACTCTGTTGAAACTGGACTCTATTGCTTATGAAGCTCATCATTTTCTTCCATTACTGCCAGAAAATTTCTCTGCCACACTCACCCTGCTTTCGTCAGCATTGGCACGCATAGCAAGAAATTCCAATGGTCGAGATTGACGCAACAACTCCTGTCTGTGGTTTACCTTTTGTAGCTCATCTGCAAGTTTTGAAGCTGTAGTAGCATTACCATAGGCAGCCACACATGAAATCAAACTCCGACTCAAACTCAGGTTTCCATCAGAGCATCCTTTCAACTTCTGGATGTCATCTGTAAATGGATTCTTTCCTTTGCTAATATGGTCAATCAGCAAACTTCTCAATACAGCTTCCCTGAGGTATTCCATATACTAGAAGAACCAGAACCTAGAACTGACCATAACCAAGGTGTCAGATTTTCCACTTTGTCTTTTACTTCCAAATCAATTCGGTCCCTGTTGTCCTTTTCTGCTCCCAGTAACCAGTCAATAGCCCCTTTGTTTGCATTCCATGCTGCATAATGTAAAGGACTAAGACCAGCCAAGCCCGTTAAGCTGTTAATATTGTAGGCCGTCCCCAAGCGAATCACTTATGTGCCGTAAGACAAATGGAGATGCACTTCTGGCAGCAAAATTCAATGGTGTCACACCTGCATTATCCTCTTGAGCTGGATTAGCACCTTCTCCTCAATTAAATATTGAAACCAGCTCGTAATTGTCTCCTGCTGCAGCAAAATGCAAAGGTGTTTGCCCGTACCAATTTTTAACTTTGTTGACGTCGTTGCATGATGAACCAGCCACATCCAACAGTTGTTTAAAAATGTCAAGATCTCCTCCAATTGCAGCTGCGTGAAAAGCAGTGTTACCTAGGAACAACTCGTCATGTGCCATAATATCTTTAATTTTCACGAGCAAAATGTCCACCAAATACTTCTTGCTTAATTCACAAACAGCGTGTAGAGCGCGACCCTTGTCGAGAATATCTGTAAAGTAATAAGTAATATTGTGAGCATCATCTCAAAACGGTGTGGTCTTGTAAGCATACCTTTTCATTCTTGCACATTAATATTCATTTGTTGGAATAAACTTTTGAACGTGTCCTCGTCCATCCACAAAGAAGAAGCAGCTAGGTGTATGGGTGTTGCACTATAGTGATTGCGTTGCTGTAAAAGGTCACAACCACCTTGCTCAATAATCTCCTTAAACATGTTGATCTTATCGTACACAACAGCAAAGTGAAGAGGGTTGTTACCATCGTCATCTGCCTGTCGAATTGCATCCTCGGCTTGAGCACCCAATTCCAGCATCAACATTTTAAAAATGTCGCTATTGCCACCACGTGCAACTGCATGAAGAAGGGTCTCGTTTCGTTTATGTTTTTTACGAATCCCTTCCTTTGCTCTGTCACCAAGCTTATCCATGAGTGTCTTTAATACATCGACATTGCCTCTTCCAATTGCTGTACCAAGGACTGTGTTACCATCCAAGTCTTCTTCAAGTATTGCATCTTGGGCATGTCCATCTAACTTCCATAAGATTAAATTTACCATGTTAATGTTCCTATGCTTAGTAGCTAGATGAAGAACTGTTTTTCCCCTCTTATTTTTCTCATTGATGGTATTGCGTTTGACGACCCAGCTTAGTCACACACAACCTTCACAATGTCAAGCTCACAGATTTAACAGCTGCATGAAGCACTGTGTTACCTTTATCACCATCCTTCTCACATATCACATGCTTTGCTTCGTTGCCAAGCTTGTCAAGCAATACTATGTGTGTTCCTTGTAGGCAGCTACATGAAGAACATTTTGCATGTAACGTTTTTCTGCTGGATCGCATCTTTAGAACCTTGCTCTCTTAGTCTCTCTAAGAAGAAACTCCACAATGCTAACACTACCTTCTCAGCAGCTGTATGAAGGATTGTGTTACCATCACTGTCTTTCTTCACGATGAATTTCATAGTCATCGCTCAGCTAGACATTATCTCCTTGAAAACTTGTATGTCCCACCTTTGGCAGCCAATGAAGAACTGTTCTACCGAACTTATCTTTTCGAAGAATTTCATCTTTGGCTTCATCGCCCAATTTAGAGAGGAAGATCTCGACAGCCTTCAAATTACCAATCCGGGCAGCATGATGTAGAACTGTCATGTTGTATCGTCCTCTCTGAAAATCACATCCACTAGTCGATCCTCCAGGAAGTCAACCAACACCATAAGCATCTCCACATCTTTCTCAAAACAGCCTTATGGAGCACTGTGAAACCACCTTCACCCGGTTGGCAAATTCCCTCTTCTGCAGTATCACCTAGCTCATTCAAAAGAAACCTGAGAACATCGACAGTGCTGGCAACATGAAGAACCGTGTCGCCATCGCTGTCCTTTTTGAGTATTTTCGTTTTGACCTCATCACTTCCAAGCAAGTCCTTCACCAACATTAAATTGCCATCCCTGCTTGCACGGTGCAATGCAAACTCGTCCTTAGTAAGGTCCTTGGAGCTAGAGGAGTCATCCAGGACAATCGGATCTGAACAGTGGAAATGTCAATTAGAACTTGAAGTATAGAGTCTCTCTTTATTAATTTAACTCACAAGTTTATGTATATAAAACATGTAAATATAAATGTTATATATGAGTAATTAAATGATGCATATTTTAGATATATTACCTTCTGAATTGTGGAGTGCCATGTAAACTAATCTTGAGAATGTACCCAAAACACTCAACCTTGACACAAATTGTTGCAATGAGAAACTATTCCTCTCTTTTTCAATACTGTGTACAGGGATTTAAAATGCCTATTTATTATGACATGATTAGGCGGCCCTTCTTATTTCAATATTGTTTACGATGGATTTAAAATGCTTATTTATTATACATAAACTGTTCATTAAGCGGCCCTTCTTATTTTAATATTTATTTACGAAGGATTTAAAATGCTATTTATTGCAAAACTGTTCATTAGGCGGCCCCTCTTATTTCAATACTGTTTACGAGGAATTTAAAATGCTTAATCATTTTGACATAAACTGTTCATTAGGCGGCCTCTCATGACATAAACTGTTTATTAGACGGCTCTTCTTATTTCAATACTGTTTATGATGGAATTTAAAATGCTTATTTATTATGAAAATAAACTGTTGATTAGGCAGCCCTTCTTATTTCAATATTGTTTACGACAGATTTCAAATGCCTATTTATTATGACATAAACTGTTAATTATGCGGCCCTCTTATTTCATACTGTCTACGAGGGATTTAAAATGCCTATTTATTAAGACGTAAACTATTCATTAAGTGGCCGTTCTTATTTCAATACTATTTACGAAGGATTTAAACTTATTTACTTTATTATAATTATAAGAAAGCCTTAATTACATATTAAAAATTACTTGTAAATTCTTACGTAATCCTCCAAATGCAAAACGAATATACATCATTAACAGAACGAATTAGTATTTATAACACTCCACTATATCCGAACTTTAACTTCAAAAGGTACTGTTGAATGAGTCCCGACAAAAAGAGGGCTTCCGGGCTTCGGCTTGGACCCGGAATATTCTAAAGAATCTACCAGAATATTCCTAAATATTCTTAGAATTTAGGATTTTGGCTCGGTCGGCAATTAACAACAAAAAATATTTAAATCATAGCCATGTTTATACTGTATTATTAAAGTTTTATTTCAATACCAAAGAGTACAATTCAACACTTGTCACTTCTTCTTACGATAGAGCAATGCTGCAATTCGTGAACCACCAGTCCTACTTGACGTCGTTATTACTTGGGTTGGGATTTCCTCTGGCTGGATGTTCTCTTTAATCCTGTCATAGCAATTCTCCCGAGCTCAGGGTTCTTCTCAGTCCCAACAATGTTTTCTCCCTAGCTCGATAGCTGCAAGCATTGAGGACCCGTACCACTACCTATATCCCAGATAAGATCACTTGGCCGGGTGAGTCATTCTATCACGAGCTACATCAATCGAGTGCTCTTTGGTTGATAGTCCATCCTGCATGTGAAGATAATAGTAAATACTTAAATTGTTGAAATGAAATGCCTACCATGGTTCTTGGAATCGCTCAGGATTATCAACAAGAATTGTTGATGACAAACGCAGCGGATTATCACGCAATTCTCTAGATGCATCTTGGAAGACAAGAAGGAGAGGATGCTCTCCTGTTAAAACATCAAAAATCATTAATGAACTTCATGAATAAAGAAAAAAAGTACCTTCATCTTGTTGCGGTAGCCCAACCACGCCCTCTGTATGTTGCAGCAAGTTGAAGGTCCACCACACTTGCAGCTCAGACAACTTGAATCCCAGGTGTTTACTGCAGCAAACACAACCAACCAACCATTTGCAGCCATATGCATACTTGCAAATTAGAATGCTTCATCGAACTTCACTGGATCAAGGTAGAGGTATGGCGTATCACTCGTTGTATTTCCTGGCAAGGTCCCATTTGGAAGGTCGAAGATCACCAAGTTGAAACCATATTCTCCCGCAATATGTTGGTAGCGAGTCTGGCTGTCAGCTGTATGGTACCTGGCCACCTGTGTCTGAACTTTTCTATAAGGAACTAGTCTAGCGGCAAGAACCTCTTCTTCCTTCTCATCCGTGAGCACGGCCTGTTGCATCTCCTCGATGTCATCAATCGCCAAGAAATTATCACCTCGAGTTGTAACAAGTGAAGGGACGAATGTGACCAAGTCATCCTTGATGTCCATGGTTCCCTGCAATGGTAGCACTTCAGATAAATTGAATAAGGCAGCTGGGTCGCGAGTAGTGGAGGTGCCAGCTACTGTATCTGAGTTCTTCTTTGACTGCTGCACAGGCTGACGCCGCTTTGCCTTGGCCTTTGTCTTCTTAATGAAGTCGACCTCTGCCGGATCCCATGAGATGCATGGGAGATCTTTTGAGTGTTCATTGTAGAGATCCTTCTCCCATGTGGTGGTTGCCAGGTGGATAATCAAGCTAGAACGGTACGTTTACACGTTCGAACTCTGTCAGGCCAGATCTTGTCTTCGACCACATGTGTGGTGCTTCCATGTAATCTGACCAGAATACCATAGTCTGTGTGTGAGGCACCTTTCTCGCTGCGACATACCTGTAATGAACATATAGTAGTGTCAGAATGTAACATTGTCAAGAAGATCATCCTTACCTCCAAATCATCCTTCTTGCTGTCTCTTCGTGTTCGAGGAACTCTTTCAGCTCTATGGAGTAAGTGAACTTCACACACTGCCTCCTCTCTGATCGCTCGCCAATACAAATCGATAGTAAACCACCTTATCCACTCCTTATCCTGAACACCCGGCAATCCAAGTGTCTCTTGCTCTCTCTTCAGATCGAGACGTACCAGTTTATTGAAGTACATGATTCTCGTCTCGTTTGGAATTCTCGCCCTTGAAAGCGCGTACAGCTTTTCCAACCCCATCCATCTGCATTGTTTCCATGTGATTTGGGTCACCTTGTCGAACCACTCTTCACCCAATGCAGGATCGATGATGGCTAAGATCTTCATCATGCGCTTGTCATGCTTAATGTAGACCTGTTGTTGCTCCTGGTATTTGTTGCCTTTGGATGCCCTTGCAGCCTTCTCAAGATCATCCTCAATCTCACTCTGTAATTCACAGACGTAATCAACTAAGTAATATAAGTGTGAGACGTGGTACCTCAAAAAAATCTTTGCACAGATCAAATTCGGAAGTGGATGCCAAGCTTGTTGTCCAGTGCGCTTTCCTTCCACTTTCTTATGTCATCTCGTTCCTTGTCACTGAGCCTGGCCAAGATCTTCGCTGTGCCCTCCTCACTGGTGCAACATGTCTTCACAGATAGCAGAAGATGTGGCAGTGTGGTTTGCACTGCCGTTGCGGAGGAACTGCATATTTGAAAATCTCGAAGTTAGTTAATCCTATGATCTAGAGGTCACTATGTTTACCTATTAATTTGCTGAAACATTGTCACAAGCTGAAGATTATCCATGACCCCAGCACGGATGAAGCCTGAACGCACTCTCACTGCCCACTGATTCTTATCTTCCGTGTCTTCTATGTACAGCTTCTGAAGCACCTTTAGCCTGTGATTACCATCCCAACAGATGAACTTCTTCATCGAAAGCATTGGTGCCCATTGCCGGAACATGTCAGACTGAAGCTCCTCCTCAAAAGCCAAATGCTGAGCATACATCGCTTCATCGCTTCTCAATGCTGCCAGATCTGCATCTGTCATGGGGTCCCCAACTTGAAGGATGAACTGAGTGGTGTTGCGCAAATAACCAACTGCCTTCTTGAAACTCCTAGTCAAAGATTCCAGATCCGCTGGATTGACTCTCCGCACCTGCTCATTTCCCAGAATTCGGCAAATAGGGACATCCGGTGCCTCTCCATATTCTCGGATTGTGATCTTCGCGAGAAGACGCACTGCACTCTCCGAATGCATGCTGGCTGCAATGTTGTAAACTTCCTCATTATCTGGCACTTCTGCTTTACCCTTCTTCTTCTTCTTAGCAGCCTCTGAATCTCCAGCAGCTTTGCGTCGTCTCTTCTTGTTCTTGGGTTCATCCTCTTCGTCACTCGACAAAGTCACTGCGCATGAGGCTTGTGTGCCTTCTGTCTGCTCCTGTGTCTCCTGTGGTAAGACATCATCCTCAACTTCTTCAACAAAGTCTGATTGTTCTTGTTGGGGTTGAACTACATCCTCTTGCTCTCCTGACCAGTCCTGCTGGCTTGCCTGTTCAACTGGAGCATCACTTGAAGGTCCTTGTTCCTGAACCACAGCCAGCTTCCTACTTCCTCTCCCACGACCCCGACGCCCTCTCTGAATTGCAGCTCTAGCTTCTGCTTCTCTCTCAGTAGGCTCCTTCATCTTCTTTTCTTGTAAACGTTGTGAAGAGCGCATCTACAAAAGCAATAAGGTTTAACAAAAAACTGTAATAAATGTTCAAAGATGTTTAATAAAAATTAAAAAAACATACTAGCCCTCACAGTCGGCGTGCCGACTGAGAGAGCAGTTGCTGTAAGTCCCAGTCGGCATGCCGACTGGGCCTGGCATCAAAGGGAGTCCCAGTCGGCATGCCGACTGGGACTGGCATCAAAGGGAGTCCCAGTCGGCATGCCGACTGGGACTGGCAACAAAGGGAGCCCAGTCGGCATGCCGACTGGGCCTGGCAACAAAGGGAGGCCCAGTCGGCATGCCGACTGGGACTGGCAACAAAGGGAGGCCCAGTCTGGGACTGGGAACGAAGCAAGGCCCAGTCAAAATGCTAGGTGGGACTAGAACAGTCAACCCTAGTCAAAATGCTGACTGGGGCTGGAACAGTCAACCCCGGTCAAAATGTTGACTGGATCTGGAACAGTCCACCCCAGTCGGCCTGCCGACTGGGACGGACAACGAAGTCAGTCCGAGTCGGCAGGCCGACTCGGATTTCTTGCAACTGTGAAGAGATGTAAAAAGATGAACAGATCATGAGCAGATCATGAAGAAATCAGAAAATACTCACCCCCTCAATGGAAGCCTATTGTGATTAATCCCTGGAGCCACACTTGCTCCACGCTATGCCCCCAAATGAGCCCTGCTCCACGAAAACCTAGCCGCCCTAGCTGCCCTAGCCGCCCTAATTGCAAAACCCTAGCCGCCCTAAATCAATTAAAAACCAACCTAATTTCTGTAAACATATTGCATGCATGATCGCCACTTGTACATAGTAAAACTTTTTAATTTACAAAAAACCTACCCAGACGCAGTAAATTAATTTCACTCTTCTACCCAGACGCACGCAATTAATATTATTTTTAATATTTGTCAATGAAATGATTGCCTCACGACTAACAAACACATTAACCATCGTGTGTAATATGTTCATTGTCTTTGAATTTTAACTTTTGTTTGTTCCATTTTTGCTACATGGCAAGAATCAGCTACAATGGTGTTGACAAGGACTTCCCTGCAGATGAAGATGGTATTGCATTTGTCTTTGAAACAGATCTCAGGTCTGCATTTGACATTCCACCTTGGCAATCTTTTAAAGTGCTGCATTTGATGTCTGTTGTTGGTGGAGATGCTGCGAATGTTGAGGTAGAACCAGAAGGGGCAAGAGCTAGCAGTTTTGTGTATTACACACTTCTTCCTTCCAAAGGACCGCTATTCCGGTTGGAGACAACAGATCGGGACAATTCTATGGTAACAATACTTCGCAATAGTCAGAGATGTAGGATTGGGAAGCAACTGGTGGTCTCGTCATCGATTCAGCAAGTTGCTGAGGTCCCAGAAGATTGCAACGGAAATGTGATTTACGAGTTGCCAGCACACGAAACAATGAAGGACAAGTACAAAGGGATGAATAGGAAGGATGGGTGTGATTACTGGACTCAACGCTGCACAACACATTGGAATGTTCCAGCTCGTGTTAGCAGTTCACATGAAATGCGTAAAGGAAACATGTCCGTTCATCAGCTTCAGTAAGAAAGCAAATGACTGCCAATTTAAGGGCACCATTGATAAAGTCCAGTTATCTTCAGATGGTAGAGTGCTTGGAATGAAGTGTGTGCATTGCAACAATGAGCCCCTTCTAGTGCAGACATGCTCCGTTGTTGCATATTACATAATTCCAGATGATATCACATGCACGAGGCTTTTCATCCATCTTGGAGAACATCAACACCCACGTAGACCACCCGAATCCATGGTCTCTAAAGACAGAGCTAAGGAGACAATCAACAAAGCAGTCGCTGCAACCCCAAGAACTAATCAACGTGTCATAGAGTTTCAAGCAGCACGCAATATAATTTTGGAAAAACTGGTAACAGATTCTGGAGATGTATCATACGACAAGGTTCTGTCAGATCTACTACCACTCACAAATCACCGCCGGTAAGCAAAAAAATTATTATTTCCTTTTGGAGATGCTTAACCTTTCCACGTAGAACAAGAGAATGGATATCTCAGGCTAGAACAAGAGACACTCGTTTCAAAGAAGGTTACGAAGGACTTCTGCAGTTAAAGAAGAAGCTATCAATCCCATTCATACATGTTATCCACATACCCGGAATGGACCTCAACGGAGCTGAAGAGCAGCCTTTAATCTTCAAAATGACGGTTGCCGGCCCAGGATCCGGAATAGACTACATTAGAAGGTGTCAATCTGGAGGTGATCTCGAACAGCAGTGGGTGGTGCTAGACCACACATATCGTATTGATGATTGGTGTACACTGGGAATACATCTCTATGATCCATTGTAAGTATTAACATATCTATGTTTTAAAATACTTACTAATATAATGCACTTATGTTTGTGTAGTTTAAGGTCGATGGTGACACTTGCTTATGGTGACATGATCAGGGAGGATAGTGTGGCGGTGATCAAATTTTTGAACACTATGCTTCAAGTGTGCAGCAAGCAAGGACTTCATAATGTGAACTTTGCGGGGTTCATGTCAGATGAGTCAGGTGCAATTTGGTTAGCATTGCGTCAAGTTTTCAACAATGGGTCAAAGATGAGAGGAAGAGAAAGGAGTTGTTTGTTCCATTACATGCAGTCAGTGCGTCAAGTTACAAAGAAGTGGATACTTGAGGAACACAGGGAGGAGCACATGAACCTTGCACGCTCATGGCCTGCAGCACTAACCAACCAAGATAAGTTGGAACGACGAGTAATGTTGGAGTCATTTTGGGAAGGCAGGTCCAGTAACGTTAGCGCTTTGCAAACATGGCTGTCATGGTGGGCAAGACATGAAGATCATATTTCCATGACAGAGATAATTGACTTGACAGAAGATGGTGTTGCGAATGTGCCTACCACTAACAACTCCGAAGTTGTTCATGCAAGAGCACGAAGAGCAAGGCTGACGAAGCGTGTTCCTTTGTTGGAGGCAACAATGTTAGATTTAACAGATGCTGTTTTCCAAAGTGCAAAGGTCAAGGCATCATTTGAAGGGAGATATTCAGGCACAGGTCCTTCCATGGAAACTCTTCTGAAACGTGCACAGCAGAAACTTTCAGCGGGAAAATCAGTGTCTCCAACAACTTTTGCAAATCTTGTTAGTGATGAAGAGCATCTTGCAAGTCCAGAGTTTGCCTCTACAACAAATGTTCGTGTTCGAACCGTTCGTCAACCGTCAACTGGGGACCATGGGATTGATGCACTTCGTACACATAGACATGACACACAATATGCAGAACAAGTCATCCCAAATGCACGCAGGAAAAAACTCAAGTTTCAAGATGTCAATGTCACTGAAAGAGAGACGTTGATGACTCAGTGGGCCATCAGACGCATTGGGGAGGCAAGTCAGGTGAAATGTCTAGGTCTCACTCAGGACGGTAACAGCAAGTGTGGCAGACCCATAGGATATCCACATCGTGTACCGGCACCAGGATTTCACGGTAGACGGCAATATACAAATGCATTTGGGAACATTGAGTTCACTCATCAGATGTTATGGTTCTGCCCACGCGATTCTTGTTGCTTCAGACGACCATATGCAGGGATTCCTCCTGAGAGTATTCCAGAAGTTCCAGAGGTTTGGCCAGTTCAAAAAGGAACAAACTTGAATGCAAATGAGGTTGAAGCTCTTCTGAAAGCAGGATTCAAGTTGGAGGGATTTGAAGAAATGGTAGACGACAGTAGTAGCCGAATGGATCGAACACCATCACCACCAAGAGGAGAGGGAGCACATAGAGTACCAACATACCATGGACGGAGTGTGCGAACACCAACAAGAATGTCCAAGGAACATGAGAAACATTACAACCAGGCAAAGATTCTTCAAGGTCGGATCAACAACGTGGAGGTGGTTCAAAGAGGGAAGACTGAGGCCTTCATTGTCTCTGCAGGCATGCAATCTGCTAAGGTAACAATTTCTACTGTTCCGTCATGCACTTGTGCAACTTTTCAGAAAGCCAAGAACTGGAGCCCCTGCCAACACATGTATTTTGTGTACACTCATGTTCTTGGATTGGACCCAACGATTACTTACTTCTTACAGAGGCGGACCCTTACTCCAGCAGAAGTGCATCGGTTATTGGTTGATTGCAAGCGCAATGTCGAACCTGCGACCTTTTAAGTCCAGTCGGTATAGTAAAGTCTAGTCGGCAAATAATTAGCGTTTTTCACTTGTTGGTCGGCATTTTATATTGAAAGTTAAAGATAATCTACTTGGCAGAATATTCTAGAATATTCCCGTTTATTTGACAGAATATTCCTGGATATTCGGGAATATGCGAAAAGCCCGTTGTATGAAGCCCGGTTTTGCTAATCCTGCTGTTGAATGTTCGAATCGAACTTCAAAAACCACTGAAATTTCAAAGTTATATAAAGGATAAGCTTTTCTCTTGTTTTTTTTTCAACATAAGCTTTATCATTTGTGTGTGTGTGTTTTTGTGAATGGATTTTATTTTTTTCCCTAATCTCGGTTGGAATATTAATTTAATATAATATGAGAAAGTTATTAACAGTTTGAAAAAAGCTTTAAATTTAATATTATTTATATAAATTCCGTGTGAAATTTGAGCATGAAATTGTGTAACTTCAGATTAAGTAAGTTTATAATCAGCATTTTAATTCTAAAGAAGACTCACTTAATAACTAGATAGATTTTGATTAAGTGTTGATTTAAATTAAACTAATGCCTGCTTTAAGAGCTTTTGCTACCTCTCTCGTTTGCTTGTTAATAATCCTGAGCTGAATAACAAGCTTGCCTTTGTCCGGTGTGCTGTCTTTAATCCCGTCCACTTCCCTTATTGTGTTCTCCAAAAGCTCAAAGAAATAACTATCTTGGTGAAGATATTGGTAATTTCTTGCAGCGTTTGTTGCCTCTCAGCCGAGTTTATTGTTCCTCAATAACTATTTATTTATTTATTTATTTATATTAATTAATATAATAAATAATTAATAAATATAACGAAGAAGGACTTCCGGGCGTAAAGTGCGGGTCTTTTGCAAGCCATAGCTGCTTTCATAACAACTCAACTTGTTCAACAATTTCAACATCATTCTCTCTTCCTTGCCTGTTAATATATTAATATATATATATATATATATATATATATATATAATTTATAATAATCTATATTTTTTTCTATTACATATGTATATTATACATATATTACCTTCGATAAGTATGCTTGAGTGATGTGAAAAACTCCTTACTTAAGCTGTCTACTAGTTCATGTGCTCTTTGATATTTGTCTGTGGATTTAAGTAGGTCCATTAAGACTTCAGTTGCATCGTATGATACAGTAGTATCTGGGAAAAAATTAAATACATAAATAACAATTAATTTTATTTATACATATATAAATATGTATCGTGCATATATAATATATATACGTATATGTATGTGTCACATACCTCTCTGTTTATCAGTAGCTTTGCAAATGTATCTTATATTAAGTGAAACCAGAGGAGTTTTGGACCCATTCCTGTGTCGGATTTGCATTTCTAAGAAAACCATCACTAATTCATTTCTAATTAGATACAAAGATATGTGTGTGTATGTGTGCACGTGCGTGTGTGTATGTGCGTGCATGTACTTACTGATTGGAAGAGGAGAAGCCCAAATGCCATTTACTTATTAATATAATGTCACTTTATTATAATTAACATTAATATGATAAACGATAAATTTAAATAATTAGTTCAATGTTCAATAGTTTTTTACAGACACGTTAGATTCCTGAATATACCCCAGAACGACTCATCAACCCTCTTATTAATATTAATGTCACTTTATTATTTATTTTATAATTAACATTAATAATAATTTAAATAATTAGTTTAATGTCCAACATCAAATGCTTGGTAGAAATATACCTCACAACGACCCACAAATTTAACGTAGAAATATACCTCACAACGACCCACAAATTTAACTAAGGGGTAATTAAATCTATCCCGTCGATCCAGCAAGCCGATATCGACCGGTCTAGAAGACTTTAGGGTTCTTGAGATAAATGTGAAGAAAGCACGAATCTAGGAAGCAGAATGCGTGATTCTAAGCTCAAATCTGTACATTTCTATGTCGGAAATCGTGGATCTAGGTCCGGTCAATCGGCGCTCCCTGTTCTTCAAGCGATCCTGATAAAGAAGAACAGGAGAGATTGAGAAGTCGCAAGTTAGACGGATGAAGGCACTTCAAGAAGGATAGCAAAATCTGTTAGGCTTGCTTCATACTCGATTTCAGGTAAAATCGCTGTCTCAAGTGCGTATAGAATAAATTAATCACTCGGCATATAATACTTCATTAAAACATACATAACGGTATCTGTTGATATATATGAGCTTTATTCTTACATGTATATAAGTTGTCAAAACATATTCTATACGTACATCACTTAAACCTGGTTATACATCGAATCAGATGCGTCAAAGAATCTTTAAAACATTATTTTAGATGATGGATATGTTCATATATATATGTTTATGTGATAAGTTATGGAATCATTGTATTTGATTTTGCAGCTTAAATATGTTTCAGATGTGTTTATTTATGTATCTTGTGTCTATGTATGTGTCAGATGTGTTTATGTGCTCTTAAAAATTTGAACAAGGTTATGGGATATTCTCTTAGTATATTCTAATATTCATACGTATATATCTTTACCATGTACTATGCGTGAAAATGCTCATACACACACGCATGTATAAATGCATGTCATACATATGCATTAAATCGCCAAAGAGTTCTAATTACTGAATGCATGTTCTAGGTCATGATTAATCACGGTTTCTAACCGAGTCTAATGGCAGCAGAAGGCTTAGGTCTTGGAAATTCTTTGATTGAGCCATTGCGTGCTCCAGTTTCATTCCAGAAACAGAATATATGTATGAATCCGGTGATCACGGCAATGGTTACTGGTATAAATTTAGTATGAATTTATTCTTATTTTAATTATAATTTAGATTTAACTTTATTACTACATTATTTTGCTGATTGATGAATAATACTGAAGAAACATTTAAACTATATGTTATTGCGATTGCAGGATCACATTGAGGCTCCTCAGTGGTTAGATTTGTCAGTGGAAGCATCTCTAGAAGGCACTGAAGGGTATTTATGCATTTTTTATTATGTGTGTGTATACACACGAAACTGAAACCAGTGTGTGTAAACATAAGTGTAAGTGAACTTATGCATATATATATATACACCCGCTTGGAAACATAGTATTGAACAAGCCACTTGTTTAGTAGTATAATAAATATAGGTTATACCGTATGGCTAAACGGGTATGTTAATATACATAATCTAACATTATGGTTGGTAGTTTTCAACCGCTAAGTGATGAGGAAGATTTGTCTAATGTTTTTCTGCTGATTTTTTTTGTCCACATGGATTATCATTGTTATTCTCCATTTACATAATTTTTAAATTGAAATCTTCCTCGTGTGGTGTGAGTGTGTTAGAGAGATTAAAGTTCATATAATTCATTTTGTTTCTGTTTATGAAAAATATTCCTCAGTTTGCAATATTTATGTGAAAATACGGAAAACCTTAAGGACATAATGTGCTCAGTACTCGTTATACCTTGGGAATTGGTTCTTTATTTGAAAATTTAACTATGTTGTTAAATTAAACTCTGATTATGAAATATGTATTTGTGTTTAATACACTTATTTTTTTATATGTTTTATATTTTATATTTTTATTACAGATAGTGGTGCACTGCTGTTTATAAAGGATGATTTCCATATGAAGAATGTAGAACAGGAAGTTCTAGTTGGCTCCTTAAACCTTGTCTCTTTAGTTGTAAGTATACTATACCCACATATAAATGTATTACTTCTATGTTAATATCATATATCAATCTATTTTCATATGATACAATTCTCTCTCTATCTACACACACATGCGTACATATATAATATTTATTATTTGTGTGTATTGTATTGCAGGGGGCTCTTGGCAGGAAAGTTCGCAGATAGACTCGGCCGAAAGAAAACAATGACAATAGCATCAGGAAATATTCCTCATTGGAGCTTTGTTAATGGCTTTGGCTCCATCGTTCCCAATACTCATGACTGCCAATACTCATGACTGGACGTGTGTTTTCGGGTATTGAAGTTGGGTTTGCTATGATTATTGCTCCAGTTTATACAGGTAAGTTAATATTTTAATTATTTAAAATTAATTTTTCGTTTTTAAATATATAAGTATCAGCAATATTTGTAAAGTCATTTATTTACAAGATATCAATATTTAATGAATATTTAAATTATTCATTAGCTATGAATCTCTCTAATAAAATCGAATGTTTTTAGACTTATCTAAATTAATTTACTATAAGTATTAGATTAATATCATTCTCTTTTTCAATATTCTTAGTGTAATGAGATATTAAATCAAATTCAAAGTTAATCCAGGTCAGAAATATATTTTAAAACGTAATATAGTACAGATTGAGAGTAAGGGGACTAAACTACTAATTAGAATATTGTATTATATTCATTAATTAACAAAAATATATTCTTAAACAGTGGAGTTGCCACCGCCCGGGTTCCTTGGTGTCGTTTTCGGAGGTGTTTATTAACACAGGAATACTTATTGGTTACGTGGCAAACTTTGCACTCTCCCCACTTCCGAAGACCATCGGGTGGAGGGTAATGCTGGGGTTCGGTGGCATCCCATCCTTCTTCCTCTTCGGAGCAGTCTTTATCATGCCGGAGTCACCGCTGGCTCATTATGCAGGACCGGGTACCAGAGGCAAAGAAGGTCCTTACAAAAACATGTGCAGGTATAAGGGAAAAATTATTAAACTGACCTTCTAACTTATATAATTATCAAACTGATCCTCTAGTTTTATATAATTTTCAAATTGACCTTGAGTTATATCAGTTAATACGCACACACACATGCAATGTTATATATTTTCGCATTAAACAATTTATTTATTATATATTTAGCTTTAAACAATAGTCTGTGTGTGTTCTGACTAGTATTAAATTTGACATTATATAAAAGTAGAGGGTCATTTTGATAATTTTTTCTATTTGTAATTAGAGGGTCATTTTGATAATTTTTTCTATTTGTAATTACTACAATCTTTTTAAATAAATCTTTTTTTCTATATGTAGGGGATATGGAGGAAGTAAACACCCGTCTCATGGCTATAGTGGAGTCACTGGGCGAGGAAGTGGAGCTTGTAAGGAAGGACGGTGCAGTACTGGCAGGACAAGGACGACGAGGGGTTGAGGGTAGTAAGGAAGGGCAAGAGGAACAAGGGGAGGGTGTGGAGACAATTACTGTTACCATCCGTTCCGGTTCGGAGGATGCTCCTCGTATCGCTTGGTATTCTTCCAGCAGGCGTCCGGGGTCGACGCGCTGGTGTACTACAGTCCGACTGTGTTTCACCAGGCAGGGATCAAGGGAAGGACTGCAGTCCTGGGTATGACCATTGCGGTCGGTCTCACAAGACGCTGTTCATACTTGTTGCAACCATCTGGCTGGAAACGTTCGGACGGAGGCCGCTGCTGCTGATCAGCTCCACAGGGATGGTGACAGCGCTTGCGACGGTCGCCGTCATGTTCCGTCTGCTTCACGTCAGCACCCACGGGGACACGTCGGCAACTGAACACGCCTCCCCGGCGGTTGTTGCCATTGCTATGGTTGCTATATGTGGGTTCATGGCGAGCTTCTCTATCGGATTTGGACCGACCGTCTACGTCCTGACGTTGGAGATATTCCCACTTACGCTCCGTGCGTGTGCTATGTCACTGTCCATCGCGGTGAACCGTGGTGTAAGTGGGACGGTTGCGCTCACTTATCTCAGCTTGGCCACTGCCTTGACTACCTCCGGGGTGTTCTTTGTGTACACCTCCATTGCGGTGGCGTCGGTGGTGTTTATCTACTTCGTTGTGCCGGAGACCAAGGGGAACAGTCTGGAGGAGGTCTGCAAGTACTTTGGATGGGATCCTCTACAGGAGGAGAAGCTACAAGAACTCAAGCACGTTCGCGGTGACACAAACGCATGATGAAGGGTGAAGGTGTAAGTAACAAAACTATGTGTTCTTTAATAGAAAACTTTTGAAAAAGGCCAGTATTTACACACACAATCTCTCCTAAAACTGGTGAAAAGTCCAGTATTATCACACACAATCCCTCCTGAAACTGGAATTAAGGGAGGATTACATTTTGTTATATGAATCTGCCGTAAGGATTTGTCATGGTTAACTGTCAGACTTACATTTATAGCAATCAATTATATCTTTATTAAACTTATCCCCACGGATGCATTTGATCTCTCAACCCTCAATTGAAATATCGATGCGGTTCTCCTTCTTAGCAAACGGTTTATCCCACAGGCCATCGTCCCAAGCATAAGGATGATCGTCCCAAAAGGTCCCATGAGCACAGCCACCCGAATCCCAAATATGGGAGCGGATTGAACCCCGCTGATAATTGTTGGCAGGTTTGGTGTTAGATTGATCCACTGCAGAGTGTACTGGTTGTATCATGTCATCTCGTTTATTTCTTGCTGTAGACCAAAGGTGACGAATGAATGGATCCACACGACGTCTCCATGGATTGTCAGGTGTAAGAGCGTTAACAGCCTTGCCAAATTTCCAGAGCCTGTATCCGCAAAAGAATGCTCCAATGGCTGTTGTGACTACCATGTTAACTTGTAGCTTCAGCACTTTTGGTAACACCGCCAAACCAGCCGATGCAAAAGCAGCAAGAACAAAGATTATGGAGATGACAAGCAAGACAGCAGCTCGAACTAACAACCTCCTAATTTTTCTCCACCAGATGTAAATTGAAAACTGCAACGTTGGGTAACACTCCGGTGACCCCAGCCAGAGCACTGGCCATGCTAAAGAAGAAGGACAAGCTGTTTAACACCCAAAATGTCTGTACGTCCCCTCTGTTGATGGCCACATACTTAATAGCTGAATTTGGGTTGGAGTCGCTGATGGGATACTGAAGTGGGGGCTGTAACACACCAGAAAATGTGACGGTTGCAATCAATGCAGCTCCAACCAGGATGGCATTGAGTGCATCAATGTACCAGTCCCGATCCCTCTGCAAGCTCTCGTAGTAATTATCCCACTTGAGGTAGTCCAGCATATCATCGTATTTATCCGGGTGCAACGTTAGATACCAGTACGGTGGCTTTCCAAACTTGTCGACCACGTTCCGCTTGCACCCTGGGTCTCCACAAAGCTCCTTGACAATCTCCTCGTCACCAAAGATGACCGCCCAATGTAACGCTGTCCGGCCAGTGCGGTTGCCCACGTTGTTAGGATAGCCATCTAGAACCACCACATGTTTGCTTGTGTCTTTACTCTGGTTGTTAGTAAACTCTTTAATGAATGTTATGATATTTGCTGTCGACTCACTTGAATGGTCTATGCTTTTGAATGTTGATGTATGGAGTACTTTTGCCTTTTGTTCAGTTGATAAAGATGTGCCATCCAGTAAGCCAGAGGCACATCATGCACCAGACCAAACAAATCCTTAACCTCGAGCTTATCCACCGACCTTAGGTTCTTTAGATTATCCTCCATTGTCGTGTTTAATTCAGGGTTACCAGTCATCATTCTGGAAGATAATTCAACTTGCAATAAGTCATGTACCTGAGACAGTCGCATGTGTTTCACCAAGAGTTTCGCAAACTCTAAGCCTTTTTTTCCCCCACTGTGCAGCACTATGTTGAAACTAGACTTTAGTTGGTTAGAAAACTCTTCATTTTTTTCCATTAGTGCCAAAAATATCTCTGCCACACCGACCCTACTTTCATCAGCATTGGCACCGCATAGCAAGAAATTTCAATGGTCGAGATTGACGCAACAACTCTTGCCCAAATGTTTTGTCGTTTACCTTTTTAGTTCATCTGCAAGTTTTGAAGCTGTAGTAGCATTACCATAGGCAGCCACACATGAAATCAAACTCCGACTCAAACGCAATTTTCCATCAGAGCATCCTTTCAACGTCTCACAGCATGCAACATCCAAAAGTTTGCCATTAAGATTCAGATGATCTTCAAGAAACTTCTGGATGTCATCTGTAAACGGATCTTTCCTTTGCTAATAAGGGCAATCAGCAAAGTTCTCAATACATTTATCCTGACGTATTTCATTATGCCAGAATCAGAAGAATCAGAAGAACCTAGAACTGACCATAACCAAGGCGTCAGATTTTCCACTTTGTCTTTTACTTCCAAATCAATTCGGTCCCTGTTGTCCCTTTCTGCTCCCAGTAACCAGTCAATAGCGTCTTTGTTCGCATTCCATGCTGCATAATGTAAAGGACTAAGACCAGCCAAGCATGTTAACCTGTTAATATTATAGTCTGTCCCAAGTGAATTACTTATGAGCTGTAAAACGCGTTGAGATGCGCTTCTAGCAGCAAAATGCAATGGTGTCACACCTGCATTATCCTCTTTGAGCTGGGTTAGCACCTTCTGCTCAATTAAATATTTGAACCAGCTCGTAATTTGTACCCTGCTGCAGCAAAATGAAAAGGTGTTTGTCCGTACCAATTTTTAACTTTGTTGACGACGTCGTTGCATGATGAACCAGCCACGTCCAACAGTTGTTTAAAAATGTCAAGATTTCCTCCAATTGCAGCTGCGTGAAGAGCAGTGTTACCTAGAAACAACTCGTCATGTGCCATAATATCTTTAATTCTCACAGCTCCTTCATCGAGCAAAGTCTTCACGAAATACTTGTTGCTTAATTCACAAGCAACGTGCAAAGCACGACCCTTGTCGAGAATATCTGTAAAATAATATATCGAGCATCATTTTCAAAACGGTGTGGTTTTACTACGCATACCTTTCAATTCTTGCACTTAATATTCATTAGTTGGAATAAACTTTTGAGTGTGTCCTCCTCCCACCAAGAAGCAAAATTACTATTCGTTTCTTGGAATATGAACCGAGAAGCAGCTAGCTGTATGGGTGTTGCATTCTTGCCATTGCGTTGCTGTAAAAGGTCGCGACCACCTTGCTCAACAATCTCCTTGAACATGTTGCTCTTATCGTACATAACAGCAAAGTGAAGAGGGTTGTTACCATCATCGTCTGCCTGTCGAATTGCATCCTCCGGCTTGAGCACCCAATTCCAGCATCAACATTTTAAAATGTGCTATTTCCACCACGTGCAACTGCATGAAGAAGGGTCTGGTTTAGTTTATGTTTCTTATGAATTCCCTTTGCTCTGTCACCAAGCTTATCCATGAGTGTCTTTAATATATCGACATTGCCACTTCCTATTGCTGTACGAAGGACTGTGTCACCATTGAAGTCTTCTTCAAGTATTGTCTTGGGCATGTCCACCTAACTTCCATAAGATTAAATTTACCATGTCAATGTTTCCTCAGCAGCTAGATGAGAACTGTCTCTCCAACTCATTTTTCTCATTGATGATATTGGCGTGCTTGACGACCAGCTTAGTCACCACAACCTTCACAATGTCAAGCTGACCAGATGTAGCAGCTGCATGAAGCACTGTGTTACCGTTTAACCCTTCTCACATATCACACGCTTTGCTTCGTTGCCAAGCTTGTCAAGCAATACTACGAGAACATCCTTCTTCCCCTAGGCAGCTACATGAAGAACATTTCCGATGTATCTGTTTTTCTGCTGGATCGCATCTTTAGAACCTTGCTCTCCTAGTCTCTCTAAGAGAAACTCCACAATGCTAACACTACCCTTCTCAGCAGCTGTATGAAGGATTGTGTTACATCAATGTCTTTCTCACGATGAATTTCATAGTCATCGCTCAGCCTAGACATTATCTCCTTGAAAACTTGTATGTCCCCACCTTTGGCAGCACAATGAAGAACTGTTCTAAAGAACTTATCTTTTCGAAGAATTTCATCTTTGGCTTCATCGCCCAATTTAGAGAGGAAGATCTCGACAGCCTTCAAATTACCAATCGGCAGCATGATGTAGAACTGTCATGTTGTCATCGTCCTCTCTGAAAATCACATCCACTAGTCGATCCTCCAGGAAGTCAACCAACACCATAAGCATGTCCACATCTTTCCCCAAAACAGCCTTATGGAGCACTGTGAGTCCACGTTGGTTGGCAAATTCCCTCTTTGCAGTATCACCTAGCTCATTCAAAAGAAACCTTCAGAACATCGACAGTGCTGGCAACATGAAGAACCGTGTCGCCATCGCTGTCCTTTTTGAGTATTTTCGTTTTGACCTCATCACTTCCAAGCAAGTCCTTCACCAACATTAAATTGCCATCCCTGCTTGCACGGTGCAATGCAAACTCGTCCTTAGTAAGGTCCTTGGAGCTAGAGGAGTCATCCAGGACAATCGGATCTGAACAGTGGAAATGTCAATTAGAACTTGAAGTATAGAGTCTCTCTTTATTAATTTAACTCACAAGTTTAGAAATAATGTATATAAAAATATAAATTAAATGTTATATATGAGTAATTAATTTATGATATCTAGATATATTACCTTCTGAAAGGTCCAAGACCTCACATTGGGTTAGAGCAGTCATCCTCATCAAATTGCACGACAACCCATTCTGAACAGTGGAAATGTCAATTAGAAATTGAAGTATAGTGTCTCTCTTTATTAATTAACTTTCAGAAACAATGAAATGTTATATATGAGTAATTAAATGATGCATATTCTAGATATATTACCTTCTGAATTGTGGAGCGCCATGGTAAACTAATCTTGAGAATGTACCCAAAACACTCAACCTTGACACAAATGTTGCAATGAGAAACTATTGATCAAGCGGCCCTTCTTTTTTCAATACTGTGTATTTATTATGACATAAACTGTTGATTAGGCGGCCCTTCTTATTTCAATATTGTTTACGACAGATTTATTATGCCTATTTATTCATAATGCCTATTTTATGACATAAACTGTTCATTAGGCGGCCCCTTTTATTTTAATACTGTTTATGAGGTTATGATATAAACTGTTCATTAGGCGGCCTCTCTTATTTTAATACTGTTTACAAGGAATTTAAAATGCTTATTTATTATGACATAAACTGTTGATTAGGCGGCCCCTCTTATTTCAATACTGTTTACGAGGAATTAAATGCTTATTTATTTATTATGACATAAACTGTTCATTAGGCGCCCCTCTTATTTTAATACTGGTTATGAGGAATTTAAAAAACTGTTGATTAGGCGGCCTCTCTTATTTTAATACTGTTTACGAGGAATTTAAAAAACTGTTGATTAGGCGGCCTCTCTTATTTTAATACTGTTTACGAAGAATTAAAAAACTGTTGATTAGGCGGCCTCTCTTATTTTAATACTGTTTACGAGGAATTTAAAATGCCTATTAAACTGTTGATTAGGCGGCCCTTATGACATACTTTAAGGAAAACCTTAATAACATATTAAAAATTACTTTAAAATTAAACGTAATTCTCCAAATGCAGCCTCACGAACGAATATACATCATTAACAGAACGACTTAGTATTTATAACACTCCACTATATCCGAACTTTAACTCCAAAGGTACTGTTGAATGTTCGAACGAAACTTCAAAACCACTGAAATTTCAAAGCTACTGTTTACTTGCTTTTTCCTTTATATAAAGGATAAGCTTTTCTCTTGTTTTTTTCAACACTAAGTTTCTTTTATCTTTAATTTAAGCTTTATTATTGACACACCAAGGCATTTGGTAGATTGATATAACCTTGTTGTATACATGTGTATAGCCATGCGCCTCTATGATCGCCTCTGGCTAGATTGACATGTCTACAAAGAACATAGTTTCGGAAAATAATATTCTAGAAAAGAGCTTGATTCCGATAAAGTCTCATACCTAGTCTATATACTAACAAGAGATAGGTATAGTAGACCATTACGTAAAGGGGTAATGAAAACACTAAAGGATACAAAAAAGTGAGGCTATAATAGGAAATGTGGAACAATTGGAGAAACGTGAAGGCATTTGGTTAAGAACTTGAGATGGACGTCAAAGTGCTTGTTGTGTGCTAAGACGACAGGGTCGTTAATAGCGTTTGATATTAAGGAATAAAGCAAGTCTTTATTTCTTATTAACCAAGGGGCCGGCAACAACACTAACTAGAGGCCTCCAATATAAATTCTAGTTAAGTAAAGAAATTAACCAGTGTTGTGTGCGTCGAGTGACAGACTTTGCAGATGTGCAAAAGGTTTCCAAGTGACTTCATGTCACAGGTGGTGCCTCCGGCAGCTAGGTTTACGACTCAGTGAACGACGGTTCTGAAGTACTTGGTTTCGCATAATGCAAGGGGGTAATAAAACTTATGTGAACTTTTGCCTGACTTCACATAGAGTGATATGTTAATTTTGGTTAATTTTTTCTAACATTATCTAGTCTTGGAGTTGGACGTCAATGAGGACGTTGACATTTTCAAAGGCGGGGAGTGTGTTATAGTTTTTACTATGACTTGACCCTTTACTTTGGACGTTGATTATTGTTACCTACTGTACTATGTTAACGGACTCTAGATGTAGTGAGAAACAGCCCCGCTTAGTGCACTTAGGTGTTTAGGGGTATAGTCCGGCCGGCTATCTTTAAATGTCGCGAGAAACTCTAAAAGAAGGTAGCACTTACCTTTTAAAAAACCCACCCCAAATTTTGACGTCCTAGTAAGATGAGTTTGACATGTTAAATAGGGTTAAGAACACCCCTAGGATTGACCTAACCCTAGGGTTACCCTAACCCACGCCCTAAAAACCCCCACCCCTTGGGTAGGGTTTAAGGGTTAGAGTTAGGCTAAGTTAAACACTCTCTCATTAACTTAATAAGGGGCTAACTAATTTAGTGCCAGCCCACTTACACATACAGGAAAAGAGGGGGGGCTCCGTCACATAAATAAGGTAGAGTATGAAGGAGTGAGGGTTCCTGGGTTCATGACTGAGCTCGTTACTCTTCTCCCAGTGCAAGCTTTAGCTTGTGTTGTCAATGCATAACTCTCTGTTGTGCCGCCCTAACTTCCAAACGACAGGGGTACGTCCCACCTTCGGGGTAACTTACCCTTAACGTTGGCGAATCCATGCCTAGGAGGTCTTGTTAGGATGCACGTTCCAAAAAGCAAAGGTTGAGGCTTGTCTCTAGCCTCTTCCTCCACGTCAAGCTAGGAGCAACACTCACAGCTAACTGTCAAGCCACGATCCAGGAACAAGGAAGTGAGCAGGATTTCGAGAATAAGGAAGCTTGACTTAGAAACAGGACATGAACTAGGAACTAGGAACAAGACAAGAGCAGAAGGCAAGGAGCAAGACAAGACAAGATTGATCATAGAAAGACTAGTGTTGATAGTAATTGATTGTACAACAATTAGGTCGGAGCTTTTATACTCACAACTCCAAGCTAATTTGGTCATGAGCTAAAAATAGTGACCCTTATTCTCTAGGCATATCCTATAGTATAATCCTATAGGTATATCCTGTAGGAATATCCTGCAGGCATATCCTGTAGGTATATCCTATAGGCATATCCTGTAGGAATATCCTGCAGGTATATCCTGTAGGAATATCCTGCAGGCATATCCTGTAGGTATATCTTATAGGCATATCCTGTAACTCGTATCCTGTATCCTGCATCCTGTATCCCGTATCCTGTATCCTGTATCAGGTCGTGACACTAACTAGGACACGTTCGTGTCCTTGTCTAATTATGGTTGTGGGTTCTTGATTGACAGGGTTTCCTTATCGGGTCTTGAGGGATAATTGAAGGGTTCTAGAGTTGGTATTTAAGAGCCACGTTTGTGGCACTTGGTGCAACTCTTGAATCTAAGGGCTATGGCATGATAGCCCACATCGGGAAGGCAATGTCACATGGAGATGTGACACTGGGCTAAACGTCACACAATACAACGCCCGAGGCATGCCCTTTGGAGTTGTGTCATGGGCTTGTCACCAAGGGGTTGGATACTCTGACAAATAGACATGCTTGTGCTTGCACTAGGGTGTTAGGCCTTAGGCCTTATGCATTTGCTCAAGGGAGGTTAGGTCTCGTAACTAGGTGTGCTTAGGCACACTTGGCTAGGAGAGTGTCCTCCTTGGAATTTAGGGGTTGAACAACCTAAGCTTATTAACAGGAGCCTTTTCGTGAAGCACTCGCAAGATCATGTACTTAGGGTTATCCAAACCTAGCCTTAGGGAGTTTGCTTAGTAAAACTCGTGTTCGTCTACGGCGCACACTCGTGTCCTCACTAAGTACTAACCCTAGGTCTAAGGTATGATGTGGCCACCCAAACCCTTAGGGGTTAGTCGTGGTTCAAGGTACCCCTTGTCGCCCTAAAGGGGTTGTACTCCCGGATAAAGGTGATTCCTCAAGGGGTAAGTGACGATGCCTTAGCTCTGTCACGAGGGTATGTGTGAGACACATCTTCTTTGTGAGGTTAGGGCATGAGCCTGTCTGGGTTTACTAGGAGAGGATCCTAAAGTCTACTCGGGTTATCCTCTAGGGTTCATGGGATGGTGATTCTAGGGGACTTAGGGTAGAACTCTAAGTCTTTTGCCTAATTGGGCTCTTGAGTCAGACTCTTAGGGTTATCTTGGAAGACTTAGCATTGCTCACATAGGGTGATGACACCGAATGGCCACTTGGCAGCCACGTGTTGCCACATGTTAGCTCTTTAGGTTAAAACTTTGACAGTCATACATTTCAATAATCAAACCCCAAAGGGTCAAGTCATTGTAAAAACTATGACAATTAAGGATGTATAATGAATATTATAAATATATTTTAAAGTGGTTAAAAATATTTATTACAAATTGAAAATAAATTTTTATTACAAATTGAAAATTAATTAAAAATATTTATTATAACTTAATATAATAATGTTAAATTAAATGTAGATATGTTAAGTTCATTAAAAATAATCAAGTTAATAATTTTAACTTAAATGTAAATATAAAATTGTATTATATTAAGGGCAATATTCGAATTCATTGCCCTTAATATTTTGATTGTAAGTATTTTTGCAAATCTATTGCCCTTAATACAATCCCTTAATTTAAGTTAAACAGTTAAGGATTGATGTGGGCGAATTAATTGCTCTTAACACAATTTTTTAATTTAAATTAAGGGTTAGTATGAATCCAAAACCTTTAACTTTTCTTCTTAAGAAATAGTTGGTGCAAATCAAATACACATTTAACCCTTACTTAACTAAGTTAAGTTAAATGTGGTGCAAAACGACCCTAATTACTCCTTAATTAAATTTGTGGGTCGTTATGAAGTATATTCAGGAATCCAACGCGTCTATACAAAACTGAAACACCAAGTATTATGATATTGGACATTAGGGTTGAGGGTTTATTTCATTAAAATGGCTATGGTCAATTGCATTTGGCTTCTCCTCTTCCAATCAGTAAGTCTATGCACGCACATACACACGCGCACGCGCACACATACACATCTTTGTATCTAATTAGAAATGAATTAGTGATGGGTTTTTCTTAGAAATGCAAATCCGACATAGGAATGGGTCCAAAACTTCTCTGGTTTCACTTAATACAAGATGCATTTGCAAAGCTACTGATAAACAGAGAGGTATGTGCCACATATACATATACGTATATATATGCACGTATACACATATATATACGTATCAATAAAAATAATTGGTATTTATGTTTTAATTTTTTTTAGATACTACTGTATCATACGATGCAACTGAAGTCTTAATGGACCTACTTAAAGCCACAGACAAATATCAAAGAGCACATGAACTAGTAGACAGCTTAAGTAAGGAGTTTTTTCACATCACTCAAGCATACTTATCGAAGGTAATATATGTATAACACACACACACACACACACACACACATGGTGTGTGTATTAACAGGCAAGGAAGGAGAATGATGTTGAAATTGTTGAACAAGTTGAAGTTGTTATGAAAGCAGCTATGGCTGCAAAAGACTGCACCTTACGCCCAGAAGTCCTTCTTTTTAACAAGGTTCGTTATATTTATTAATTACTTATTAATATAAATAAATAAATAAATAAATAAATAGTTATTGAGGAACAATAACTCGGCTGAGAGGCAACAAACACTGCAAGAGAATTACCAGTATCTTCACCAAGATAGTTATTTCTTCGAGCTTTTGGAGAACACAATAAGGGAAGTGGACGGGCTTAAAGACAGCACACCGGACAAAGGCAAGCTTGTTATTCAGCTCAGGATTATTAACAAGCAAACGAGAGAGGTAGCAAAGCTCTTAACGCAGGCAAAAGTTTAATTTAAATCAACAATTAATTAAAATCTATCTACATAATATTCAACAAGTTATTAAGTGAGTCTTGTTGAGAATTAAAATGTTGATTATAAATTTTCTAATACTAAAGTTACACAATTTCATGTTCAGTGTTACACGGAATTTATATAAATAATATTAAATTTAATCAAGCTTCTTTTCAAACTGTTAATAACTTCTCATATTATATTATACTAATATTCCAAACCGAGATTAGGAAAATAAAATAAAATTCATCTCACAAACACACACACAACATAATTTATTTCTAATAGGAACCAAATTGAGTCAAATCTACAACCAAGTGTGATAGCTCTACCATTCGTCTTTCGCAACCTAGCTTGTACTCTTTCATAACACCAACTAGTTTAGGGACTAGATAAGTTAACATATCTTTCTTACAGACTTGTGTGGAAATCAAGAAATTCAACCCATCTCTAGCGCCTCAATCAAGGACTTTAGATAACACGTCTCTTAATTGTCACTTTCATTGTATTCATTCCCTAAAGAACACATCATACTAGATGCCATTCAATACTTCCCACTAAGTTTAAAAATACCAAATTTTAAAACTTAATTTTCATGATAAGAGTCTTTCTAAACTCATAATACTGTACGCCTTCGTAACATTATATTTATTTCCAATTCTTAAACTGATTTTGTAAATGTTTCTCAACACTATACCGAAGTATAACATTTCACTAATTCGAGCAATTAATGTTTTGACAAACATCTTTTTAAATTAATCCTTATTATATAAACAATTGCAATTTCGATATTGATACTTTCGAATGGATAATGATCGTTTAAACGTTCAAATCCTAAGCTTACCAACTAACTGTTATACTAGCAGATATAAACTTATAATCATATCAATTTATCGAAATGTTACAACTATATATAGACATAATTTTAGTTTACATGAACCGAACTTCAGTTTTGAGATGGAATTATAATGTTATAACAATATTCTGAGAAACTTGTTCATAGATTAAGAGGAATCATGAACTAGTGTCTGGTTCATCTAACTGATTTAGCAAGATATTATTTTCTACATTAATATATTATGACACCAAAGTGCCACCATAACTTCATGTTTCAGTTATATCTCATAATTCAGTAAATCCCTTCCAAACATGAATAAGATATTTAGTTCAATATGTTGAACTAAGATACACTATTCATTCTAGACACCTAGTAATTCAGAAAGTACCACATTGCCCCTCAAGCAATGTATTGAGAAACGCCTTATTTCTCAAATAACTTGAAAACATGTTTCAAGTTATAACACTAAGGTAGTGCCTTACCAAAGTGTTGAACTCAAGTCCGCTTGAGTCTTTATATTTCATGATTATGGCCACCTCATGTGATCATAACCAAGTCTTAATATTGAGCGCTCTAAACTCAATATTCAAGAGATACCATATTATACTTTGACAAGTCATTTATAATCAATCTTAAAAGACTGTCATAAATACTTTCAAAGTCTAAGATATGAATATCTCAATGAATGAGGTGATAGGAAACCTCATATTTTTATACTGAATATTGAACCATATGCTAGAAACCATGAACTATGATCATCAAGAAGGGACACCAACTTCTTGAACTAATCTAACCATTGGATATCTCACTTTCAAGGATTTTGAACCAGACTCAAAGAACACTATCAAACCTTAAGATAGAATTAACGACTAACCCAAGGAATACAATCAAACCTTGAATCAAAATAGTTCTATTTTTCAATATTCCAAAGAACTGAAGATACCTACTTGATAAGTTCTTTGAGTGCCCACATTTTTGACCATGATACAAAGTTAATAAACCGTCTTTTGAATAATCATATTCGACTTTAAAATCGATATTGGAATCGATATTGGAATCGATATTGGAAACCAATATTAACTTCTAATTCTTATCGAATACATACTATCTTAAGGAGGTACATGCACTTAAACCTAATTTTGAATACACTTATTCGACTTTAAAATCGATATTGGAATCGATATTGGAATCGATATTAAAATCGATATTGGAAACCAATACTAACTTCTAATTCTTATCGAATACATACTGGAATCGAATACATACTGGAATACTGGAATACATATTGGAATCGATATTGGAATCGATATTGGAATCAATATTGGAATCGATATTGAAAACCAATACTAACTTCTAATTCTTATCGAATACACTATCTTAAGGAGGTACATACACTTAAAACTAATTTTGAATAATCATATTCGACTTTAAAATCGATATTGGAATCGATATTAAAATCGATATTGGAAACCAATACTAACTTCTAATTCTTATCGAATACATACTATCTTAAGGAGGTACATGCACTTAAACCTCCAATGGAAATCCAACTGTTACTGGCTCATTGATAATTCTCAACATAAGTTATCAAACTTAGCAAGTTTCCTTACTTAGTCGATAAACTAAGTGGAGAATCCCAAATCATGCTCTTCTTAAGCAAGGAATCACCCTTGTTCAAGAGCTTATTCCCTCATTATAAACAATGTTACAGATTCCAAGATTAAATAGTTAACAATGAAAATGCATAAGTGTGCGCCGAACGCCTTCACTATGCAAGTCCTTCATTACTTAGTAACCTGAAAATGTAAATGTATGTTTCAGCATTACTTTTTATGATAGATCACGCCATCCATCCAAAAGCTGCATTGATAAAGATGCAACATTAAATTCGTCTACTGCCAAAATCTATTATTCTATTTCATTCTTATGATCCCACATGAGATAACTTCATAATTAAGTTAGTCGAGCTAGCTAACTTAAATACAAAATGCGTGCTTACAACCAACTAAGGTTTCAAGTTGTACTTTGTTCAAATCAGGTGACTTGAACTTAGTAAACTATTTCACCTAATGTTACTTGTAGTTAGCGTCATCAAAATATTGCAAACATCGGACAATATTTTGATTACATTGGATCTAAGAACCAACTGCTTAACATATTCATCATATGTTAATGTTGACATTTTGTTGTATTATAAGTTCATCACCATAGTTTGCTTCTAGAGTTACACTTTGAAAAACATGCACTATAATGAGAGCTTATTTTACACTTTATGTCAAAATGTAGTATTCCCTCTTATGTTTGAATATGCCCCTTTTTTTCCAAAGTCAAATGTGCGTATTTGAACATAAGTCTTTCCCCATTTGAACACTACAATTGGATTCGATATTGAATCTTGCCTTAAGTCAAAACTCAATGGACACTATTTGTTTCAAAATCATGTGTTATCCCAAATTAAACATCTTTAAAGAAAAAAAAAAATTTCAATAATGTGTAGACTTAGGATATCACAAGACACACCACTCACAAGACTTAGTTTGTAAGTCAGAACAAACTAACATGCCACATCTTGTGGAGTATATGGTAAGGTAACATGAACATCCATAAGATAAAGTAACTTGATCTACAACTTGGAAGTTGCCTTCTAAGTGCTACCTTTGACATTCGAGTCCATAACCCACACCCACTTAAGAAGGGTGTACTCTAAAGAGTTATAGATCTCAGGACCAGCTCTCCACGCAGAATTTATACGTTAGCCAAAAGTGATAGAGTACTTTAAGAATTTAGAACTAACTAAACTCTAAAACACACCACACTTTAGGCCAGTCCTCTACTAACTGTAGAGAATGGCTCTGATACCAATTGTCAGAGTTTTTAACCCAAAGGGCTAACATGTGGCAACATTGGCTGCCAAGTGGCCATTCGCGCGTCATCACCCTATGTGAGCAACGCTAAGTTTTCTAAGATAACCCTAAGAGTCTGACTCAGGGGCCCAATTAGGCAAAAAATTTAGAGTCCTACCCTAAGTCCCCTAGAATGACCATCCCCTGAACCCTAGAGGATAACCCGAGTAGACTTTAGGATCCTCTCCCAATAGACCTAGACATGCTCATGCCCTAACCCCACAAAGAAGATGTGTCTCACACATACCCCCGTGACAGAGCTAAGGCATCGTCACTTACCCCTTGAGGAATCACCTTTATCCAGGAGTACAACCCCTTTAGGGCGACAAGGGGTACCTTGAACCACGACTAACCCTAAGGGTTTGGGTGGCCACGTCATACCCTAGACCTAAGGTTAGTACTTAGTGAGGACACGAGTGTGCGTCGTAGACGAACACGAGTGTTTTTACTAAGCAAACTCCCTAAGGCTAGGTTTGGATAACCCTAAGTACACTTCACAAAGGCTCCTGCTAACAAGCTTAGGTTGTTCAACCCCTGAATTCCAAGGAGGACACTCCCCTAACCAAGTGTGCTTAAGCACACCTAGTTACGAGACCTAACCTCCCTTGAGCAAATGCCCAAGGCTTAGCACCCTAGTGCGAGCACAAGCATGTCTGTTTGTTAGAGTATCCAACCCCTGGCGACAAGCCCATGACACAACTCCAAAGGGCGTGCCTCGGGTGTTGTATCATGTGATGTTTAGCCCAGTGTCACATCTCCATGTGACACTTCCTTCCTCGATGCGGGCTATCATGCCATAGCCCTTAGATTCGAGAGTTGCACAAAGTGCCACAAACGTGGCTCCTAAATGCTGTCAAGCCATGATCCAAGAACCAAGAAGAAAGCAGGATTCCAAGAACAAGAAGGCTTGACTCGGGAGCAGGACAGAGAGCAGGACAGGAACTAGAAACTCAAGAGCAAGACCAGGCGTAGAACAGGATCCAGGAGCAAGACAGGAACAGGATAGGATCCAGGAGCAAGACAAGAAGGCGCAGGACAGGATTCAGGAACAAGATAGGAATAGGACAGAATCCGGAAGCAAGACAAGAAAAGACAGGATCCAGGAGCGAGACAGGAGTAGGACAGGATCCAGGAACGAGACAAGGAAAGAACAAGAAGCAAGGAGCAAGACAAGAACAAGACAAGACAAGATTGATCGTAATAAGATTGGTGTTGATAGTAACTGATTGTACAACAATTAGGTCGGAGCTTTTATGCTCACAACTCTAAGAGCTAATCTAGGCATGAGTGCTAAAAGTGGTTGCATGCATTTAAAAGTGGCTGCATGCATGTAGAGGCTAAGATGAGTCCACATATCCCTTATGCTCTAGGCATATCCTATGGCATATCCTGTAGGAATATCCTGCAATCGTATCCTGTATCCAGAATCCCTGTAGGAATATTCTGTATCCAAAATCCCTGTAGGAATATCCTGCAACCCGTATCTTGTATCTAAAATCATATATATCCTGTATTGGGTCGTGACAGCACCTCCTCCCTAAAGACGAGTTCCACGAGTCTTGGGACCTGGTTTAGCAGGATAATGCCGATGGAAGAAAGCAACCTTGGAAGAAGCATGGAGTAAGTTGGATGCAGGTTCCCAAGTGCGATCAGTAGGCAAATAACCTTTCCAATTCACCAAGTATTGGAGTTGGCGGCGATGAAGACAAGAATCAAGGATGGCTACAACTTTGTACTCAGGTTCATTATCAATGACCATAGGAGGGGGAGGAGAAGAAGCACGACCGGGAAGAAGAAGGATGATACGGCTTCAATAAGAAGGTGTGAAACACATGATGAAGTTTCACCGTAAATGGTAACTCGAGTCGGAAAGCTACAGGATCACCTTCATCACATCTTGTAAGGGCCCAATTGGTTGAAAATCCAACTTAAAGAAGGCCTGTTGGTGCGAATATGTCGACGAAGAAGCCACACGAGATCACCAATCTTGTATGCAGGTGCCGGCTGACGGTGAGCATCAGCATGATGCTTGTATCGTTCCTGTGCCTGCTGAAGATGAACCGGAGATCATCCTGTACCTGACGAAGATGCTGAGACGATCCTGTACTGCAGGAGCGGAAGAAGGAGAAGCGGGAGGAGCAAAGTCAAAACGTGGATGGTGGCCTGTAAAGGTGTCTGTCCTGTAGATGCGTGAACGGAGTTGTTGTAGGCAAACTCCGCCATTGGAAGAAGGTCCAACCAGTTGTCCTGCTGGTAACTGATGAAGCAACGAAGATACTGTTCAAGGTCTGAATTGTGCGTTCGGACTGCCCATCAGTTTGGATGATATCCTGAAGAAAGATCCGCTTTAACCTGTAGACTCCGAAGAAGCTCTCGCCAAAACTTGGACATGAATTGTGGACCTCGATCGGAAACAATGCTCTCAGGAAGACCATGATGTCGGAACACTTCACGGATCACCAACTCAGCAGTTGTCTGACCTGTAGCTGTCTTGTTGCAGGGTAGGAAATGAGCCTGCTTGGTGAAACGGTCAACCACCACAAGAACTGCATCGAATCCAGAAGGAGGAAGATCTGTGAGGAAATCCATAGAAATGGATCTCCAAGGAGCAGAAGGAACAGGAAGAGGACGAAGAAGACCAGAGGGTGCATGATGAGGCATCTTCGACCTGTTACAAGTGTCAACTCCGTACAAACCTTCCACAAAACCTCGCAACCCAGGCCACCAATAGTTGCGAGTCACCAACTCCACTGTCTTGGCCACACCAAAATGTCCTGTAGCCGGGTATCATGACAATCCTGTACCACACGAGTCCTGGAAATACCAACAGGAACGTACAGGAGACCTTCCCGGTACAGGAGTCCATCCTGTATGGAACAACTTGTAGTCTGAACGGGAACTGGAGGAAGAGGAACTTGCAATGTCAGGATGAATGTGTGAGAACACATTCTTTGCCAAGTCGTCTGTAGCCAACTGCGAACGGATGTCCTGTAGGAGTGTTGAATTTGCTGGAGCCTGATGAACCTGTAGTGCCGCAAGCCGGAATCGATCAGGACCCAACAACACTTGCCTTTGACAGTCATATGCAGGATCGCCCGGGCGGTGCAAGGTAAGAGCGCCTAGACAATGCGTCCGCCTTGCCATTCCGAAACCGGGCCTGTAGACGATGACGAAATCAAAACGTGATAGGAACTCGCCCACCTAGCCTGTCGCCGACTGAGAACTCGAGCCGTTTGAAAATACTCCAGGTTCTTGTGATCCGTAAGAACTTGTACAGGATGCGCAGCACCTTCCAGGAAATGCCGCCACTCCTCAAACGAATCCACAATGGCCTTGAGTTCCTTGTCATGAATCTCGTAATTGATCTCCCGAAAGGAACTTACGAGAGTGAAAAGCTACAGGATGAAGCAACTTGTCTTCTCCAACTTGTATAGGACGGATCCTACTGCAAAATCCGAGGCATCTGCTTCAACGAAGAAGGAGGAGAAGGGTCAGGATGTGCTAAAATCGGAGCTGTCGTGAAGGCGTCCTTGAGTGTTGTGAATGCATGTTCCGCCTTGTCGGACCAAGAGAAAACCCTGTGCGCTTGGTGAGTTCGTGAGTGGAAGTACACGCTTGGAGAAGTCCTGTATGAACCGCCTGTAGAAGTTTGCAAAGCCAAGGAAACATTGTACATCTCGTACAGACTTGGGCCTCTCCCACTCCACGATGGTCTTCACCTTGTGCATGTCCATGGAAACGCCAGCAGGAGAGACGATGTAGCCCAAGAACTCCACGAATCCCTATCGAAAAAACACTTCTCCAACTTCGCGTACAGGCCATGCTCGCGAAGCGCTTAGAAATCGTACATGCTTGTCATGTGCCGCCTGGTCCTTGGAGAAAATCAAAATGTCGTCGAGGTAGATCACCACAAACTGGTCCAAGAAGTCACGAAAGATGTCGTTCACCATGTGTTGGAACACGGCTGGGGCATTGGTAAGGCCAAAGGCATCACCGTGTACTCGAAGTGTCCATACCTTGTACGAAAGGCAGTCTTCCACTCATCGCCTGGACGAATCCGTACAAGGTTGTAGGCCCCTCGTAAGTCGATCTTCGTGAACACCTTTGCTCCTCGCAGCCGATCGAGAAGTTCCGGGATCAATGGCAACGGGTACCGATTCCGAATGGTGACTTGATTCAAACCCCTGTAGTCCACAACCAAACGTAAACTCCCATCCTTCTTCTTGACAAAGAAGATAGGTGCTCCTGCAGGGGACTTTGAGTGACGAATGAAGCCGGATGCCAAGTTGTCCTCGATGTACTGACGAAGAACCTCCAACTCTGTGGGTGACAATGCATAAATCGGTCCGAACGGTGGAGTCTTTCCTTCCGCAAGATCAATAGGACAGTCGTAGGACCTGTGAACAGGAAGAACTGCAGCCTTGTGCTTGTCAAAAACGTCCTTAAAGGCGTGATACTTGGATGGTAGGGAAAAGGAGAAGGAGAAGGAGAGGAGAAGGAGATTAAAAACAGGAGAGTCGGATACAGGAAAGGTAGAAGAGGACGTAGGAGTTACTTGAAAGGCAAAAAGGTGGAAAGGAGCAGGATCAGTGGCGAGTTCATGCATGGTAGTGGTAAGAACTCGGAGAGGAGAAGGAGGGAGCTGTGACTGAAAAAGAGGAAGGATCTTGGGGGTGGAACAAAGCAGAGTAACAGAAAGAGGCAGGATTGGAAAAACCTGTGTGGTGTTGACGAGTGTACAGGATTGGAAGAATCCTGTACAGGAGTCCGTGGTTGCGCAGGAGTGGGAAAAGCCTGCGAATGTGCTGACGAATCAACAGGAGGTGGATCCTGTTGAGGAGGAACCTTCGACACTGATACAGGATTGGAAGAACCCTGTACAGGAACCGCAAACTTACAGGAGTGGAGAGAGCCTGCGGATGTGCTGAGGAACTGACATGAGGTGAATCCTGTCGAGGAGGAGTCTTCAACACTGGTACAGGAACAGGCACGGTCAATCCTGTAGCTTGTACTGCCTCAGATACTAAGGATGTATCCTACACAGGAAGGTACAGGATTGATCCTAGCTGTCGGAGAGGAAAACGTGAGCGTCCTAGACCTCCAGTCGATCTGCGGATTTGCAACAACGAACCATGGCATGCCCAAAATGATGGGAGTCGACCGAGTCTTGATCAAGTTGAAGGAAATTGAACAGTTGAATGTGCCATGACTGCAGGAGAGAGGTTCGGTAGCATGGGTAACTGCGCCAGAAGCAATCAGACGCCCATCGGCCACCTCTACAGGAACTGCACGCTTCAACTTCACCACCGAAATGCCATGTTGAGTTGCAAAAGTGTCATCCATGAAGCATGCATTTGCACCAGTGTCTAACAAGGCAAACTCCTTGAGCTCTCGATTATTAAGATGAATGTGTACAGGAAACTTAAGTGATGGAATGGTATGAGCAGCACCAATGGAGCCTGCACCTACGTCCAACTTCGCGGCTCCTAGACGAAGTGGACATTGGAGTTTTCCGACTGAACTTCAGCTTCAACTTCACGCGTCTTGAAGTTCCTGGCTTTAATAGGACAATCTGCCACCTTGTGTCCTGCTCCACCACAATACAAGCACAGGTTCTCACTGCGACGACGTTGCTTCTCAGCAGCGGAAAGAGAGCCACGCTTGGATTTCTCAACCTCCATAGGAACTACTCCAGAAGGTGGTGCAGGAACATGTACCACAGCTGCAGGATTGGTTTGCAGGAACTGCTGACGGGATCTTTCCTGACGACGCTCGAACAAACGGTTGTCGCAACGAAAGCTTGTTGCATGATCTCCGCTAATGTTTGGGCATCCGGTAACGTAAGGAGAAGGTCCAAACAAAAAAGTGTTCGATCAATGCAGTCTCGTCCCATGGAATGTTCGTGCAAAGTTGCTGAAATTCGGATGCATAGACGGAAGCTGGTCGGGATCCTTGAGTGAGCTTCCGTAACTTCGTGCATGCGGAACGGTACTTATCAGGATCTCCAAAGGCTTCAAAGGCAGCCACGAAACCTTCAAAGTCTTCCATCAATGGGTCGTCACGCTCCAGCAAGGGGGCAACCCAAGCCCGTGGAGATCCACTTAGTAAGGATGCCAAAAGAACCTTTTGAGCATCAGTCGAGTAGCGCGTGGTTGCATACGGATCAAGAGCCGGATCTGATTCAGGAAACCTTGGAAATCGGCACGATTGCCACTGAACTTTCTGGCATGCTAACCTTCGGCTCCGAAGAAAAGTTTGATGAAGAGGGAACCACCGATGCCTGAGAGAGCCTGCGCAGCAGCCTTGGAGGATGCATCAGCAGCTGCATGTGCCGCATTGGTGGAACCTTGCAGATCGGTGACCACTTGGCGCAAAGTGGCCAGCTCATGAAGCAACATTTGGTGCTCGCGTTGAAAGTGCTCAAAATCAGCCATGATCTATGAAAGAAAAAGGAGGAAAACGAAGGAAAAGAATCAAGAAAAAAAGTAGCTGGAAAACGGAGACTATGAAAAGTTACTATCAAACTGTCAAGCCACGATCCAGGAACCAGGAAAAGCAGGATTCCAAGAACAGAAGGCTTGACTCAGGAGAAGACCGAGAGCAGGACAAATAGGAACTAGAGACAGACAGCATAGGACGGATCCAGGAGCAAGACAGGACAGGATAGGATCCGGGAGCAAGACAGGAAGGCGCAGGACAGGATCCAGGAAAAAACAGAACAGGACAGGATCCGGAAGCAGACAGACAGGAAGATCCAGGAGGAGACAGAGGACAGGATCCAGGACGAGACAAGGAAGAACAAGAAGCAAGGAGAAGACAAGAACAAGACAAGACAGATTGATCGTAGTAAGACTGGTGTTGATAGTAACTGATTGTACAACAATTAGGTCGGAGCTTTTATGCTCACAACTCCAAGAGCTAATCTAGGCATGAGTGCTAAAAGTGGTTGCATGCATGCAAAAGTGCTGCATGCATGCAGAGGCTAAGATGAGTCCACATGTCCCTTATCCTCTAGGCATATCCTGTGGCATATCCTGTAGGAATATCCTGCAACATATCCTATATCCGGAATCCCTGTAGGAATATGTAGGAATATCCTGCAACCCGTATCCTGTATCCGGAATCCTGTATCCTGTATCGGTCGTGACAAATGCCAACTCTAAAACCCCTCAATTATCCCTCAAGACCCAGTAAGGAAACCCTGTCAATCAAGAACCCACAACCACAGTTGGACAAGGACACGAACATGTCCTAATTAGCTGTGAGTGTTGTTCCTAGCTTGATGTGGAGGAGGAGGTTGGAGACAAGCCTCAACCTCTGCTTCTTGGAAACGTGCATCCCGACAAGACTTCCCAGGCATGGATTCGCCAACGTTTAAGGGTAAGCTACCCCGAAAGTGGGACGTACCCCTGTCGTATGGAAGTTAGAGTGACACAACAGAGGGTTGTGCCTTGACAAACACAAGCTGAGCTTGCACCGAGAGAAGAGTAACGAGCTCATCATGAACCCAGAACCCTCACTCCTACATACTCTACCTTATTTATGCGACGAGCCCCCCACCCCCCCCCCCTCCCCTCCCCTCCTCCCCTCCCCTCCCCTCCCCTCTTTTCCTGTATGTGTAAGTGGGCTGGCACTAAATTAGCTAGCCCCTTATTAAGTTAATGAGAGAGTGTTTAACTTAACCTAACTCTAACTCTTAAATCCTACCCAAGGGGTGGGGGTTTTTAGGGCGTGGGTTAGGGTAACCCTAAGGTTAGGTCAACCCTAGGGGTGTTCCTAACCCTATTTAACATGCCAAACTCATCTTACTAAGACGTCAAAATGGGGGGTGGGTTTTCTAGAAGGTAAGTGCTACCTTCGCTTAGAGTTTCTCGCGACATCTAAAGATAGCCGGCCGGACTACTCCTAAACACCTAAGTGCACTAAGCGGGGCTATTTGTCATTACATGTAGAGTCTGTCAACATAGTACAGTAGGTAACAACAGTCAACGTTCAAAGTAAAGGGTCGAGTCATAGTAAAAACTATGACAATGACGAACCCTAGTTGTAGTGAGAAACAACCCTGCTTAGTGCACTTAGGTTTTTAGGGTAGTCTGGCCAGCTGTCACTAGGTACCTCAAGAAACTCTAGGCGAAGGTAGTACTTACCTTTTAGAAAACTCTCCCGTTGTTTGATATTACAGATAGGTTTTCCATTAAAAATATAGCTTATTAGGGACACCCTAGGGTTGACCTAACCCTAGGGTTTCCCCCTAGGGGTTAGGTTAGGACATCTCAATTTCATTAAGGGTTGGCATTTCCATGCCAGTCCACTTACTCATTTAGGAAAATAGAGGGGGGGCTCCATCACATAATTAAAGTAGAGTATATGTAGTGAGGCTTTTTGGGTTTAAAAGAGAGCTCGTTAACCTCCTACTGATGCAAGTTAAGCTTGTGTCGTCAAGACACAACCCTTTATTGTGTCGCCCAAACTTCCACATGACAGGGGTACGTCCCACCTTTGGGTCCTTATCGTTGGAAAGATCTCGCCTTTATGACAGGGGTACGTTACTTCCAAGGAGTTAGTCAAATTCCTTGGTCCGAAAATCTACTCGCAAGCTCAAAGACATTGTCCGAGTTACATTCTACAAAATTAATGGTTGAGGCCTTGCTCCGGCCGCCTCAACCACGCTAAGTTAGGAATGATACCCTGATTCACAAGGTGAGCCTCGACTTGGTCAATTAGGGGCTTAAGTTCCTAAGGGTTAGGTTCATAATATGGGTTACTTTACCAAATTCCGTGGGGTTTCCAGAGAGGGGATTCCAAGGTTGAAGCCACCTTTGGCATTAGGTAAAAACTCTGACATTAATTTTTATTAACATTTAAAGTGATTTTAATTATTATAAAAAATATAAAATATGGTGAGATGAAATTATATACACTTATATAATATTGTATATAGGGTACATTATATAGATAATTAAATTTTATATATTTTGGATATGTTTAAACATGAAAAATATTATATATACATATGCATGTGTGTTAACGTGTGTGTATACATGTATTTGCATTTTATATTTTATTTATTTAATAAAAAAATGCAGAATATATTCTATTTCTAGTATACATACAGATGTCAACTAGGCAACTTGTGAGTGTAATAGCAAATGTACGTTGGAGACAGATTGCAAAAGAAATGCAAGCACAGAGAACAATGTTGTAAGAAGTGGGAGAATTAAATCAATAATTATAAAGCTATTCATGACCACAACAGGAAGTTGGGAGCTACTACATATTCGAGCTTGTCGAATCTAGAGAAATGACGCCTTGGATTGCCAGACATGGACTTGGACCTGTTTGATCTCTTGGATTCATTTCAAAGTGACCGAAGCTGCATGACGAACACCTAAACGACTATAAGAATGATCCACCGATGACTCTAGCTTCACAAACAACTTCAATAAGTGCACCTTTGACTACTGATAACTCAGATGATAATGGAGATGGTGTCATTGCGACGAGAAGGCAAGCAAAGAAGGGAAAGTCTAGTTTGGTTGAAGCGGTTAATGAAGGTACAAATGTAAGGTTAAGATGAGGAGCCGCCAATTTGAGAGGACAATAGAGTTGAGGAGGGGAATGAATGAGAAGTTCACATTGGCTATGACATGAATTGCTAATCACATTTGTGGACAAGGCAACAAAGACTAAATTAGCATGGTGCATGTAGGTTGCATATATTTATCATTTGCAAGCTTTTATTTGGATTATGTTAATGCATTTTCACTTGTTATTTAGATTATATTATTTTTTCAGGATTGTTTAATAAGATTAGCCTCGACCATGGCTAAGGATTTTTTTATTCAATTCATTATAAACGACTCAAATTCTAATTTGGATGCTAAAAATTAAGAACGTGACAATTTAGATAATGATGATGCAGTAGTTCACATGCGGAGGTCAACACAAGATATAATTGGGTTCGACTGCGGAGTGATGCATGGTGGAATACATTTATGATGTCACACTATGATGACAAGAGGTGGATAAAACTTCTTTGAATGTCGCAGAGAACCTTTGTTATGATTTGTAATATATTAGAGGATGACACTCAAGCGGGATACCCATTACAGAGAAGTTATATGAGTGGATATCAAAGTTGGAGCTACACTTTAGAAGATGGTGAGGAACAGTGACTACATGGACATTGATGAGAGGTTTGCTATTGGAACTTCGACTGTTATGGCTGTGTTTGTAGCAACTATTTGTCGACGTTTTGGTATAAGGTGACATTTCCATTGATGGAAAATGAGGTTCGTGAGATGGCACATGAGTTTCAAGATGTGACACACACTCATTTACCAAATGTTGCAGGGGCCATATATTGCACACATGTGGAGATACTTCAGCCTTCCACAAATGACCAGACGAACTACTTGACAAGAAGCAACATAATAGCATTATTGTACAAGGGGTTGTTAATGCACATAAGAGGTTAATAAATGTGAACATTGGATGGCCAGGTGAGCAAGTTACATTCATTTTGATTTGTTTGTGTAATTTTGGTATTTGCAGGTAGCATGCATTGATATGCGAGTTTCAAAGAATTACTCACTTCATCAAATGGGTTTATCTTCATGGACCTTTGGAGGCTGCTCATGTTGATTTCGTGAAGCTTTATATTGTGGGTGATAAAAGATACCAAATACATAGGCATGTAAAGTTGATATATTTATAACATATTTAACTTGAGTTTATAAGTGTCCATCTTAATCTTGGTCAGGAGACCTTCAACAAGGAGCTTACTAAAGCACAATTGATGGTTAAGCAAGCATTTGGCCTTTTAAAGCAAATTTTTGTTCCCTTGATTACAAGTTAAGAGTCCATCTTTCACACATTCCAAATACTATGAACGCTTGTGTTATTCTCCATAACATTCTCATTAATGAGGGCGAGGCCAATTATGAGGCAACTTTACGAGCAAGGAAGCGAAGAATTCGGCAATGTTAAGAAAGAGAAGATTGGGTGGAGTCTGATGATCTTTCACGAGATCCTCGAGAACTTAGTGAGGTAACTACACATGCTCACATCATTAGATCAATTCTTAAAGCTCATCTTTTTTTTAGGACACCATTTATTAAGCATTAATTTGGAAATTGTTAATTTATTTATTTATTTATTTATTTATTTATTTTACCACAATAAATATCATGTGTTAAAGATAAATGTGAAATATGAAAAAGGAACCTAGCCATGAACTCTTGTCGTTTCAACTTCACAAGCATCTTTGTCTCTTCCATTGTTCAATTTTAAGACCGAGGTTGTTTGCTTCTTGGTTGCCCTTGGCCCTCGCCCTCATTTTCACCAATGTCAATTGTTTCACCCACCACCCTTGAAGATTGATGTTGTTTCCTTGGTTGGACATACCTAGTTAACCTAGCCTGAGTTACAAATGGGCTTTCAACCGCCTCTTGACTTGAGTTTAAGCTAGCTTGGCTAGGGGTTGCACGAAGTCCAACAACACCTACTGTCAGGCTTTGGCTACCCCCTAAGCTTTGCCAATGCTGGCCGAGCTTTGGGCTGCCCCATGAGCTTGGCCAATGTTGGCCGAGCTGAAGCTAGCCCAACTAGGGTTGATAGAAAGCCCAACAGTAGTTGTTGTCAGGCTTTCGGCCAGCCCAACTAGCATTGGCCGAGCTCAAGCTAGACCAGTAGTTGCTATGCGGCTATGCAGCTTTGTGCCTCCTGAATGCAAATGAATGTAAGAAAAGAAGGATAGAGGATAGAAGACTACTTGTTTTGCTTGCTCTTCTTCCATTTATTGAGAATAATAAAAATACTTTAAAAAGATTCATTTGTATTATTTTTTTAATTTTAATTATATATGTTTAAATAAAAAAATAAAAATATATTCTTTACATATAAAAATACACATTACACATGGAAATATAATTTTTAGTTTAGGTTGAGCTCGTGTGGCTAAGGAACCCACCCTTCTAATTTTGCAGTGTTACCTTAAAATAAGTTAAGTTAATAGAGTATTACAAAATCATTGTCCTTAGTGGTTAAACCCTTTAAAAATATTAAGTAAGTGGTTGATAATGCCTTTAGCAGTCAAATCTTTAAAAAAATTAAATAAGTGGTTACTCAACTTAACCGCGAGTATGAATCAATTTTCCCTCGATTAAGCCACTTAAGTTAAGTTAAGTGTGGTGCGAAACGACCCTTAAACCTATCCCGTCGATCCAGCCGGCCGATATCGGACGGTCTAGAAGACTTTAGGGTTCCTGAGACTTTTGAGGGTTTTAAATGCAGGGCGAGAAGCTGAATAAAGTACGAATCTAGGAAGCAGAATACTTCATTAAAACATACATAACGTGTGGATGTTCAGTGTGTGGTGTATATATATATATATATAGAGAGAGAGAGAGAGAGAGACAGACAGACAGACAGATAAATGGAGCTTTATTCTTACATATATGTATACATATCGAATCGGCATACACACAGATACGTCAAAGAATCTTTAATACATTCATTTTATATTCTAGATGATGGATATGTTCATATAGATGTATGATGGATATGTTTATGTGATAAGTTATGGAATCATTGTATTGATTTTGTAGCATAAATATGTTTCAGATTGTTTATTTGTGTATCTTGTGTCTATGTATGTTGTCTGTTGTGTTTATGTGCTCTTAAAAAATTTGAACATGTATTAGTGTATTTGGCGATTTAGTGCATATGTATGACACGCATTTATACATGCGTGTTATGCGCATTTTCATGCATAGTACATGGTTCATACATGCATGTAAGGTAGATAGAAATATATATACGCGGGTGAATATCAGAATATACTAAGAGAATATCTCATAACCTGAGTTCTAATTAATGAATGCATGTTCTAGGACGGTTTCTAGACCGAGTCTAATGGCAACAGAAGGGTTAGGTTCTTGAAAGTTCTTGGATTTGATCACCGATTTCATACATAGTCTGTTTCTGGAATGAAACTAGAGCAGAGAAGAGCTCATCGTTAGCTATGAAAGCTTTCCAGTTGTCAATGGCGGCAGCTCAAGAACCTCCGGCAATTGATTATTGGGATTATCTGGTATATGTGCATCTACACACTTATACATATTTAGGCATTTTCTACATTCTTTTGCTGATTGATGAATAATACTGAAGAAACATTTAAACTAATATGTTATTGCGATTGCAGGAGCACATTGAGGCTCCTCAGTGGTTAGATTTGTCACTGGAAGCATCTCTAGAAGGCACTGAAGGATTTATGCATTTTTTATTCTGTGTGTGTATACACACGAAACTGAAAACCAGTGTGTGTAAACAGAAGTGTAAGTGAAAGTATGCATATATAGCACCCGCTTGGAACATACTATTAAACAAGCCACTTGTTTAGTAGTATAATAAATATAGGTTATACCGTATAGCTAAACGGCTATGTTAATATGTGACATAATCTAACATTATCTTTGGTAGTTTTCAACCGCTAAGTGATGAGAAAGATTTGTCAAATCCCGCTGAGCTTCCCAAGAACCCTAATGTTTTTCTGCCGATTTTTTTTTTTGTCCACGTGGATTATCATTGTTATTCTCCATTTACATAATTTTTAAATTGGCGTTTGACGAGCGCCAAATCTTCCTCGTGTGTGTGTGAGTGTGTTAGAGAGATTAAAGTTCATATAATTCATTTTGTTTCTGTTTATGAAAAATATTCCTCAGTTTGCAGTATTTATGTGAAAATACGGAAAACCTTAAGGACATAATGTGCTCAGTACTCGTTATACCTTGGGAATTGGTTCTTTATTTGAAAATTTAACTATGATGTTAAATTAAACTCTGATTATGAAATAGTAATTCTGTTTAGTACGCTTATTTTTCTTATATTTATATTTTTATTACAGATATGATGTTTATAAAGGATGATTTCCATATGAAGAATGTAGAACAGGAAGTTCTAGTTGGCTCCTTAAACCTTGTCTCTTTAGTTGTAAGTATACTAAACCCACATATATAATCTACATATAAATGTATTACTTCTATGTTAATATTATATATCAATCTATTTTCATATGATACAATTCTCTCTCTCTCTCTCTACACACACATGCATATATATAATATTTATTTATTTATTGTGTGATTGTATTGCAGGGGCTCTTATGGCAGGGAAGTTCGCAGATAGACTCGGCCGAAAGAAAACAATGGCAGTAGCATCAGGAATATTCCTCATTGGAGCTTTGCTAATGACTTTGGCCCCATCGTTCCCAGTACTCATGACTGGACGTGTGTTTTCGGGTATTGGAGTTGGGTTTGCTATGATTATTTCCAGTTTATACAGGTAAGCTAATATTTAATTATTTAAATTAATTTTTCGTTTTAAATATAAGTATCAGCAATATTTGTAAAGTCATTTGTTTACAAGATATCAATATTTAATGAATATTTAAATTATTCATAGCTATGAATCTCTCTAATAAAATCGAATGTTTTAAACTTATCTAAATTAATTTACTATAAGTATTAGATTAATATCATTCTCTTTCAATATTCTTAGAGTAATGAGGCATTAAATCAAATTTAAAGTTAATCCAAGTCAGAAATATTATTTTAAAACGTAATATAGTACAGATTGAGAATAAGGGACTAAACTACTGATTAGAATATGTATTATATTCATTAATTAACAAAATTATATTATTAAACAGCGGCCGGGAGTAGGGGTTCCTTGGTGTCGTTTTCGGAAGTATTCATTAACACAGGAATACTTATGGGTTACGTGACAAACTTTCCCCTTCCGAAGACCATCGGGTGGAGCGTAATTTTCGGAGCAGTCTTTATTATGCCGGAGTCACCGCGGTGGCTCATTATGCAGGACCGGGTACCAGAGGCAAACACACACACATGCAATGTTATATTTTTCGCATTGAACAATCTATTTATTATATATTTAGCTTTAAAACAATAGTGTGTGTTCTGATTAGTAGTAAATTTGATTCAAGGCCACTTTAATAATTATATAAAAGTAGAGGGTCATTTTGATAATTTTCCTTACTTAAAATTATTATCAATCTTTTAAATAAATCTCCTTTTTGTATGTAGGAGATATGGAGGAAGTAAACGCCCGTCTCATGGCTATAGTGGAGTCACTGGGCGAGGAACTGGAGCTTATAAGGAAGGACGGTGCAGTATTAGCAGGACTAGAGGGAAACAAGGAGTTGAGGATAGTAAGGAAGGGCAAGAGGAACAAGGGGAGGGTGTGGAAACAGTTACTGTTACCGTCCGCTCCGGTTCAGAGGATGCTCCTCGTCTCGCTGGGTATACATTTCTTCCAGCAGGCGTCTGGGGTCGACGCACTGGTGTACTCCAGTCCAACTGTGTTCACCAGGCAGGGATCAAGGGAAGGACTGCAGTCTTGGGTATGACCATCGCGGTTGGTCTCACCAAGACGCTGTTCATACTTGTTGCGACCATCTGGCTGAATACGTTCGGACGGAGGCCGCTGCTGCTGATCAGCTCCACAGGGATGGCAACAGCGCTTGCGACGGTCGCCGTCATGTTCCGTCTGCTTCACGTCAGTGCCCACGGGGACACGTCGGCTACTGAACACACCTCCCCGGCGGTTGTTGCCATTGCCCTGGTTGTTATATGTGGGTTCATGGCGAGCTTCTCTATCGGATTCGGACCGACCGTCTACGTCCTGACATCGGAGATCTTCCCACTCACACTCCGTGCTTGTGCTATGGCACTGTCCATCGCGGTGAACCGTGGTGTAAGTGGGACGGTTGCACTCACTTATCTCAGCTTGGCCACTGCTTTGACTACCTCCGGGGCATTCTTTGTGTACACCTCCATCGCATTGGCGTCAGTGGTGTTTATCTACTTCGTTGTGCCGGAGACCAAGGGGAAGAGTCTGGAAGAGGTCTGCAAGTACTTTGGATGGGATCCTCTACAGGAGGAGAAGCTACAAGAACTCAAGCACATCCACGGTGACACAAACGCATGATGAAGGTGAAGGTGTAAGTAATGCAACAAAAATATGTATTAAAACTTTTGAAAAGGCCAGTATTTACACACACAATCCCTGGCTAGTCCATTACATTTTGTTATATGAAGCTGCTGTAAGGGATTGTCAACTTACAAGTGTGCCACATATACACACACTTACATTTATAGCCAACAACTATATCTTTATTAAACTTCATTATGCCTTGGGACATCCTATCTCAACCCTCACTTGAAATGTCGATGCGGTTCTCCTTCTTAGCAAACGGTTTCATCCCACAGGCCATCGTCCCAAGCATAAAGCATAAAGACGAGAAGCGCCAAAGAACCCAGGAACATAGCCACCGGAATCCAAAATGTGGAAGCGGATTGAGCCGCGCTGCTTGTTGTTGGCAGGTTTGACGATAGATTGCTCCACTGCAGAGTGTGCTGGTTCTGTCATGTCCTCTCGTTTACTATTCCACATAATCCTTGCTGTAGACCAAAGGTGACGAATGAATGGATCCACTCGACGTCTCCATGGATCGTCAGCTATAAGAATGTTAAGAGCCCTGCTAAATTTCCAGAGCCTGTATCCGCAAACGCATCCTCCAATGGCTGTTGTGACTACCATGTTAGCTTGTAACTTCAACACCTTTGGTAACACTGTCAAGCCAGCTGATGCAAAAGCAGCAAGAACAAAGATTATGGAGATAACAAGAAAGGCAGGAGGATTAGCAAAAACCGGGCTTCGTACAACGGGCTTTTCGCATATTCCCGAATATCCAGGAATATTCTGTCAAATAAAAGGGAATATTCTAGAATATTCTGCCAAGTAGATTATCTTTAACTTTCATATAAAATGCCGACCAACAAGTGAAAAACGCTAATTATTTGCCGACTAGACTTTACTATACCGACTAAACTTAAAAAGTCGCAGGTTCGACATTGCGCTTGCAACCAACCAATAACCGATGCACTTCTGCTGGAGTAAGGGTCCGCCTCTGTAAGAAGTAAGTAATCGTTGGGTCTAATCCAAGAACATGAGTGTACACAAAATACATGTGTTGGCAGGGGCTCCAGTTCTTGGCTTTCTGAAAAGTTGCACAAGTGCATGACGGAACAGCAGAAATTGTTACCTTAGCAGATTGCATGCCTGCAGAGACAATGAAGGCCTCAGTCTTCCCTCTTTGAACCACCTCCACGTTGTTGATCCGACCTTGAAGAATCTTTGCCTGGTTGTAATGTTTCTCATGTTCCTTGGACATTCTTGTTGGTGTTCGCACACTCCGTCCATGGTATGTTGGTACTCTATGTGCTCCCTCTCCTCTTGGTGGTGATGGTGTTCGATCCATTCGGCTACTACTGTCGTCTACCATTTCTTCAAATCCCTCCAACTTGAATCCTGCTTTCAGAAGAGCTTCAACCTCATTTGCATTCAAGTTTGTTCCTTTTTGAACTGGCCAAACCTCTGGAACTTCTGGAATACTCTCAGGAGGAATCCCTGCATATGGTCGTCTGAAGCAACAAGAATCGCGTGGGCAGAACCATAGCATCTGATGAGTGAACTCAATGTTCCCAAATGCATTTGTATATTGCCGTCTACCGTGAAATCCTGGTGCCGGTACACGATGTGGATATCCTATGGGTCTGCCACACTTGCTGTTACCGTCCTGAGTGAGACCTAGACATTTCACCTGACTTGCCTCCCCAATGCGTCTGATGGCCCACTGAGTCATCAACGTCTCTCTTTCAGTGACATTGACATCTTGAAACTTGAGTTTTTTCCTGCGTGCATTTGGGATGACTTGTTCTGCATATTGTGTGTCATGTCTATGTGTACGAAGTGCATCAATCCCATGGTCCCCAGTTGACGGTTGACGAACGGTTCGAACACGAACATTTGTTGTAGAGGCAAACTCTGGACTTGCAAGATGCTCTTCATCACTAACAAGATTTGCAAAAGTTGTTGGAGACACTGATTTTCCCGCTGAAAGTTTTGCTGTGCACGTTTCAGAAGAGTTTCCATGGAAGGACCTGTGCCTGAATATCTCCCTTCAAATGATGCCTTGACCTTTGCACTTTGGAAAACAGCATCTGTTAAATCTAACATTGTTGCCTCCAACAAAGGAACACGCTTCGTCAGCCTTGCTCTTCGTGCTCTTGCATGAACAACTTCGGAGTTGTTAGTGGTAGGCACATTCGCAACACCATCTTCTGTCAAGTCAATTATCTCTGTCATGGAAATATGATCTTCATGTCTTGCCCACCATGACAGCCATGTTTGCAAAGCGCTAACGTTACTGGACCTGCCTTCCCAAAATGACTCCAACATTACTCGTCGTTCCAACTTATCTTGGTTGGTTAGTGCTGCAGGCCATGAGCGTGCAAGGTTCATGTGCTCCTCCCTGTGTTCCTCAAGTATCCACTTCTTTGTAACTTGACGCACTGACTGCATGTAATGGAACAAACAACTCCTTTCTCTTCCTCTCATCTTTGACCCATTGTTGAAAACTTGACGCAATGCTAACCAAATTGCACCTGACTCATCTGACATGAACCCCGCAAAGTTCACATTATGAAGTCCTTGCTTGCTGCACACTTGAAGCATAGTGTTCAAAAATTTGATCACCGCCACACTATCCTCCCTGATCATGTCACCATAAGCAAGTGTCACCATCGACCTTAAACTACACAAACATAAGTGCATTATATTAGTAAGTATTTTAAAACATAGATATGTTAATACTTACAATGGATCATAGAGATGTATTCCCAGTGTACACCAATCATCAATACGATATGTGTGGTCTAGCACCACCCACTGCTGTTCGAGATCACCTCCAGATTGACACCTTCTAATGTAGTCTATTCCGGATCCTGGGCCGGCAACTGTCATTTTGAAGATTAAAGGCTGCTCTTCAGCTCCGTTGAGGTCCATTCCGGGTATGTGGATAACATGTATGAATGGGATTGATAGCTTCTTCTTTAACTGCAGAAGTCCTTCGTAACCTTCTTTGAAACGAGTGTCTGTTGTTCTAGCCTGAGATATCCATTCTCTTGTTCTACATTGGAAAGGTTAAGCATCTCCTTACCGGCGGTGATTTGTGAGTGGTAGTAGATCTGACAGAACCTTGTCGTATGATACATCTCCAGAATCTGTTACCAGTTTTTCCAAAATTATATTGCGTGCTGCTTGAAACTCTATGACACGTTGATTAGTTCTTGGGGTTGCAGCGACTGCTTTGTTGATTGTCTCCTTAGCTCTGTCTTTAGAGACCATGGATTCGGGTGGTCTACGTGGGTGTTGATGTTCTCCAAGATGGATGAAAAGCCTCGTGCATGTGATATCATCTGGAATTATGTAATATGCAACAACGGAGCATGTCTGCACTAGAAGGGGCTCATTGTTGCAATGCACACACTTCATTCCAAGCACTCTACCATCTGAAGATAACTGGACTTTATCAATGGTGCCCTTAAATTGGCAGTCATTTGCTTTCTTACTGAAGCTGATGAACGGACATGTTTCCTTTACGCATTTCATGTGGCCAATACATGAACTGCGACTAACACGAGCTGGAACATTCCAATGTGTTGTGCAGCGTTGAGTCCAGTAATCACACCCATCCTTCCTATTCATCCCTTTGTACTTGTCCTTCATTGTTTCGTGTGCTGGCAACTCGTAAATCACATTTCCGTTGCAATCTTCTGGGACCTCAGCAACTTGCTGAATCGATGACGAGACCACCAGTTGCTTCCCAATCCTACATCTCTGACTATTGCGAAGTATTGTTACCATAGAATTGTCCCGATCTGTTGTCTCCAACCGGAATAGCGGTCCTTTGGAAGGAAGAAGTGTGTAATACACAAAACTGCTAGCTCTTGCCCCTTCTGGTTCTACCTCAACATTCGCAGCATCTCCACCAACAACAGACATCAAATGCAGCACTTTAAAAGATTGCCAAGGTGGAATGTCAAATGCAGACCTGAGATCTGTTTCAAAGACAAATGCAATACCATCTTCATCTGCAGGGAAGTCCTTGTCAACACCATTGTAGCTGATTCTTGCCATGTAGCAAAAATGGAACAAACAAAAGTTAAAATTCAAAGACAATGAACATATTACACACGATGGTTAATGTGTTTGTTAGTCGTGAGGCAATCATTTCATTGACAAATATTAAAAATAATATTAATTGCGTGCGTCTGGGTAGAAGAGTGAAATTAATTTACTGCGTCTGGGTAGGTTTTTTGTAAATTAAAAAGTTTTACTATGTACAAGTGGCGATCATGCATGCAATATGTTTACAGAAATTAGGTTGGTTTTTAATTGATTTAGGGCGGCTAGGGTTTTGCAATTAGGGCGGCTAGGGCAGCGAGGGCGGCTAGGTTTTCGTGGAGCAGCGGCGCATTTGGGGGCATAGCGTGGAGCAAGTGTGGCTCCAGGGATTAATCACAATAGGCTTCCATTGAGGGGGTGAGTATTTTCTGATTTCTTCATGATCTGCTCATGATCTTTTCATGATCTGTTCATCTTTTTACATCTCTTCACAGTTGCAAGAAATCCGAGTCGGCCTGCCGACTCGGACTGACTTCGTTGTCCGTCCCAGTCGGCAGGCCGACTGGGGTGGACTGTTCCAGATCCAGTCAACATTTTGACCGGGGTTGACTGTTCCAGCCCCAGTCAGCATTTTGACTAGGGTTGACTGTTCTAGTCCCACCTAGCATTTTGACTGGGCCTTGCTTCGTTCCCAGTCCCAGACTGGGCCTCCCTTTGTTGCCAGTCCCAGTCGGCATGCCGACTGGGACTCCCTTTTTGCCAGGCCCAGTCGGCATGCCGACTGGGACTCCCTTTGTTGCCAGCCCAGTCGGCATGCCGACTGGGACTCCCTTTGATGCCAGCCCAGTCGGCATGCCGACTGGGACTCCCTTTGTTGCCAGCCCAGTCGGCATGCCGACTGGGACTTACAGCAACTGCTCTCTCAGTCGGCACGCCGACTGTGAGGGCTAGTATGTTTTTTTAATTTTTATTAAACATCTTTGAACATTTATTACAGTTTTTTGTTAAACCTTATTGCTTTTGTAGATGCGCTCTTCACAACGTTTACAAGAAAAGAAGATGAAGGAGCCTACTGAGAGAGAAGCAGAAGCTAGAGCTGCAATTCAGAGAGGGCGTCGGGGTCGTGGGAGAGGAAGTAGGAAGCTGGCTGTGGTTCAGGAACAAGGACCTTCAAGTGATGCTCCAGTTGAACAGGCAAGCCAGCAGGACTGGTCAGGAGAGCAAGAGGATGTAGTTCAACCCCAACAAGAACAATCAGACTTTGTTGAAGAAGTTGAGGATGATGTCTTACCACAGGAGACACAGGAGCAGACAGAAGGCACACAAGCCTCATGCGCAGTGACTTTGTCGAGTGACGAAGAGGATGAACCCAAGAGCAAGAAGAGACGACGCAAAGCTGCTGGAGATTCAGAGGCTGCTAAGAAGAAGAAGAAGGGAAAGCAGAAGTGCCAGATAATGAGGAAGTTTACAACATTGCAGCCAGCATGCATTCGGAGAGTGCAGTGCGTCTTCTCGCGAAGATCACAATCCGAGAATATGGAGAGGCACCGGATGTCCCTATTTGCCGAATTCTGGGAAATGAGCAGGTGCGGAGAGTCAATCCAGCGGATCTGGAATCTTTGACTAGGAGTTTCAAGAAGGCAGTTGGTTATTTGCGCAACACCACTCAGTTCATCCTTCAAGTTGGGGACCCCATGACAGATGCAGATCTGGCAGCATTGAGAAGCGATGAAGCGATGTATGCTCAGCATTTGGCTTTTGAGGAGGAGCTTCAGTCGACATGTTCCGGCAATGGGCACCAATGCTTTCGATGAAGAAGTTCATCTGTTGGGATGGTAATCACAGGCTAAAGGTGCTTCAGAAGCTGTACACAGAAGACACGGAAGATAAGAATTCAGTGGGCAGTGAGAGTGCGTTCAGGCTTCATCCGTGCTGGGGTCATGGATAATCTTCAGCTTGTGACAAGTTTCAGCAAATTAATAGGTAAACATAGTGACCTCTAGATCATAGGATTAACTAACTTCGAGCTTTTCAAATATGCAGTTCCTCCGCAACGGCAGTGCAAACCACACTGCCACATCTTCTGCTATCTGTGAAGACATGTTGCACCAGTGAGGAGGGCACAGCGAAGATCTTGGCCAGGCTCAGTGACAAGGAACGAGATGACATAAGAAAGTGGAAGGAAAGCGCGACTGGACAACAAGCTTGGCATCCACTTCCGAATTTGATCTGTGCAAAGATCTTTTTTGAGGTACCACGTCTCACACTTATATCACTTAGTTGATTACGTCTGTGAATTACAGAGTGAGATTGAGGATGATCTTGAGAAGGCTGCAAGGGCATCCAAAGGCAACAAATACCAGGAGCAACAACAGGTCTACATTAAGCATGACAAGCGCATGATGAAGATCTTAGCCATCATCGATCCTGCATTGGGTGAAGAGTGGTTCGACAAGGTGACCCAAATCACATGGAAACAATGCAGATGGATGGGGTTGGAAAAGCTGTACGCGCTTTCAAGGGCGAGAATTCCAAACGAGACGAGAATCATGTACTTCAATAAACTGGTACGTCTCGATCTGAAGAGAGAGCAAGAGACACTTGGATTGCCGGGTGTTCAGGATAAGGAGTGGATAAGGTGGTTTACTATCGATTTGTATTGGCGGCATCAGAGAGGAGGCAGTACAGATTCTCACGGGACTCATCGAGGATGGCGAGTGGAGCAGGCCGGTTACAGATTTCACGACTTGGTGCGATGAAGTGCGGGTAAAATGCAAGAACGTGATGTTCCAGCCATTCCATGAGTGTGTGAAGTTCACTTACTCCATAGAGCCGAAAGAGTTCCTCGAACACGAAGAGACAGCAAGAAGGATGATTTGGAGGTAAGGATGATCTTCTTGACATTGTTACATTCTGACACTACTATATGTTCATTACAGGTATGTCGCAGCGAGAAAGGTGCCTCACACACAGACTATGGTATTCTGGTCAGATTACATGGAAGCACCACACATGTGGTCGAAGACAAGATCTGGCCTGACAGAGTTCGAGCGTGTACACGTACCGTTCTGGCTTGATTATCCACCTGGGCAACCACCAACATGGGAGAAGGATCTCTACAATGAACACTCAAAAGATCTCCCATGCATCTCATGGGATCCGGCAGAGGTCGACTTCATTAAGAAGACAAAGGCCAAGGCAAAGCGGCGTCAGCCTGTGCAGCAGTCAAAGAAGACCTCAGATACAGTAGCTGGCACCTCCACTACTCGCGATCCAGCTGCCTTCTTCAATTTATCTGAAGTGCTACCATCGCAGGGAACCATGGACATCAAGGATGACTTGGTCACATTCGTCCCTTCACTTGCTACAACTCGAGGTGATAATTTCTTGGCGATTGATGACATCGAGGAGATGCAACAGGCCGTGCTCACGGATGAGAAGGAAGAGGAGGTTCCTGACGCTAGACTGGTTCCTTATAGAAAAGTTCAGACACAGGTGGCCAGGTACCATACAGCTGACAGCCAGACTCGCTACCAGCATATTGCGGGAGAATATGGTTTCAACTTGGTGATCTTCGACCTTCCAAATGGGACCTTGCCAGGAAATACAACGAGTGATACGCCATACCTCTACCTTGATCCAGTGAAGTTCGATGAAGCACTCCAGTTTGCAGGTATGCATATGGCTGCAAATGGTTGGTTGGTTGTGTTTGCTGCAGCAAACACCTGGGATCAAGTTGTCCGAGCTGCAAGTGTGGTGGACCTTCAACTTGCTGCAACGTACTACATCTACAGAGGGCGTGGTTGGGGCTACCGCAACAAGATGAAGGTACTTTTTTCTTTATTCATGAAGTTCATTAATGATTTTTGATGTTTTAACAGGAGAGCATCCTGCTCCTTCTTGTCTTCCAAGATGCATCTAGAGGATTGCGCGATAATCCGCTGCGTTTGTCATCAACAATTCTTGTTGATGAGCGGTTCCAAGAACCATGGTAGGCATTTCATTTCAACAATTTAAGTATTTACCATTATCTTCACATGCAGGATGGACTACCAACCGAAGAGCACTCGATTGATGCAGCTCGTGATAGAACGACTCACCCGGCCAGGTGATCTTATCTGGGATATAGGCAGTGGTACGGGGTCCTCAATGCTTGCAGCTATCGAGCTGGGGAGAAACATTGTTGGGACTGAGAAGAACCCTGAGCTCGGGAGAATTGCTATGAACAGGATTAAAGAGAACATCCAGCCAGAGGAAATCCCAACCCAACCAATAGCGACGTCAAGTAGGACTGGTGGTTCACGAATTGCAGCATTGCTCAATCGTAAGAAGAAGTGACAAGTGTTGAATTGTACTCTTTGGTGTTGAAATAAAACTTTAATAATACAGTATAAACATGGCTATGATTAAATATTTTTTGTTGTTAATTGCCGACTGAGCCAAAATCCTAAATTCTAAGAATATTTAGGAATATTCTAAGAATATTCTGGTAGATTCTTTAGAATATTCCGGGTCCAAGCCCGGAAGCCCGGAAGCCCTCTTTTTGTCGGGACTCGAAAGGCAGCAGCTCGGACTAACAACTTCTTAATATTCTCCACCATAAATATATTGAAAAATGCAACGCTGGTAACACTCCGGTGACCCCAGCCAGAGCACTCGCCATGCTAAAGAAGAAGGACAAGCTGTTCAACACCCAAAATGTCTGTACGTCCCTCTGTTGATGGCCACATACTTAATAGCTGACTTTGGGTTGGGGTCGCTGATGGGATACTGAAGTGGGGCTGTAACACACCAGAAAATGTGACGGTTGCAATCAATGCAGCTCCAACCAGGATGGCATTGAGTGCATCAATGTACCAGTCCCGATCCCTCTGCAGGTTCTCAAAGTGCTTATCCCACTCAAGGTAGTCCGCATATCAAAGTATTATCCGGGTGCAACGTTAAATACCATTGAGGTGGCCTTCCGAACTTGTCGAGCACACCCCGTTGCACCATTGGTCTCCACAAAGCTCCTTGACAATCTCCTTGTCACCAAAAATGAACGCCCAATGTAAAGCTGTCCGGCCAGTGCAGTTGCTCACGTTGTTGGGATAGCCATCTAGCATCACCACATGCTTGCTTGTGTCTTTACTCTGGTTGCTGATAAGTTCCTTAATGAATGCTATGATGTTAGTTGTCGCCTCGCTTGAATGGCCTACGCTTTGGATGTTGATGTATAGAGTACTTCTACCTTTTGTTCAGTTCGGTGGAGACGTGCCATCCAGTAAGCCAGAGGCACATCATGCACCAGAAAAGATAAAGTCTCAACCTTGAGCTTATCCACCGACCTTACCATTGTCGTCTTTAGTTGGGGGTTCTCAGTCATCATTCTGGAAGATAATTCAGCTTGTAATAAGTCATGTACCTGAGACAGTCGCATGTGTTTCACCAAGTGTTTCGCAAACTCTAAGCCTTCTTTTCCCCCACTCCACAACACTCTGCGGAAACTAAACATTAGTTGCGTATGAAGCTCATCATTTTCTTCCATTACTTCCAGAAATTTCTCTGCCACACCCACCCTACTTTCGTCAGCATTGGCACGCATAGCAAGAAATTCCAATGGTCGAGATTGATGCAACAACTCCTGTCTGTCGTTTACCTTTTGTAACTCCTCTGCAAGTTTTGAAGCTGTAGTAGCATTACCATAGGCAGCCACACATGAAATCAAACTCCGACTCAAACTCAACTTTCCATCAGAGCATCCTTTCAACGTCTCGCAACATGCAACATCCAAAAGTTGGCCATCAAGATTCAAATGATCTTCAAGAAACCTCTGGATGTCATCTGTAAACGGATTCTTTCCTTTGCTAATATGAGCAATCAGCAAAGTTCTCAATTCATTCTCCTTAGAGCCAAAAGAATCTAGAACTAACCATAACCAAGGCGTCAGATTTTCCACTTTGTCTTTTACTTCTAAATCAATTCGGTCCCTGTTGTCCTTTTCTGCTCCCAGTAACCAGTCAATAGCCCTTTTGTTGCCATTCCATGCTGCATAATGTAAAGGACTAAGACCAGCCAAGCCCGTTAAGCTGTTAATATTGTAGTCCGTCCCAAGTGAATCACTTATGAGCCGTAAGACATCTTGAGATGCACTTCTGGCAGCAAAATGCAATGGTGTCACACCTGCATTATCCTCTTGAGCTGGATTAGCACCTTTCTCCTCAATTAAATATTGAACCAGCTTGTACTTGTCTTGTGCTACAGCAAAATGCAAAGGTGTTTGCCCGTACCAATTTTTAACTTTGTTGACGTCGTTGCATGATGAACCAGCCACATCCAACAGTTGTTTAAAAATGTCAACATCTCCTCCAATTGCAGCTGCGTGAAGAGCAGTGTTACCTAGAAAAAACTCGTCATGTGCCATAATATCTTTAATTTTCACAGCTCCTTGAGTATTTTGATCGAGCAAAATCTCCACCAAATACTTGTTGCTTAATTCACAAGCGACGTGCAGAGCGCGACCCTTGTCGAGAAAATCTGTAAAGTAATATATTGAGCATCATTTCAAAATGGTGCGGTTTAGTAAGCATACCTTTCAATTCTTGCACCTTAATATTCATTAGTTGGAATAAACTTTTGAACGTGTCCTCGTCCATCCACCGAGAAGAAGCAGCTAGGTGTATGGGCGTTGCATTATTGCAATTGCGTTGCCGTAAAAGGTCACGACCACCTTGCTCAACAATCTCCTTGAACATGTTGCTCTTACGGTACTCAACAACAAAGTGAAGAGGGTTGTTACCATCATCATCTGCCTGTCGAATTGCATCCTCAGCTTGAGCACCCAACTCCAGCATCAACATTTTAAAAATGTCGCTATTGCCACCACGTACAGCTGCATGAAGAAGGTTCTGGTTTCGTTTATGTTTTTTACGAATCCCTTCCTTTGCTCTGTCACCAAGCTTATCCATGAGTTTCTTGAACATATCGACATTGCCACCTCCAATTGCTATACGAAGGACTGTGTTACCATACAAGTCTTCTTCAAGTATTGCATCTTGGGCATGTCCACCTAACTTCTTAAATTTACCATGTCAATGTTCCCATTGTAAGCAGCTATATGAAGAACTGTCGCTCTCAACTGATCTTTCTCATTGATGGTATTGCGTGCTTGACGACTTAGCTTAGTCACCACAACCTTCACAATGTCAAGCTGACCAGATGTAGCAGCTGCATGAAGCACTGTGTCACCTGTATCACCACCCTTCTCACGTATCACACGCTTTGCTTCGTTGCCAAGCTTGTCAAGCAATACTACGAGAACATCCTTCTTCCCCCTAAGGCAGCTACATGAAGAACATTTCCGATGAATCTGTTTTTCTGCTGGATCGCATATTTAGAACCTTGCTCTCCTAGTCTCTCTAAGAGAAACTCCACAATGCTAACACTACCCTTCTCAGCAGCTGTATGAAGGATTGTGTTACCAAGAGTGTCTTTTTCACAATGAATTTCATAGTCATCGCTCAGCCTAGACATTATCTCCTTGAAAACTTGTATGTCCCACCTTCGGCAGCACAATGAAGAACTGTTTTACCGGACTCATCCGTTTGAAGAATTTCGTCTTTGGCTTCATCGCCCAATTTAGAGAGGAAGATCTCGACAACCTTCAAATTACCAATCCGGGCAGCAAGATGTAGAACTGTCATGTCATCGTCCTCTCTGAAAAACACATCCACTAGTCGATCCTCCAGGAAGTCAATCAACACCATAAGCATCTCCAAATCTTTCCCCAAAACAGCCTTATGGAGCACTGTGAAACCACGTCCACCCGGTTGGCAAATTCCCTCTTCTCCAGAATCACCTAGCTCATTCAAAAGAAACCTCAGAACATCGACAGTGCTGGCAACATGAAGAACCATGTGCCATAGCTGTCCTTTTTCAGTATTTTCGTTTTGGCCTCATCACCACCAAGCAAGTCCTTCACCAACCTTAAATCGCCATCGCTGCTTGCACGGTGCAATGCAAAACTCGTCCTTAGTAAGGTCCTTGGAGCTAGAGGAGTCATCCAGGACAATCGGATCTGAACAGTGGATATGTCAATTAGAACTTGAAGTCTCTTTATTAATTTAACTCACAAGTTTATGTATATAAAACATGTAAATATAAATGTTATATATGAGTAATTAAATGATGCATATTCTATATATTACCTTCTGAATCGTGGAGCGCCATGGTAAACTAATCTTGAGAATGTACCCAAAACACTCAACCTTGACACAAATTGTTGCAATGAGAATAATGGAGACCCCTCTTTTTTCAATACTGTTGCCTATTTATTATGACATAAACTGTTGATTAGGCGGCCCATCTTATTTCAATACTGTTTACGACGGATTTAAAATGCCTATTTATTATGACATAAACTGTTTATTAAACGGCCCTTTTTATTTTAATATTATTTACGAAAAATTTAAAATGCCTATTTATTATGACAAACTGTTCATTAGGCGGCCCCTCTTATTTCAATACTGTTTACGAGGAATTTAAAATGCTTAATCATTTTGACATAAACTGTTCAGTAGGCGGCCTCTCATGACATAAACTGTTTATTAGACGGCTCTTCTTATTTCAATACTGTTTATGACGGATTTAAAATGCTTATTTATTATGAAATAAACTGTTCATTAGGCGGCCCTTCTTATTTCAATATTGTTTACTACGGATTTCAAATGCCTATTTATTATGACATAAATTGTTAATTATGCGGCCCTCTTATTTCAATACTGTCTATGAGGGATTTTAAAATGCCTATTTGTTATGACATAAACTATTAATTAAATGGCTCCTTAAGCATTTATTATGACATAAACTGTTGATTATGCGGCCCTTCTTATTTGAATACTGTTTACGACGGATTTAAAATGCCTATTTACTACGACGTAAACTGTTCATTAGGCGGCCCTTCTGCCTATTTGTTATGATATAATTAAGGAAAGCCTTAATTACATATTAAAAATTACTTGTAAATTCTTTAAAATTAAACGTAATCCTCCAAATGCACCTTCACAAACGAATATGCATCATTAACAGAACGAATTAGTATTTATAACACTCCACTATATCCGAACTTTAACTGCAAAGGTACTGTTGAATGTTCGAATCCAAACTTCAAAACCACTGAAATTTCAAAGTTATATAAAGGATAAGCTTTTCTCTTGTTTTTTTCAACACTAAGCTTTGTGTGTGTGTGTGTGTGTGTGTGTGTGTGTGTGTTTGTGAGATGGATTTTATTTTTCTCTCCCTAATCTCGGCTTGGAATATTAATTTAATAAATATGAGAAGTTATTAACAATTTGAAAAGAAGCTTTAAATTTAATATTATTTATATAAATTCCGTGTGAAACTTTAGTATTAGTAAATTTATAATCAACATTTTAATTCTAAAGAAGACTCACTTAATAACTATTATTGAATATTATGTAGATAGATTTTGATTAAGTGTCTGCTTTATGAGCTCTCTCGTTTGCTTGTTAATAATCCTGAGCTGAATAACAAGCTTGCCTTTGTCCGGTGTGCTGTCTTTAAGCCCATCCACTTCCATTATTGTGTTCTCCAAAAGCTTAAAAAAAATAACTATCTTCATGAAGATACTGGTAATTCTCTTGCAGTGTTTGTTGCCTCTCAGCCGAGTTATTGTTCCTCAATAACTATTTATTTATTTATTTATTTATATTAATTAATAAGTAATTAATAAATATAACGAACCTTGTTAAAAAGAAGGACTTCCGGGCGTAACGTGCGGTCTTTTGCATAGCTGCTTTCATAACAACTTCAACTTGTTCAACAATTTCAACATCGTTCTCCTTCCTTGCCTGTTAATATAATATATATATATATATATATATATATATGTGTGTGTGTGTGTGTGTGTGTGTGTGTGTGTGTGTTATACATATACGACTTTCGATAAGTATGCTTGAGTGATGTGAAAAAACTCCTTACTTAAGCTGTCTACTAGTTCATGTGCTTTTGATATTTTGTCTGTGGATTTAAGTAGGTCCATTAAGACTTCATGATACAGTAGTATCTGAAAAAAATTAAACACATAAATAACAATTAATTTATTTATACGTATGTATATGTGTATACGTGCATATATATACGTATATGTATAGTGTCACATACCTCTCTGTTTTATCAGTAGCTTTGCAAATGTATCTTATGTTAAGTGAAACCAGAGGAGTTTTGGACCCATTCCTGTGTCGGATTTGCATTTCTAAGAAAACCCATCACTAATTCATTTCTAATTAGATACAAAGATATGTGTGTGTATGTGTGCGCGTGCGTGTGTGTATGTGCGTGCATGTACTTAGTGATTGGAAGAAGAGAGCCCAAATGCGATTGACCCCATTTACTTATTAATATTAATGTCACTTTATTATAATTAACATTAATATGATAAACGATAAATTTTATGATAAATTTAAATAATTAATTCAATGTTCAATAGACACGTTAGATTCCTGAATATACCCAGAACGACTCATCATTAACTTATTAATATTAATAAGCTATATTAATATAGCTTATTAATATTAATATCACTTTATTATTTATTTTATAATTAACATTAATGATAATTTAAATAATTAGTTTAATGTCCAACATCAAAATGCCAGTTTTTTAGCTGAATATACCTCACAACGACCCACAAATATAACTAAGGGGTAATTAAATCTATTCCGTCGATCCAGCAAGCCGATATCGGATGGTCTAGAAGAGCTTAGGGTTCTTGAGATAAAATGTGAAGAAAACACGAATCTAGGAAGCAGAATGGTGATTCTAAGCTCAAATCTGTATATTTCTATGTCGGAAATCGTGAATCTAGGTCCGGTCAATCGGCGCTCCCTGTTCTTCAAGCGATCCTGATAAAGAACAGGAGAGATTGACAAGTCGCAAGTTAGACGGATGACGGCACTTCAAGAAGGATAGCAAAATCTGTTAGGCTTGCTTCATACTCGATTTCAGGTAAAATCGCTGTCTCAAGTGCGTATAGAATAAATTAATCACTCGGAATATAATACTTCATTAAAACATGTGTATCTGTTCATATATATGAGCTTTATTCTTACATATATGTATATAAGTTGTCAAAACATATTCTATACGTACATCACTTCTAAACCTGGTAGTGGGTCTCATGATATATACATCGAATCGGCATATACACAGATGCATCAAAGAATCTTTAAAACATTTATTTATATTCTAGATGATGGATATGTTCATATATATATATTTATGTGATAAGTTATGGAATCATTGTATTTGATTTTGTATGTTTCAGATGTGTTTATCTATGTATCTTGTGTCTATGTATGTGTCAGATGTGTTTATGTGCTCTTAAAAATTTGAACAAGTGTAAGGTTATGGGATATTCTCTTAGTATATTCTAATATTCATACGTGTATATCTTTCTATCTACCTTTGCATGCATGTATGAACCATGTACTATGCGTGAAAATGCGCATACACACACGCATGTAATAAATGCATGTCATACATATGCATTAAATCGCCAAAGAGTTCTAATTACTGAATGCATGTTCTAGGTCATGATTAATCACGGTTTCTAGACCGAGTCTAATGGCAGCAGAAGGCTTAGGTCCTGGAAATTCTTTGATTTGATCACCGGATTCATACATATATTCTGTTTCTGGAATGATACTGGAGCAGGCAATGGCTCAGAAGAGCTCATCGTTAGCTATGAAAGCTTACCAGTTGTCAATGGCGGCAGCTCAAGAACCTCCGGCAATGGATTACTGGGACTGGGACTATCTGGTATAAATCTAGTATGAATTTATTCTTATTTTAGTTATAATTTTATTACATATTTAGGCATTTTTCTACATTATTTTGCTGATTGATGAATAATACTGAAGAAACATTTAAACTAATATGTTATTGCGATTGCAGGAGCACATTGAGGCTCCTCAGTGGTTAGATTTGTCAGTGGAAGCATCTCTAGAAGGCACTGAAGGGTATTTATGCATTTTTTTATTATGTGTGTGTATACATACGAAACTGAAACCAGTGTGTGTAAACATAAGTGTAAGTGAAAGTATGCATATATATACACCCGCTTCCAAACATAGTATTGAACAAGCCACTTGTTTAGTAGTATAATAAATATAGGTTATACCGTATAGTTAAACGGGTATGTTAATAGACATAATCTAACATTATGGTTGCTAAGTGATGAGGAAGATTGTCAAATCCCTCTGAGCTTCCCAAGAACCCTAAAGTTTTTCTGCTGAGTGGATTATTCTCCATTTACATAATTTTTAAATACCTTGGGAACTGGTTCTTTATTTGAAAATTTAACTATGTTGTTAAGTTAAACTCTAATTATGAAATATGTAATTGTGTTTGTACACTCTTATTTTTCTTATTTGTTTATATTTTATTTTTTATTTCCATATGAAGAATGTAGAACAGGAATTCTAGTTGGCTCCTTTAGTTGTAAGTATACTAAACCCACATATATAGTATATTATGATTCTTTCAATCTATTTTCATACAATACAATTCTCTCTCTACACACACACACACACATATAATGTTTATTTATTTATTTATTTGTGTGTATTGTATTGCAGGGGGCTCTTATGGCAGGGAAGTTCGCAGATAGACTCGGACGAAAGGACAGTAGCATCAGGAATATTCTTCATTAGTACTCACGACTGGACGTGTGTTTTCGGTATTGGAGTTGGGTTTGCTATGATTATTGCTCCAGTTTATACAGGTAGTTAATTAATAAATATTTTAATTATTTAAATTAATTTTTTGTTTTAGATATATAAGTATCAGCAGTATTTGTAAAGTCATTTATTTACAAGTTTAATTATTATATTTAATGAATATTTAAATTATGAATCTCTCTAATAAAATCAAATGTTTTTTAACTTATCTAAATTAATTTACTATAAGTATTAGATTAATATCATTCTCTTTCTCAATATTCTTAAGAGTAATGAAATATTAAAAGTGTATATCTCAAATTTAAAGTTAATCCACATCAGAAATAATTATTTTAAAACGTACAGAGGACTAAAACTACTAATTAAAATATTGTGTTATATTAATTAATTAACAATATTATATATTAAACTAGTAGAAACTATATATTTTACAGCGGAGCTGTCACCGCCGGGGAGTAGGGTTTTTGGTTGTGTTTATTAACACAGGAATACTTATTGGTTATGTGGCAAACTTTGCACTCCCACCGGAAGAACACCAATCCACCCCCAGGGGATGGGGTATACGATCTCCAACCAAAAATCAACCAAGAATGGATGGCTCTCCCGCATCCATTCTTGGTTGATTTTTGGTTGGAGATCGTATACACCGTCCGAAGACCATCGGGTGGAGGGTAATGCTGGGATTCGGTGGCTTTTCGGAGCAGTGGCTCATTATGCGGGACCGGGTACCAGAGGCAAAGAAGGTCCTTACAAAAACATGTGCAGGTATAAGGGAAAAATTATTAAATTCACCCTCTAATTTATATAATTATCAAACTGATCGTCTAGTTTTTATAATTCTCAAATTGGCCTCGAATTATATAAGCTTGATAATATCCACACACACATGGAATGTTTTATATTTTTGCATTAAACAATCTATTTATCATTTGTGTTATATATATTTAATTTTAAACAATAGTGTGTGTGTGTTCCGATTAGTAGTAAATTTGACTTAAGGACACTTTGATAATTATATAAAAGTAGAGGGTCATTTTGATAATTTTTTCTATTTATAATTATTATAATCTTTTTAAATAAATCTTTGTTTTTTATATATGTAGGAAAAGATTTTAAATCATTTTATTTTTTATCACTAATCTTTTAACAAAATTTCTTCTTTTATTATGGCTATAGTGGAGTCACTGGGTGAGGAAGTGGAGCTTGTAGGGAAGGATGGTGCAGTACTGGCAGGGCCAGAGGGAAACAAGGACGACGATGAGTTGAGGATAGGAAGGAAGGGCAAGAGGAACAAGGGGAGAGTATGGAGACAGTTACTGTTACCATCCACTCTGGTTCGGAGGATGCTCCTCGTCTCGCTGGGTATACATTTTTTCCAGCAGGCGTCTGAGATCGACACGCTGGTGTACTACAGTCCGACTGTGTTTCAGCAGGCGGGATCAAGGGAAGAACAGCAGTTCTGGGCATGACCATTGCGGTCGGTCTCACCAAGATGCTGTTCATACTTGTTGTGACCATCTGGCTGGATACGTTCGGACGGAGGCCGCTGCTGATGGCGACAGCGCTTGCGACGGTCGCCGTCATGTTCCGTCTGCTTCACGTCAGCACCCACGGGGACACGTCGGCAACTGAACACGCCTCCCCGGCGGTTGTTGCCTGCTATGGTTATATGTGGGTTCATGGCGAGCTTCTCTATCGGATTCGGACCGACCGTCTACGTCCTGACGTCGGAGATATTCCCACTTATGCTCCGTGCGTGTGCTATGTCACTGTCCATCGCGGTGAACCGTGGTGTAAGTGGGACGGTTGTGCTCACTTATCTCAGCTTGGCCACTGCCTTGACTACCTCCGGGGCGTTCTTGGTGTACACCTCCATTGCGGTGGCGTCGGTGGTGTTTATCTACTTTGTTGTGCTGGAGACCAAGGGGAAGAGTCTGGAGGAGGTCTGCAAGTACTTTGGATGGGATCCTCTACAGGAGGAGAAGCTACAAGTACTCAAGCACATCCACGGTGACACAAACGCAGTATGAAGGTGAAGGTGTAAGTAATGCAACAAAAATATGTATTCTTTAATAAAAAACTTTTGAAAAGGCCAGTATTTACACACACAATCCCCGGCTAGTCCATTACATTTTGTTATATGACGCTGCTGTAAGGGATTGTCAACTTACAAGTGTGTGACATATACACACTTACATTTATAGCAATTATATCCAACAACTATATATTTTATTAAACTTCATTATGCTTGGGACATCCCTCACTTGAAATGTCGATGCGGTTCTCCTTCTTAGCAAACGGTTCATCCCACAGGCCATCGTCCCAAGCATAAAGAGGCAAAACGCCAAAGATCCCAGGAACATAGCCACCGGAATCCAAAATGTGGGAGCGGATTGAGTCGCGCTGCTTGTTGTTGGCAGGTTTGATGATAGATTGCTCCACTGCAGAGTGTACTGGTTCTATCATGTCCTCTCGTTTACTATTCCACATATTCCTTACTGTAGACCAAAGGTGACGAATGAATGGATCCACACGACGTCTCCATTAAATTGTCAGGTGTAAGAGCATTAACAGCCTTGCCAAATTTCCAGAGCCTGTGTCCGCAAAAGAATCCTCCAATGACGGTTGTGACTATCATGTTAGCTTGTAGCTTCAGCACCTTTGGTAACACTGCCAAGCCAGCCGATGCAAAAGCAGCAAGAACAAAGATTATGGAGATGACAAGCAAGACAGCTAACAGCTCCGAATATTCTCCACCAGATGTAAATTGAAAACTGCAACGTTGGGTAACACTCCGGTGACCCCAGCTAGAGCACTGGCCATGCTAAAGAAGAAGGACAAGCTGTTCAACACCCAAAATGTCTGTACGTCCCCTCTGTTGATGGCCACATACTTAATAGCTGACTTTGGGTTGGGGTCGCTGATGGATACTGAAGTGGGGGCTGTAACACACCAGAAAATGTGACGGTTGCAATCAATGCAGCTCCAACCAGGATGGCATTGAGTGCATCAATGTACCAGTCCCGATCCCTCTGCAGGTTCTCGTAGTACTTATCCCACTTGAGGTAGTCCAGCATCATTGTATTTATCCGGTGCAACGTTACATACCAGTAAGGTGGCTTTCCAAACTTGTCGACCACGTCCCGCTTGCACCTTTATCTCCACAAAGCTCCTTGACAATCTCCTTGTCACCAAAGATGACCGCCCAATGTAAAGCTGTCCGGCCAGTGCGGTTGCCCACGTTGTTGGGATAGCCATCTAGCACCACCACATCTTTGCTTGTGTCTTTACTGGTAAGCTCCTTAATGAATGTTGTGATGTTGGTTGTCGACTCGCTCGAATGGCCTGCCTTTTGGATCTTGTTTCTGCTTCCTCTTGTTCAGTTGATGTTGATGTATGGAGTACTTCTGCTTTTGTTCAGTTCGGTGGAGATGTGCCATCCAGTAAGCCAGAGGCACATCATGCACCAGACCAAAAAATTCTCAACCTTGAACTTATCCACCGACCTTAGTTTTCTAGATTATCCTCCATTGTCGTCTTTAGTTCGGGTTGTCAGTCATCATTCTAGAAGATAATTGACTTGCAATAAGTCATGTACCTGAGACAGTCGCATGTGTTTCACCAAGAGTTTCGCAAACTCTAATCCTTCTTTTCCCCCACTCTGCAACACTCTGTTGAAACTGGACTCTAGTTGCTTATGAAGCTCCTCATTTTCTTCCATTACTGCCAGAAATTCTCTGCCACACTCACCCTACTTTCGTCAGCATTGGCACGCATAGCAAGAAATTCCAATGGTCGAGATTGATGCAACAACTCCTGTCTGTGGTTTACCTTTTGTAGCTCATCTGCAAGTTTTGAAGCTGTAGTAGCATTACCATAGGCAGCCACACATGAAATCAAACTCCGACTCAAACTCAGCTTTCCATCAGAGCATCCTTTCAACGTCTCGCAGCATGCAACATCCAAAAGTTGGCCATCAAGATTCAAATGATCTTCAAAAACCTCTGGATGTCATCTGTAAATGGATTTTTTCTTTGCTAATATGGGCAATCAGCAAACTTCTCAATACATTTCCTGAGTATTCTATAGCAGAAGAACCAGAACCTAGAACTGACCATAACCAAGGCGTCAGATTTTCCACTTTGTCTTTTACTTCCAAATCAATTCGGTCCTTGTTGTCCTTTTCTGCTCCCAGTAACCAGTCAATAGCCTGTTCGCATTCCATGCTGCATAATGTAAAGGACTAAGACCAGCCAAGCCCGTTAAGCTGTTAATATTGTAGTCCGTCCAAGTGAATCACTTATGAGCCGTAAAACACGTTGAGATGCGCTTCTGGCAGCAAAATGCAATGGTGTCACACCTGCATTATCCTCTTGAGCTGGATTAGCACCTTTCTCCTAATTAAATATTGAACCAGCTCGTAATCGTCTTCTGCTACAGCAAAATGCAAAGGTGTTTGCCCGTACCAATTTTTAACTGTCGTTGCATGATGAACCAGCCACATCCAACAGTTGTTTAAAAATGTCAAGATCTCCTCCAATTGCAGCTGCGTGAAGAGCAGTGTTACCTAGGAACAACTCGTCATGTGCCATAATATCTTTAATTTTCACAGCTCCTTCAGTATTTTGATCGAGCAAAATCTCCACCAAATACTTGTTGCTTAATTCACAAGCAACGTGCAGAGCGCGACCCTTGTCGAGAATATCTGTAAAGTAATATATTGAGCATCATTTCAAAACGGTGCGGTTTAGTAAGCATACCTTTCAATTCTTGCACCTTAATATTCATTGTTGGAATAAACTTTTGAACATGTCCTCTCCTTCCACCGAGAAGCAGCTAGGTGTATGGGTGTTGCATTTTGCAATTGCGTTGTGCCGTAAAAGGTCGCGACCACCTTGCTCAACAATCTCCTTGAACATGTTGCTCTTACGTCTAACAGCAAAGTGAAGAGGGTTGTTACCATCATCATCTGCCTGTCGAATTGCATCCTCGGCTTGAGCACCCAACTCCAGCATCAACATTTTAAAAATGTCGCTATTGCCACCGTACAGCTGCATGAAGAAGGGTCTGGTTTTTTATTTTTTACGAATCCCTTCCTTTGCTCTGTCACCAAGCTTATCCATGAGTGTCTTTAACATATCGACATTGCCTCTTTCAATTGCTGTACGAAGGACTGTGTTACCATGCAAGTCTTCTTCAAGTATTGCATCTTGGGCATGTCCACCTAACTTCCATAAGATTAAATTTACCATGTCAATGTTCCCACCTGAGCAGCTACATGAAGAACTGTCTTTCCCGACACATCTTTCTCATTGATGGTATTGCGTGCTTGACGACCTAGCTTAGTCACCACAACCTTCACAATGTCAAGCTGACCAGATAACAGCTGCATGAAGCACGTGTTACTCTCACGTATCACACGCTTTGCTTCGTTGCCAAGCTTGTCAAGCAATACTACGAGAACATCCTTCTTTCCCCGGTCGGCAGCTGCATGAAGAACATTTTTGTTGGTGTTCTGCTGGATCGCATTAGAACCTTGCTCTCCTAGTCTCTCTAAGAGAAACTCCACAATGCTAACACTACCCTTCTCAGCAGCTGTATGAAGGATTGTGTCACCGCAACAGTCTTTCACGATGAATTTCATAGTCATCGCTCAGCCTAGACATTATCTCCTTGAAAACTTGTATGTCCCCACCTTAATGAAGAACTGTTCTACCAGGAACGTATCGTTCGAAGAATTTCATCTTTGGCTTCATCGCCCAATTTAGAGAGGAAATCTCGACAGCCTTCAAATTACCAATCCGGGCAGCAAGATGTAGAACTGTCGAGTTGTCATCGCCTCTCTGAAAATCACATCCACTAGTCGATCCTCCAGGAAGTCAACCAACACCATAAGCATGTCCACATCTTTCCCCAAAACAGCCTTACGGAGCACTGTGAAACCACGTCCACCCGGTTGGCAAATTCCCTCTTCTGCAGTATCACCTAGCTCATTCAAAAGAAACCTGAGAACATCGCAGTGCTGGCAACATGAAGAACCGTGTCGCCATCGCTGTCCTTTTTGAGTATTTTGTTTTGACCCCATCACTTCCAAGCAAGTCCTTCACCAACACTAAATTGCCATCCTGCTTGCATGGTGCAATGCAAACTCGTCCTTAGTAAGGTCCTTGGAGCTAGAGGAGTCATCCAGGACAATCGGATCTGAACAGTGGAAATGTCAATTAGAAAGTATAGAGTCTCTCTTTATTAATTTAACTCACAAGTTTATGTATATAAAACATGTAAATTATATATATGAGTAATTAATGCTAGATATATTACCTTCTGAAAGGTCCAACACCTCACCGTTGGAGTTAGAGCAGTCATCCTCATCAAATTGCACGACAACCCAATCTGAACAGTGGAAATGTCACTTAGAACTTTGAAGTGGAAAACAATGTATATAAAACATGTAAATATAAATGTTATATATGAATTATGCATATTCTATACCTTCTGAATTGTGGAGCGCCATGGTAAACTAATCTTGAGAATGTACCCAAAACACTTAACCTTGACACAAATTGTTGCAATCACTGATTATAGAGTTTTCAATACTGTATTTATAACACTCCACTAAGCTATTGCAACTCTCCTGTTGAATGTCCGAATTGAAACTTCGAAGCCACTGAAATTTCAAAGCAACTGTTTGCTTCTCTTTTATATAAAGGATAAGATTTGTGTGTGTGTGGTGCGTCTGTATTATTGAAGTTTTCTTACCTTTAAGTTTCTTTTATCTTAATTTTAAACTTTATGAAAAGTGACATTAATTAATAAGTAAATAGCTATTAGGGTTGAGGGTTTATTTCATTAAAATGGCTATGGTCAATTGCATTTGGGCTTCTCCTCTTCCAATCAGTAAGTATATGCACGCACATACACATACACACATACGTCCACATACACACACACACACACATCTTTGTATCTAATTATAAATGAATTAGTGATGGGTTTTCTTAGAAATGCACATCCGACACAGGAATGGGTCCAGACCTTCTCTGGTTTCACTTAATATAAAATACATTTGCAAAGCTACTGATAAACAGAGAGGTATGTGACACATATACGTATGCACGTATACACATATATATACTTATAAATAAATTTTATTGTTATTTATGTGTTTAATTTTCTTCAGATACTACTGTATCATACGATGCAACTGAAGTCTTAATGGACCTACTTAAATCCACAGACAAATATCAAAGAGCACATGAACTAGTAGACAGCTTAAGGAAGGAGTTTTTTCACATCACTCAAGCATACTTATCGAAGGTAATATAACACACACACACACACACACACACACACACACACACACACACACACATATATATATATATATATATATATATATATATATATATATTAATATTAACAGGCAAGGAAGGAGAATGATGTTGAAATTGTTGAACAAGTTGAAGTTGTTATGAAAGCAGCTATGGCTGCAAAAGACCGCACCTTACGCCCAGAAGTCCTTCTTTTTAACAAGGTTCGTTATATTTATGAATTACTTATTAATATAAATAAATAAATAAATAAATAAATAGTTATTGAGGAACAATAACTCGGCTGAGAGGCAACAAACACTGCAAGAGAATTACCAATATCTTCACGAAGATAGTTATTTCTTCGAGCTTTTGGAGAACATAATAAGGGAAGTGGACGGGCTTAAAGACAGCACACCGGACAAAGGCAAGCTTGTTATTCAGCTCAGGATTATTAACAAGCAAACGAGAGAGGTAGCAAAGCTCTTAAAGCAGGCATTAGTTTAATTTTTTTAATGTTTAAATCAATAATTTATCAAAATCTATCTACATAATATTCAACAATAGTTATTAATAAAGTTACACAATTTCATGCTCAATATTATATGGAATTTATATAAATAATATTAAATTTAATCAAGTTTCTTTTCAAACTATTAATAACTTCTCATATTATAATATTCCAAACCGAGATTGAGAAAAAAAATAAATCATCTCTCTCTCACACACACACACACAATAAATACTTACACACACGCACCCTATTATTTATTTTATAATTAGCATTAATATGATAAACGATAAATTTTATGATAATTTAAATAATTAGTTCAATGTCCAACATGGTAGACAATCGACATTTTTGTATAGAAACGTTGGATTCCTGAATATACCCCACAACGACCCAGGGGTAATTAAATCTATCCCGTCGATTCAGCCGGCCGATATCGGACGGTCTAGAAGACTTTAGGGTTCCTGAGGGTTTTAAATAAGAAAGCACGAATCTAGGAAGCAGAATGCGTGATTCTAAGCACTGATTTCATCAAATCTGTACATTTTTATGTCGGAAATCGTGAATCTAGGTCCGGTCAATCGGCGCTCTCTGTACTTCAAGCGATCCTGATAGAGTCGCGCTCTTAAAGTTAGGCACTTCAAGAAGGATAGCAAAATCTGTTTGGCGCTTGCTTCATACTCGATTTCAGGTATAGAATAAATCAATCACTCGGAATATAGTACTTCATTAAAACATACATAACGTGTGTATGTGTTCATATATATATATATATATATATATATATATAGAGAGAGAGAGAGAGAGAGAGAGAGAGAGAGAGAGAGAGAGAGAGATACATGGAGCTTTATTCTTACATATATGTATATAAGTTGTGAAAACATATTTTATATGTACATCACTTCTAGACCTCATGATGTATACATGGAATTCACGTATACATATCGAATCGGCATACATACAGATGCGTCAAAGAATCTTTAAAACATTCATTTTATATTCTAGATGATGGATATGTTCATATACTGTATGACGGATATAAGTTATGGAATGATTTTGAAGCATAAATATGTTTTTTGTGTCTCTGTTGTGTTTATATGCTCTTAAAAATTTGAACATATATTATAGTGTAAGGTTATGGGATATTCTCCTAGTATATTCTATATATCTTACTATCTATATGAAATTTCTATTTCATAGTTTTAATATAAGTTATACCTTTACATGCATCTATAAACCATGTACTCAATGGCTCAGAAGAGCTCATCGTTAACTATGAAAGCTTTCCAGTTGTCAATGGCGGCAGCTGAGGAACCTCCGGCAATGGATTACTGGGACTATCTGGTATGAATTTATTCTTATTTTAATTATAGTTTAGATTTAACTTTATTACATATTTAGGCATTTTTCTACATTATTTACTGATTGATGAATACTACTAAACATTTAAATTAATATGTTATTGTGATTGCAGGAGCACATTGAGGCTCCTCAGTGGGTAGATATGTCACTGTAAGCATCTCTAGAAGGCACTGAAGGGTATATATATATATATATATATATATATATATATAAATGTATGTATGTATGTATGTATGTATGTATGTATTAAACAAGCCACTTGTTTAGTAGTATAACAAATATAGGTTATACCGGGTATGTTAATATGTATGTTTGGTAGTTTTCAACCGCTAGGTGATGAGGAAGATTTGGCAAATCCCGCTGAGCTTCCCAAGAACCCTAATGTTTTTCTGCTGATTTTTTGTCCACGTGGATTATCATAGTTATTCTCCATTATATAATTTTTAAATGGGCGTCCGACGAGCGCCAAATCTTCATCATGTGTGTGTGTGTGTGAGAGAGATTTTAGTTCATATAATTCATTTTGTTTTTTTTTCTATTGATGAAAACCATTTATAGTTATTCCTCAGTTTGCCGTATTTATGTGAAAATATGGAAAATCTTAAGGACAAAATGTGCTCGTATATTTCTTGAACATTAGTACTCGTTATACCTTGGGAATTGGTTCTTCATTGAAAATCTAACTATGTTGTTAAGTTAAACTCTGATTATGAAATATGTAATTGTGTTTAGTACACTTTTATTTTTCTTATTTGTTTTTATTTTTATTGTTTTTTATTACAGATAGTGGTGTGATGAGTGGTGCACTGCTGTTTATAAAGGATGATTCCATCTGAAGAATGTAGAACAGTAAGTGTTAGTTGGCTCCTTAAACCTTGTCTCTTTAGTTGTAAGTATACTAACCCACATGTATTATTTTTAAATTAAGATCATATATTATGATTCTTTGAATCTATTTTCACAATTCTCTCTCTTTATACACACATATATAAACTTTAATATTTGTGTATTGCAGGGGGCTTTATGGCAGGGAAGTTCGCAGATAGGCTCGGCCGGAAAAAACAATGGCAGTAACACCGGGAATATTCTTCATTGGAGCTTTGTTAATGGCTTTGACCGCATAGTTCATGACTGGATGTGTGTTTCGGGTATTGAGTTGGTTCTGCTATGATTCTTGCTCCAGTTTACAAATTAATAAATGTTTAATTATTTAAGTTAATTTTCGTTTTAAATATATATAAAGTCTATATGAGGAGTATGCAAATTTCTCATTAGCTATAATAAAATCTAATGTTTTTTAACTTATTTAATTCACTATTAAGTAATAGACTTATTATCATGTTCTATCTTAGTATAATGACATGTGATGCTGACTAGATAAAAATGAATGTACATCATAAATATACAAATTCTCTCTCTCTCTCTCTCTCTCTATATATATATATATATCCTTTACAGCTGAACCGTCACCGCCGGGAGTAGGGGTTCCTTGGTGTCGCTCTCGGAAGTGTTCATTAACACAGGAATACTTATCTGTTACGTGCCAAACTTTGCACTCTCCCCACTTCCGAGGACCATTGGGTGGAGGGTAATGCTGGGATTCGGTGGCATCCCATCCATCTTCCTTTTCGGTCTAATCTATATAATTATCAAACTGGTTTTATTTAATTCTCAAATTGGCCTTGAGTTATATCAGTTTAATAATACGTACACACACATGCAATGTTATATATTTCACATAAAACAATATATTTATCATTTGTGTTATTATATATTTAGCTTTAAACAATATATAATAGTAAATTTGACTCAAGGCCACTTTGTTAATTATATAAAAGTAGAGGGTCATTTTGATAATTTTCTCTATTTTTAATTATTATAATCTTTTAGATAAATCTCTTTTTTAATATGTAGGAAGTAAACGCCCGTCTCGGAGTCACTGGGTGAGGAAGTGGAGCTTGTAAGGAAGGACGGTGCTGGCAGGACCGGAGGAAAACAAGGACGACGAGGAGTTGAAGATAGTAAGGAAGGGCAAGAGGAATATGGAGACAGCTCCTGTTGCCATCCGCTCCGGTTCGGAGGATGCTCCTCGTATCGCTCGGTACACATTTCTTCCAGCAGGCGTTTGGGATTGACGCGTTGGTGTACTACAGTCCGACTGTGTTTCACCAGGCGGGGATCAAGGGAAGAACAGCAGTTCTGGGTATGACCATTGCGGTCGGTCTCACCAAGACGCTGTTCATACTTGTTGCAACCATCTGGCTGGATACGTTCGGACGGAGGCCGCCGCTGCTGATCAGCTCCACAGGGATGGCGACAGCGCTTGCGACGGTTGCCGTCATGTTCCGAGTGCTTCACGTCAGCGCCCACGGGGACACGTCGGCAACTGAACACGCCTCCCCGGCGGTTGTTGCCATTGCTATGGTTGCTATATGTGGGTTCATGGTGAGCTTTCTATTGGATTCGGACCGACCATTTACGTCCTGACATCAGAGATCTTCCCACTTACGCCCCGTGCGTGTGCTATGTCACTGTCCATCGCAGTGAACCGTGGTGTAAGTGGGACGGTTGCGCTCACTTACCTCAGCCTGGCCACTGCCTTGACTACCTCCGGGGCGTTCTTTGTGTACACATTCATTGCGGTGGCATCGTGGTGTTTATCTACTTCGTTGTGCCGGAGACCAAGGGGAAGAGTCTGGAGGAGGTCTGCAAGTACTTTGGATGGGATCCTCTACAGGAGGAGAAGCTACAAGAACTCAAGCACATCCACGGTGACAAAAACGCATGATGAAGGTGGTGTAAGTAACAAAACTATGTATTCTTTAATAGAAAACTTTTGAGAAGGCCAGTATTTACGCACACAATCGAATCTGCCGTAAGGGATTGCCATGGTTAACTTACGAGTGTGCAACATATACACACATTTAAATTTATAGCAATTGTATTCAGCAACTATATCTTTATTAATGCTCATCCTCTCTCAACTCTCAATTGAAATGTCAATGCGGCTTTCCTTCTTAGCAAACGGTTCATCCCACAGGCCATCGTCCCAAACATAAGGATGATCACTAGAGCGCTTATTAGTATAGCCACCCAAATCCAAAATGTGGGAGCGGATTGAACCCCGCTGATAATTATTGGCAGGTTTGGCGTTAGATTGATCCACTGCAGAGTGTACTGGTTCTATCATGTCCTCTCGTTTACTATTCCATATATTCCTTGCTGTAGACCAAAGGTGACGAATGAATGGATCCACACGACGTCTCCATAAATTGTCAGGTGTAAGAGCATTAACAGCCTTGCCAAATTTCCAGAGCCTGTCTCCGCAAAAGCATCCTCCAATGACTGTTGTGACTATCATGTTAGTTTGAAGGTTGAGCACCTTTGGTAACACGGCCAAGCCAGCTGATGCAAAAGCATCCTCCAATGACTGTTGTGACTATCATGTTAGTTTGAAGGTTGAGCACCTTTGGTAACACGGCCAAGCCAGCTGATGCAAAAGCAGCAAGAACAAAGAGTATGGAGATGACAAGCAAGACAGCAGCTCGGACTAACAACCTCCTAATATTCTCCACCAATTGTAAATCGAAAACTGCAACGTTGGGTAACACTCCCGTGACCCCAGCCAGAGCACTGGCCATGCTGAAGAAGAAGGACAAGCTATTGAACACCCAAAATGTCTGCACGTCCCCTCTGTTGATGGCCACATACTTAATAATTGAATTTGGGTTGCGGTCGCTGACGGGATACTGAAGTGGGGCTGTAACACACCAGAAAATGTGACGGTTGCAATCAATGCAGCTCCAACCAGGATGGCATTGAGTGCATCAATGTACCAGTCCCGATCCCTCTGCAGGTTTTCGTAGTACTTATCCCACTTGAGGTAGTCCAGCATATCATTGTATTTATCCCCGTGCAACGTTACATACCAGTAAGGTGGCTTTCCAAACTTGTCGACCACGTCCCGCTTGCACCTTTTATCATCACAAAGCTCCTTGACAATCTCCTCGTCACCAAAGATGACCGCCCAATGTAAAGCTGTCCGGCCAGTGCGGTTGCCCACGTTGTTGGGATAGCCATCTAGCACTACCACATCTTTGCTTGTGCCTTTAGTCTGGTTGCTGGTAAGTTCGTTAATGAATAACATGATGTTAGTCGTCCACTCGCTTGAATGGATTTCCTCTCGTTCAGTTGATGTTGGTGTATGGAGTACTTCTGCCATTTGCAAACTTCGGGAAAGATGTGCCATCCAGTAAGCTAGAGGCACATCATGCACCAGACCAGAGAAATCCTCAATCTTGAACTTATCCACTGACCTTAGGTTCTTTAGATTACCCTCCATTATCTTCTTTAGTTCGGGGTTGTCAATCATCATTCTGGAAGATAATTGAGCTTGCAATAAGTCGTGTACCTGAGACAGTCGCATGTGTTTCACCAAGAGTTTCGCAAACTCTAATCCTTCTTTTCCCCCACTCTGCAACACTATGTTGAAACTGGACTCTAGTTGCTTATGAAGCTCCTCATTTTCTTCCATTACTGCCAGAAATTTCTCTGCCACACTCACCCTATTCGTCAGCATTGCATAGTAAGAAATTCGATTGGTCGAGATTGACGCAACAACTCCTGTCTGTGGTTTACCTTTTGTAGCTCATCTGCAAGTTTTGAAGCTGTAGTAGCATTACCATAGGCAGCCACACATGAAATCAAACTCCGACTCAAACTCAGCTTTCCATCAGAGCATCCTTTCAACGTCTCGCAGCATGCAACATCCAAAAGTTGGCCATCAAGATTCAGATGATCTTCAAAACTTCTGAATGTCATCTGTAAATGACATTCAGAATATTTACATATTCTGAAGCCTGTTAACCTGTTAACCTGTTAATATTGTAGTCCGTCCCAAGTGAATCACTTAAGAGCCGTAAGACATCTCGAGATGCACTTCTGGCAGCAAAATGCAATGGTGTCACACCTGCATTATCCTCTTGAGCTGGTTAGCGCCTTTCTCCTCAATTAAATATTGAACCAGCAGCTCCTGATTGCGTCTGCTGCAGCAAAATGCAAAGGTGTTTGCCCATACCAATTTTGAACTTTGTTGACGTCGTTGCATGATGAACCAGCCACATCCAACAGTTGTTTAAAAATGTCAACATTTCCCAATTGCAGCTGCGTGAAGAGCAGTGTTACCTAGGAACAACTCGTTATGTGCCATAATATCTTTAATTTTCACAGCTCCTTCAGTATTTTGATCGAGCAAAATCTCCACCAAAATACTTGTTGCTTAATTCACAAGCAACGTGCAGAGCGCGACCCTTGTCGAGAATATCTGTAAATTAATATATTGAGCATCATTTCAAAACGGTGTGGTTTAGTACGCATACCTTTCAATTCTTGCACCTTAATATTCATTTGTAGGAATAAGCTTTTGAACATGTCCTCCTTCCACCAAAAAGCAGCTAGGTGTATGGGTGTTGCATTATCGTTATTGCGTTGCCGTAAAAGGTCGCGACCACCTTGCTCAACAATCTCCTTGAACATGTCGATCTTATCGTACATAACAGCAAAGTGAAGCGGGTTGTTACCATCATCATCTGCCTGTCGAATTGCATCACCCAACTCCAGCATCAACATTTTAAAATGTCGCTATTGCCACCACGCGCAACTGCATGAAGAAGGGTCTCGTTTCGTTTATGTTTTTTACGAATCCCTTCCTTTGCTCTGTCACCAAGCTTATCCATGAGTGTCTTTAATATATCGACATTGCCTCTTCCAATTGCTGCACGAAGGACTGTGTTACCATTCAAGTCTTGTTCAAGTATTGCATCTTGGGCATGTCCATCTAACTTCCATAAGATTAAATTTACCATGTCAATGTTCCCAAACTGAGCAGCTACATGAAGAACTGTCTGTCCCCACTGATCTTCTCATTGATGGTATTGCGTGCTTGACGACCTAGCTTAGTCACCACAACCTTCACAATGTCAAGCTTACCAGAGTAAGCAGCTGCATGAAGAACATTGTGGAGGGTCTGTTTTTCTGCTGGATCGCATCTTTAGAACCTTGCTCTCCTAGTCTCTCTAAGAGAAACTCCACAATGCTAACACTACTCCAAGCAGCTGTATGAAGGATTGTGTTACCATCACTGTCTTTTTCACGATGAATTTCATAGTCATCGCTCAGCCTAGACATTATCTCCTTGAAAACTTGTATGTCCCCACCTTCGGCAGCACAATGAAGAACTGTTCTACCGAGCCTATCCGTTCGAAGAATTTCATTTTTGGCTTCATTGCCCAATTTAGAGAGGAAAATCTCGACAGCCTTCAAATTAGCAATCCGGGCAGCATGATGTAGAACTGTCCTGTTGTCACGATCCTCTCTGAAAATCACATCCACTAGTCGATCCTCCAGGAAGTCAACCAACACCATAAGCATGTCCACATCTTTCCTCCGAACAGCCGTATGGAGCACTGTGGGACCATCTCCACCTGGTTGGCAAATTCCCTCTTCTGCAGTATCACCTAGCTTATTCAAAAGAAACCTCAGAACATCGACAGTGCTGGCAACATGAAGAACCGTGTCGCCATCGCTGTTCTTTTTGAGTATTTTGGTTTTGACCTCATCACTTCCAAGCAAGTCCTTCACCAACATTAAATTGCCATCCCTGCTTGCATGGTGCAATGCAAACTCGTCCTTAGTAAGGTCCTTGGAGCTAGAGGAGTCATCCAGGACAAACGGATCTGAACAGTGGAAATGTCAATTAGAACTTGAAGTATAGAGTCTCTCTTTATTAATTTAACTCACAAGTTTATGTATATAAAACATGTAAATATAAATTTATATATGAGTAATTAAATGCATATTCTAGATATATTACCTTCTGAATTGTGGAGCGCCATGGTAAATAATCTTGAGAATGTACCCAAACACTCAACCTTGAAACAATTTGTTGCAATGAGAAACTGTCGATCAGGCGGCCCCTCTTTTTTCAATACTGTGTACAAGGGATATAAAAATGCCTATTTATTATGACATAAACTGTTGATTAGGCGGCCCTTCTTATTTCAATATTGTTTACGACGGATTTAAAATGCCTATTTATTATGACATAAACTGTTCATTAATCGGCCGTTCTTATTTTAATATTATTTACGAAGGATTTAAAATGCCTATTATTACAAATTGTTCATTAGGCGGCCCTCTTATTTCAATACTGTTTAAGAGGAATTTAAAATGCTTAATCATTTTGACATAAACTGTTCATTAGGCAGCTTCTCATGACATAAACTGTTTATTAGACGGCTCTTCTTATTTCAATACTGTTTATGACGGATTTAAAATGCTTATTTATTATGAAATAATTGTTCATTAGGCGGCCCTTCTTATTTCAATATGTTTACGACGGATTTCAAATGCCTATTCATTATGACATAAACTGTTAATTATGCGGCCCTTCTTATTTCAATACTGTTTATGAAGGATTTAAAATGCCTATATGTTATGACATAAATAATTAATTAAATGACCTCTTAAGCACTTATTATGACATAAACTGTTGATTTATGCGGCCCATCTTATTTTAATACTGTTTACGACGGATTTAAAATGCCTATTTATTACGACGTAAAGGCGGCCTTTCTTATTTTAATACTATTTACGAAGGATTTAAAATGCTTATTTGTTATAAGGAAAACCTTAATTACATATTAAAAATTACTTGTAAGTTTTTTAAAATTAAACGTAATCCTCCAAATGCACCTTCACAAACGAATATACATCATTAACAGAACGAATTAGTATTTATAACACTCCACTATATTCGAACTTTAACTTCAAAGGTACTGTTGAATGTTCGAAACTTCAAAAACCACTGAAATTTCAAAGTTATATAAAGGATAAGCTTTTCTCTTGTTTTTTTTTCAACACTAAGCTTTATGATTTGTGTGTGTGTGTGTGTTTGTGAGATGGATTTTATTTTTTCCCTAATCTCGGCTTGCAATATTAATTTAATATAATATGAGAAGTTATTAATAGTTTGAAAAGAAGCTTAATTAAATTTAATATTATTTATATAAATTCCGTGTGAAATTTGAGCATGAAATTGAGTACCTTCAGTATTAATAAATTTATAATCAACATTTTAATTCTCAACAAGACTCACTTAATAACTTGTTGAATATTATGTAGATAGATTTTAATTAATTGTTCATTTAAACATTAAAAAAATTAAACTTTTGCTTGCTTTAAGAGCTTTGCTACCTCTCTCGTTTGCTTGTTACTAATCCTGAGCTGAATAACAAGCTTGCCTTTGTCCGGTGTGCTGTCTTTAAGCCCGTCCACTTCCCTTATTGTGTTCTCCAAAAGCTCGAAAAAATAAACTATCTTCGTGAAGATACTGGTAATTCTCTTGCAGTGTTTGTTGCCTCTCAGCCGAGCTATTGTTCCTCAATAACTATTTATTTATTTATTATTTATTTATATTAATAAGTAATTAATAAATATAACGAACCTTGTTAAAAAGAAGGAGTTCTGGGCGTAAGGTGCGGTTTTGCAGCCACAGCTGCTTTCATAACAACTTCAACTTGTTCAACAATTTCAACATCATTCTCCTTCCCTGCCTGTTAATATACATACATATGTGTGTGTGTGTGTGTGTTTATACATATATTACCTTCGATAAGTATGCTTGAGTGATGTGAAAAAACTCCTTACTTAAGCTGTCTACTAGTTCATGTGCTCTTTGATATTTGTCTGTGGATTTAAGTAGGTCCATTAAGACTTCAGTTGCATCATATGATACAGTAATATCTGAAAAAATTTAAACACATAAATAACAATTAATTTTATTTATACGTATGTATATGTGCATGCGTGCATATATATACGTATAAGTATGTGTCACATACCTCTCTGTTTATCAGTAGCTTTACAAATGTATCTTATATTAAGTGAAACCAGAGGAGTTCTGGACCCATTCCTCTGTCGGATTTGCATTTTTAAGAAAACCCATCATTTCTAATTAGATACAAAGATATGTGTGTGTATGTGTGCACGTGCGTGTGTGTATGTGCTTGCATATACTTACTGATTGGAAGAGGAGAAGCCCAAATGCGATTGACCATAGCCATTTTAATGAAATAAACCCTCAACCATTTACTTATTAATATTAATGGCACTTTATTATAATTAACAATAATATGATAAACGATAAATTTTCTGATAAATTTAAATAATTAGTTCAATGTTCAAAATACTTGGTAGATTCAGTTTTTTATAGACACGGTAGATTCCTGAATATACCCCATAACGACTCACAAGCCCTCAACCCTCAACCCTAATAGTTTATTAATATTAATTTCACTTATTATTTTGTAATTAAAATTATATATGATAAATTTTATGATAATTTAAATAATTAGTTCAATGTCCAACATCACACTACATTCAGTTTTTTACCCACAAATTTAACTAAGGGTTATTAAATCTATCCCGTCGATACAGCCGGCCGATATCGGACGGTCTAAAAGAATTTAGGGTTCTTGAGACATTTGAGGGTTTTAAATGCAGGGCGAGCGAGCGCCTTTTCCAAGAAGATGCAGAAAGCACGAATCTAGGAAGCAGAAGGCGTGATTCTACATCAAATCTGTACATTTCTACGTCGGAAATCGTGAATCTAGCCGGTCAATCGGCGCTCCCTGTTCTTCAAGCGATCCTGATAAAGAACAGGAGAGATTGACCAGTCACGCTCTTAAAGTTAGACGGATGAAGGCACTTCAAGAAGGATTGCAATATCTGTTAGGCGCTTGCTTCATACTCGATTTCAGGTAAAATCGCTTCAAGTGCGTATAGAATAAATCAATCACTCGGAATATAATATTTCATTAAATCATACATAACCTGTGTATCTGTTCATATATATAGACACACATATACATGGAGCTTTATTCTTATATAAGTTGTTAAAACATTTTTATACGTACATCACTTCTAAACATTATATACATCGAATTCACGTATACATATCGAATCAGCATACACACAGAAATCTTTAAAACATTCATTTTATATTCTAGATGATGTATATATGTATGTTTATGTGAAAAGTTATGGAATCATTGTATTTGATTTTGTAGCATAAATATATTTCAGATGTGTTTATTTATGTATCTTGTGTCTATGTATGTTGTCTGTTGTGTTTATGTGCTCTTAAAAATTTGAACGAGTGTAAGGAATATTCTTCTAGTATATTCTGATATTCACCCTATCTGAACCATGTACTATGCGTGAAAATGCGCGTACACACACACGCATGTATAAATGCGTGTCATACATATGCACTAAATCTCCAAAGAGTTCTAATTACTGAATGCATGTTCTAGGTCATGAGTAATCATGGTTTCTAGTGCAGCAGAAGGCTTAGGTCTTGGAAATTGTTTGATTTGATCACCGGATTCATACATATATTCTGTTTGTGGAATGAAAACTGGAGCAGCCAATGGCTCAGAAGAGCTCATCGTTAGCTATGAAAGCTTTCCAGTTGTCAATGGCGGCAGCTCAAGAACCTCCGGCAATTCTGGTATATGTGCATCTACACACTTCAAAATATTTAGGCATTTTTCTACATTCTTTTGCTGATTGATGAATAATACTGAAGAAACATATAAACTAATATGTTATTGTGATTGCGGGAGCACATTGAGGCTCCTCAGTGTCACTGGAAGCATCTCTAGAATGCACTGAAGGGTATTTATGCATTCGTCAATAGTTATCATTACACGGTTACGCGGGTTCATGTGTGTACATGTGTGTATATACACACGAAACCGAAACCAGTGAAAATATGCATATATATACACCCGCTTCGAAACATACTATTAAACAAGCCACTTGTTTAGTAGTATAATAAATATAGGTTATACCGTATAGCTAAACGGGTATGTTAATATGTGACATAATCTAACATTATGTTTGGTAGTTTTCAACCGCTAAGTGATGATGAAGATTTGTCAAATCCCTCTGAGCTTCCCAAGAACCCTAATGTTTTTCTGCTGAGTTTTTTTTGTCCACGTGGATTATCATTGTTATTCTCCATTTACATAATTTTTAAATACCATTGAAATTGATTCTTTATTTGAAATTTTAACTATGTTGTTAAGTTAAACTCTAATTATGAAATATGTAATTCTGTTTAGTACGCTCTTATTTTTCTTATTTGTTTTATATTTTATATTTTTATTACGGATAGTGGTGAGATGAGTGGTGCATGCTGTTTATAAAGGATGATTTCCATCTGAAGAATGTAGAACAGGGAGTTCTAGTTGGCTCCTTAAACCTTGTCTCTTTAGTTGTAAACGCACATATGTAGTCTACATATAAATGTATTACTTTTATGTTAATATCATATATTATGATTCTTTTAATCTATTTTCATATTGTGAGAGCTCGGAATATAGAAATGTGTATCCATTAGTTCAGAACTTATATACAAGAGCGAGTGGTCCAGATTGAATCCAATCCGACGGCTATCAAAATCCACTACGCTAATAATAGTATGTGCACATGCAGCCGTACACGTGGATCTTACATCATCCCCTCCTCTCGGAAGGGTGTAAGTTGGTTAGGGTTCTCTTGTAGACGGGCCCGGATCTGGAGGAACATCAGGAGGAGGCACTGGTGGATCTGTAGGCGGCACAACTTGTTCCCGTTGCACAAAATGCTTCAACCGTTGTACATGTACAATCTCCGGAGGATCGGGTTGAATGTCGTGCCGAACCTCATAAACCTGTGGCCCTACTTGCCGTAGCACTCGATACGGTCCTTTCCACTGAGGAAGGAGACTCTTAGCTAAACCACGTACCGTAAGCTTGGGAAAACGAACCAACACCAGTTCATCAACCTTGTACTCCGCAGGAGGACGATGATGCGAGTTGTAGCGTTGTTGTTGTCCTACTTGTACGCGGCCCAAGTGTTCTGCTGACTCCGCACGAACCAATGGAAGAATGCTCGTCAGATACCGATCCCACGACCTAGCATCAGCAGCTCGGTAACCGAGAAGGCAAACCCAACTCCGTTGGCAACACCGGGTCATGACCATACAAAAGCTTATATGGGAAGTACCAATGGAACTTTGAACTCCAGTGACATAAGCATATCGGAGAGACGGCAGATAACCATCCCAATCTGAATGTTGAAAGTTCACATACTTCGCGATCATCCCCTTGAAGGTTCTGACGAGCCGTTCCACTAAACCATCTGTCTGAGGATGATAAGCACTTGTGAAAGTGTGGCGTATCCCTAATCGAGATGTCAAAACATGAAATGCCTCAGCCATAAATGCGGGACCATTATCCGAGAGAATTCGCTCCGGACAAGAATGCTGAAACACGACCCGATTCAGGAGAAACTGACCAACAGCAGAAGCAGTCGCACTAGCAAGAGCACCAACTTCTACCCAACGAGTTAGGTAATCAGAAAATAACGTACTCAGCAGTTGACCGCGGAAAAGGTCCCATCAAATCAAATGCCACCAATTCAAACGGACGAGAAACTGCAATTGACTCCAACCGTCCTTCCGAAGCACATGGGGGAGTATTGCGAGCTTGGCACCACACACACTACGCACATACCGAATCACATCTCCTCGCAACTCCGGCCAATAGAAAGATCTGCGCAGCTTCTCCATCACCCGACGATGTCCCATGTGCCCGCCAAGAATAGGAGAGTCATGGTAAGCATGGAGGAAGCGTGGAATGAAGATTGAAGGCACCACCAACCGCAAAGGATCATCTGGATCAGTCCCCACAAAATAAAGAAGGTCATCCTGAAGGCGATACTGTGAATGTAAATGCCTGAAAGGCAAGTCATCAGATTCTCAAACCCATCACGAAGCCTTCGAATCCACGGCTCAACCTTTTGAGCTTCCCGAACCTCATCCAAAGACGGCAAATCTAACTCTGCATTCTGCGGACACTGAACGTCAAGCACAGCAACTGCTGATGGTACGGAATCTTCATCCAAAAAGTCCACTGAAGCTGGAACAACTGGTTCCTCTGGGGCAACAGAAGAGAGAGAAGGTGGAAGAGGAGCCCGAGAAAGAGCATCAGCATCAGCCATGGAACTCCTGGCGATGAACAACTTCAAAGTCGTAAATTTGAAGTTTCAAGGCCCACCGAGCAGTACGCCCAATCAAATTCTTCGCTTCAACAACGAAGTGACTGCTGCATGATCGCCTTCCAACAACGTCCGCGAACCATGCAAGTAGGCATGGAGCTTCTCAAAACCCCAAACTGCTGCTAGACACTCCTTTTCAGTCGTGGAGTAATTCACCTCTGCTGGCTGCAATGTACGGCTGATGTACGCAATGGGATGTCGTTGGCCAGGAACACTCGTACTCTCCTGCATCAATACACCCCCGAGGCCGATGTCAGAAGCATCTACACGCAAGATGAAAGGACGGGTGTAATCCGGGTACGCCAAAACTGGAGGAGTCGTCAACAACTCTTTGAGATCTGCAAATGCCTGCTTGCAATCCTTAGACCAAACAAAAGAAGTCATTGACGATTTCAACAACGCGCGCAACGGTGCAGTACGATCTGAAAGATGATCCACAAAACGACCCAGATATTGTACCTTGCCAAGAAAGCGTTGCACATCATTCACACACTTTGGCGTAGGGAACTTCAAAACTGCAACTAGTTTGTCAGGATCGACTTGCAAACCTTCACGTGAAATGCGATAACCCAGATAAGTGGTGTCCTTTGATCCAAACACACACTTAGATGGCTTCAACTTCAAACCAACTTCCCGCATCGATCCAAAACCTTACGTACATCACCGACATGCTCCTCCCACGTTCCATCCGAATGGATCAAAACATCATCGATGAAATCGGCAGTCACCTCCGGCATGTCGCAAAGAACCTCGTCCATCATACGCTGGAAAGTTGCTGGAGCATTGCTCAAACCGAAAGGCATCACCAGGAACTCGTACAGGCCAAATGGTGTCGAAAAGCAGTCTTGGGAATGTCCATGTCAGCCATCGGAACTTGCCAATATCCAGATGCGAGATCTAACTTGGTGAACCAACGGCTCCGCCCCAGTCGATCCAAAAGGTCTGCAGTATGAGGAAGTGGGTACACATCTGAGACGGTTACCTCATTTAACGGGCGATAGTCAATGCAGAATCGAACGCTCCCATCAGGCTTCGTCACAAGGTGAGGTTCGCACGCCCAAGGACTTCGAGACTTCCGGATAACACCCTTCTCCAACATCTCTTTGACATTCGCTCGTAAGATCTTGAGCTCCTTTGGTGATCGACGCCGAACAGGTACCTTGATTGGCCTAGCTTCTCCAGTTGGAATAGGGTGGCGTGTCGCAATCTTGGCCCCAGATGACAAGTCGAAGTTGAAAAGATCAGCATACTCCTTCTTGAGTTGATCAACAACTACAGCACGACGATCATCTGATGGATCCAAAGAAGGAAAGGAAGAGCATGAAGGGAAAATGGTTGGAAATAGGGTGAGACAAAAGTGATGGAAGCAGAGGTGGAAGCAGATGGACGAAGTGGAATAGAAGTAAGAGGAATGGAAGAAAGACGAGGGAGAGTCAAACAAGGGGGAGACTTTTCAAAGTCACACTTGGCATGATTGCGAGTTAACCAATCCATACCAAGAATAAGGTGAAAAGCTTGACTCGGCACCACCCGCAAAGATTGAAGCTCGAGCTCACAATCATCCACACGAACAACAATGTCCACTTCATCCCGCGAACAAGCATGAGTATGTCCGTTGCCGTACAGAATGAAGACTGGTTCTACCGCACGACGCAAATGAAGGCTGCAACGTGTAGCAACAGATTGAGAAACAGAGGACAAACTTGAACCTGTATCCACCAACACTGAAAGGAAAACAGGACGAGGCGTGCGATTAAAACGAGCTTGAAAAGTGAAAACCGGATGATTTGGTGCCGAGTGAACCCCTTGATGATACTCCCGAAAGAAAGATGGAGGGGTCACTAATTTATTCGCACGAGGACCCTCCTCTACTCGTGCGATTCGTCGTTTCCCGGAAGATCCACCGCATCACAACCTTCCATTGCAGCAGCACCAACCGGACGTTGTTGACGCCATGGCCTCCATCCTGGAAATGGGGGACGCCAATCGGGAAACCGTTGACAGCGCCGATACGTGTGTCCAACCTCATCACATGCCCAACAACGAACTGCACGTCCACGTCCTCGTCCACGGGCCCCACCTTGTGCTGGTACACGAGCGGCAACAGCCTCAACCTCCATCGGAGCAGGTCCATCCCCAACATGGAGTGGAACAAGAGCACGTGAAGGCGCAAGTGGGAGAGGTGACGACTCATATCGTTGTGCCAGCCTCAAAGCATCGTCAAGAGTCACTGGAGCTAGTGCATGCACAAGCCCCACAAGGTCTTGACGAAGTGCTGGCCACAACATACCTAACTTGATGCGTTCCGACATGTTAGGTTCTGCACGCAGCAAAAGGCTTCGAAAGCGAACACCAAACTGCATCACCGACTCAGATGGCTCCTGACGAATACGATGCAACTGCTGAAAAGCATCATCACAGTCGTCCGCATGCCCAAATGCACGTTTGAAGATCTCTGGAAGAATATTCCAATCTCCACGAGTTGCAACGTCCAGACCATTGTACCACTGCAACGCCGTCCCTTGAAGACAAGTAGGAAACTCGCGCAAACACTGAGCACCGTCCCACGAATGATATGTGGCAACCACAGTGAAGTGGTCAAACCAATGGTACACATCATCTCCAGGATTTCCGCGAAAGAAATCCGGCCGGACACGGGGGTTTGCAACATGAGTAGGAGGAGTACCCTGGACTGTGAATGCTGCCATCAACTGAGAATGATTGTTCAGTTGCACACGCATGGCATCCAACAACTGCATGAGTAACTGCTCCACAGACAAGGGATTTGCCTGTTGTGGATTCATGGATGAAGAAGAGACAAAATCCACAAGAAAGGAATAGATCTAGACAATGGAAAAGCTAGACCTAAGAAGACAGAAAATTGATAAAAAGACACAAATCCGAGCACTCCGTAGGGACAATTAGAGGTGCCCCTCACCTCCACCAATGTGAGAGCTCGGAATATAGAAATGTGTATATCCATTAGTTCAGAAACCCTAACTTATATACAAGAGCGAGTGGTCCAGATTGAATCCAATCCGACGGCTATCAAAATCCACTACGCTAATAATAGTATGTGCACATGCAGCCGTACACGTGGATCTTACAATATGATATAATTCTCTCTCTCTCTCTCTCTTTCTATACACACCACACACACACACACACACATATTTATACACATAAATAAATAAATAATATTTATTTTTTTATTTAATTGTGTGTATTGTATTGCAGGGGGCTCTTATGGCAGGGAAGTTCGCAGATAGACTCGGCCGAAAGAAAACAATGGCAATAGAATCAGGAATATTCCTCATTGGAGCTTTTTAATGGCTTTGGCCCCATCGTTCCCAGTACTCATGACTGGACGTGTGTTTTCGGGTATTGGAGTTGGGTTTGCTATGATTATTGCTCCAGTTTATACAGGTAAGTTAATTAATAAATATTCTAATTATTTAAATTAGTTTTTCGTTTTAAATATATAAGTTTTGTAAAGTTATTTATTTATAAGTTTAATTATTATATATGTATATATATCCATTATTTAATGAATATTTAAATTATTCATAGCTATGAATCTCTCTAATAAAATCGAATGTTTTTAAACTTATCTAAATTAATTTACTTTAAGTATTAGATTAATATCATTCTCTTTTTTAATATTCTTAGAGTTGAGAGAGATGTGAATACTAAATACGATTTGATTAGGTCTGACTGATACAGGGTATTTATACTAAGTGTCTGTGCTAGGATTAGCACTCTTGGTACCAAGTAAATCATGGTGCCCAAATTAGCCAGCCCCAAATTAACCAATGCCCATATTAGTGTGTATGAATCCTAATGCCGCTTGGCACCTCCATGGCAGAGTATACGTGGCATATATACATAGTATATACTATGGAACCTTACATCATCCCCTCTCAAGACATGGCTTTTACCTATCAAGGTGGTCCTCCTCCTTGGACGAGTGTCCGTTGGTGGAACGGTAGTAGCCGACACACATGAGCGACATGTTGTGATTCCCGAACCCCATCACGCGCTTCAAGTGATACACTTGTGTTCCCAACTGTTCTTCAACACTCCAAGGCCCGACCCATTGCGGTTGAAGCCCTGCTACATGTGTTTGATCCCCTAACCTTGGAAACTTGAATCTCCCACTTGGTATTGAGGTGGCATTCGATGTCGTTGATTATAAGTCCGACGCTGATACTCTTATGCACGAGCTAACTGTTCTCCACCTTGAGCATACAACAGAGGAAGGACTTGGTTCAAATGCTCCAACCACATACGCCCATCCATATACCGTGCTTCGTGAGGAGTGATGCCAACTGCTAGTGGCAATACAGGTTCATGACCATACAAAGCTTTGAATGGGGAAATCCCTGTTGACTTGTGAGGGGCTGAAACATAAGCAAATTGGAGATATGGAAGCCACATATCCCAATCTGTATGGTCAGGGCGCACATACTTGGCAAGCATGACTTTGAAAGTTCTGTTCAACCGCTCCACCAAACCATCAGTCTCAGGATGATAAGCTGAGGCAAAAGATTGTCGGATCTGCAACCGTCGCATCAACAAAGCTACTGCTTCCGCTGTTGGGCCTGGTCCTTGATCCGATAAAATTCGTTCGGGGCAACCATGCCTCAGCACCACTTGAGCTAGTAAGAACTTGATGATGGAAGTTGCTGTAGCATCTGGCAAAGCACACACTTCTACCCACCGAGTCAAGTAATCAGAGCACACAATGATGTATCGATTACCGAACTGCGACACAGGGAATGGTCCCATGATGTCATACGCTACCAGCTCAAAGGGGCGAGAAACTCGAATTGGTTCCAGGGTTGCCGCAGAAGGAAGTGTGGACATGTTATGCCGTTGACACTTCGGACACGTATGAATGTACTCAGTAGGTCTTGTCGCAATCGGGGCCAATACAAGTGCTGTCGAATCCTCTCAAGGCATCGTTGGAATCCCATGTGGCCGGACATCGGGTTGTCATGAAAGAACTGCAACCAAGAGTTAATGTAAACTGGTGGTGCCACCACATGACACTCGGAACCGTCTCCAACAAAGACAAGCAAGTCATCCATCAGTCTGAAAGATCGTGCATATGTGCGAAAGTTAAGATCCTCGCAGGGTACCTCACTACTCAAGACCTCACGCAACCTCCTTGATCCATGGCTCCATCTTTTGAGCCTCCACAATGTCTTCCCGCCTCGGAAGTACGCGATCAGGAAGGGCATCGGCAACAATGCTACAGGGGCTGCCACTACCACAGGAGCTTGGGATAACGCATCCACATCCGCCATGCTAGACCCTGGGCGATGACAACCCAAAAATGATACCCTTGCAAAATTAACACCCAACGTGCAAGTCGTCCCGTCACATTCCTCCTCTTCATGATTGAGTTGACAGCAGCATGATTAGTTTCCAACAATGTGTTGGAGCCATGTAGATATGCATGGAACTTTTGAAAAACCCATACAGTGCCAGACATTCCTTGTCCGTGGTGGAATAATTTTTCTCTGCCTCAGTAAGGCTCCGACTTGCATAAGCGATTGGGTACCGCTGACCATTGGGAGTCTCCTCAACAGATCGGCCCCCAACCCGACATCTAAGCATCGGTCCAAAGAATAAAGGATTTGGCAAAGTCCGGATACCGCAACAAAGGTGGAGATCCTAGCAATGCCTTAACATCCTTGAACGCCTTCTGACACTTCTTGGACCACCGGAACTGAGCTCCTTGTTTTAACAATCCTCGCAATGGGGCTGTCAAATCTGAGAACTGCGGAACAAACCTCGCTAGGTATGTTGCCTTTCCCAAGAAACGCTGCAACTCCACCACTGACTCAGGAGCAGGAAATTCTCGTACAGCTAGGGTCTTCTCGGGATCCGGTTTCACACCCTCTGCCGTGATGATGAATCCTAAGTATTTCAAGGAGGTACATCCGAACTTGCACTTCTGCTCTTTCAACTTCAGCCCGTATTGCACCAATCGCTGCAGGACCCGCTCTAACTGCTGAAGGTGCTCCTCCCACGTAGCAGAGTGAATAAGAAGGTCATCGATGTACGCACGTGCAAATTCTTCAAAGCCCTCCAATAGCTCATCCATCATCCGCTGGAAGGTTGCTGGGGCCCCGACCAACCCAAATGGCATGACCGTAAACTCGTACAAGCCGGATGGTGTTCAAATGCTGTCTTTGCTGCATCTTCAGGAGCCATGGGATCTGCCAATAGCCGGAAGCCATGTCAAGGATAGTGAAGTACCGGCTATTCCCCAATGCATCGACCAAATCATCCACCCTTGGTAGTGGATATGAATCTGGAACAGAAACATCGTTCAATGGCCTGAAATCAATAGTGAAACGTGTAGTCCATCCGGCTTCGGAACTAGGTGTGGTTCTGCTGCCCATGGACTTCGAGACTTACGTATCACCTTCAACTCTAGCATCTCCCTCACACAACGATTCAAGATATCCTTCTCCTTTGGAGATCGTCGCCTGAGCCCCATCCTGATCGGGTGAGTTGTACCAGTCGGGATGTGATGCGAGTAGTCAACAGGGGATTCGCATCTCCTACAATGGGTTTGAATAGGCTCGATACCTCGCAACAAATCCTTGATGTCCTTAGCTCGTTGCTCTGGAGAAGGCTCTGCCTTAGGCGCCATCATGCCCTGCAATGTTGCCGCCATGCCATTCGGTGCATGTTCTGTAGCCTGCAATGGGGGGCATCCTGGGATAGACAACGTGCACATTTCAAAATCACATCTTGCCTTGACCGCACGAAGCCAATTGACACCGAGGATGATGTCATGGACTTGGCTCGGCATCACCCGCAACGGAAGTAGATGATGGTATCCTCCTAACACCATAGGCACATGTGCAATTCGATGTGATCTAGCAAAAGACTGCTTATCAGCAAACACTACCTTCAAAGTTCGCTCAACTGGTACTATGTGCAAGTGCAAGGACTCCGCTACTGATCGATTGATAGAAGATATACTGGATTCGGAGTCCACCAGGACTGAAACAGGAGTTCCTTCTACCATGCCGGAGAACACAAACATAAAAGCTCGGTGTCCAGTAACTCACTCGAGACCCCTATGCCCGCACAAGTATGGAAGAACAAAGGTGCTTCGGGGAAGTGTCGACCATGCGCTGGAATCAAGTTCTTCAGAGGTGGTGCAATGTGCCTAGTGCATGGGTCCTCTGACACCCCATGCACTACGCCTCGTTTTCCGGCTGTGGAAGAGTCTCCACTTCTTCTACAGTCTCGATGGCAGCTACTTGATGTCGATTTGCACATGCTCGTGCAACATGTCCCCAACCTCGGCACTCATAGCACTGAATGTTCCGCCCACGACCACGACCACGACCACGACCATGACCACGCCGATCAGCAGCTTGGCCTGGGCCCCTCCTGCGGCCTGAGGACTGGTCCTCCATCTGAACAGCACCCACCTCCATCGGAACAGGATCGGATGTCCCAGGAATAGGTGCCGATACAGGATATACACGTTGTGCTGCCCCCAACGAGTTCTCAAATCGTTGTCCAATCCGCAAGGCCTCCTCCACAGTCGAAGGACCAAATCCCTCCACCAAGCCAGCCAAATCAGGGCGAAGAGCCGGCCATAACAAGCCCAATCGTACCCGTTCTGTCATGCTTGGATCTGCACGAATTGACCAAGTTTCGAAACTTAATCCCGAATCGTTGGACGGTCTCTCCCGACACTTGCTTCAAGTCATGGAGCTCACGAAAAGCTGCAGCGAATCTCGGGCTTACCAAAAGCTTGCTTGAAACGCTGGGATAAATGTTCCAATCTTGTCGATCAAGAACGGGAACCATTGTACCATTGCAAGGCAAGTCCTTGCAAACACGTTGGGAACTCTCGCAACCGCTGGGAGTCAGACCATCCATGGTAGTCAGCAATCCCTTGAAAATGTTCCCACCAATGGTACACGTTGCTCCAACCTCCCCCTTGAAGAATTCTGGACAACACATGGATTGGAACCCAAAAGTGTGGATTGGAACTCTGCGGCATACTAGCATTCTGCTGCATTCCTTGGTGAATTTCTCGCAGCAGAGCAGTCTGATTCGCCACACTCAATTCCAGTGCATCGAACAACTGCAACCACCTTTCTTCGTCGCCATCACGACCAAGAACACAAGGGAAGAGGAGACAAAAAGAACACAAAAAAAAACTAAGCCGAAAAAGGACTACCCAACATCTCCACCAATGAGAGAGATGTGAATACTAAATACGATTTGATTAGGTCTGACTGATACAAGGTATTTATACTAAGTGTCTGTGCTAGGATTAGCACTCTTGGTACCAAGTAAATCATGGTGCCCAAATTAGCTAGCCCCCAGATTAGCCAATGCCCATATTAGTGTGTATGAATCCTAATGCCACTTGGCACCTCCATGGCAGAGTATACGTGGCGTATATACATAGTATATACCATGGAACCTTACAGAGTAATGAGATATTAAATCAAATTCAAAATTAATCCACGTCAGAAATATATTTAAAACGTAATATAGTACAGATTGCTGATTAGAATATTGTATTGTATTAATTAATTAACAAAATTATATTATTAAACAGCGGAGCTGTCACCGCCCGGGAGTAGGGGTTCCTTGGTGTCGTTTTCGGAGGTGTTTATTAACACAGGAATACTTATCGGTTACGTGGCAAACTTTGCACTCTCCCCACTTCATCGGGTGGAGGGTAATGCTGGGATTCGGTGGCATCCCATCCATCTTCCTTTTCGCAGCAGTCTTTATCATGCCGGAGTCACCGCGGTGGCTCATTATGCAGGACCGGGTACCAGAGGCAAAGAAGGTCCTTACAAAAACATGTGCAGGTATAATATTGAACTGACCCTCTAATTCATATAATTATCAAACTGATCCTTTAGTTTTATAAAATTCTCAAATTGGCCTTGCAGCTTAATAATACCCCACACACACATATATTTTCGCATTAAACAATCTATTTATCATTTGTGTTATATATATTTAACTTTAAACAATAGTGTGTGTGTTTATGTTCTGATTAGTGACTCAAGGCCACTTTGATAATTATATAAAAGTAGAGGGTCATTTTGATAAATAATAAATCTTTTTTTTTATATGTAGGGGATATGGAGGAAGTAAACGCCCGTCTCATGGCTATAGTGGAGTCACTGGGCGAGGAAGTGGAGCTTGTAAGGAAGGACGGTGCAGTACTGGCAGGACCGGGGGAAACAAGGACGACGAGGAGTTGAGGATAGTAAGGAAGGGCAAGAGGAACAAGGGGAGGGTATGGAGACAGTTACTGTTACCATCTGCTCCGGTTCGGAGGATGCTCCTCGTATCGCTGGGTATACATTTCTTCCAGCAGGCGTCTGGGGTCGACGCGCTGGTGTACTACAGTCCGACTGTGTTTCACCAGGCAGGGATCAAGGAAGGACTGCAGTCCTGGGTATGACCATCGCGGTCGGTCTCACCAAGACGCTGTTCATACTTGTTGCGACCATCTGGCTGGATACGTTTGGACGGAGGCCGCTGCTGCTGATCAGCTCCACAGGGATGGCGACAGCGCTTGCGACGATCGCCGTCATGTTCCGTCTGCTTCACGCCAGCGCCCACGGGGACACGTCGGCAACTGAACACTCCTCCCCGGCGGTTGTTGCCATTGCCATGGTTGCAATATGCGGGTTCATGGCGAGCTTCTCTATTGGATTCGGACCGACCGTCTATGTCCTGACGTCGGAGATCTTCCCGCTTACGCTCCGTGCGTGTGCTATGTCACTGTCCATCGCGGTGAACCGTGGTGTAAGTGGGACGGTTGCGCTCACTTATCTCAGCTTGGCTACTGCCTTGACTACCTCCGGGGCGTTCTTTGTGTACACCTCCGGCGTCGGTGGTGTTTATCTACTTCGTTGTGCCGGAGACCAAGGGGAAGAGTCTGGAAGAGGTCTGCAAGTACTTTGGATGGAATCCTCTACAGGAGGAGAAGCTACAAGAACTCAAGCACATCCACGGTGACACAAACGCATGATGAAGGTGAAGGTATAAGTAACAAAACTATGTATTCTTTAATAGAAAACTTTTGAAAAGGCCGGCTAGTCCATTACATTTTGTTATATGAAGCTGCCGTAAGGGATTGTCATGGATAACTTAAAAGTGTGCAACATATACACACACTTACATTTATAGCAACTATATCTTTATTAAACTTTATTATGCCCATCATCTCTCAATCCTCGATTGAAATATCGATGCGGTTCTCCTTCTTAGCAAACGGTTCATCCCACAGGCCATCGTCCCAAGCATAAGGAAAAACGCCACCAAAACCCCCATGAGCATAGCCACCTGAATCCAAAATGTGGGAGCGGATTGAGTCGCGCTGCTTGTTGTTCACAGGTTTGATGATAGATTGATCTACTGCAGAGTGTACTGGTTCTATCATGTCCTCTCGTTTACTATTCCACATATTCCTTGCTGTAGACCAAAGGTGACGAATGAATGGATCCACACATGGATCCACACGACGTCTCCATAAACTGTCAGGTGGAAGAGCGATAACACTGTCAGGTGTAAGAGCGTTAACAGCCTCACCAACAGCCTCGGCAAATTTGCAGAGCATGAATACACAAAAAGATCCTCCAAGGAGTGTTGTGACTATCATGTTAGTTCGTAGCTTGAGCACACGTGGTAACACTCCGAAGCCGGCCGATGTAAAAGCAGCAAGAAAAAAGGTTATGGAGATAACAAGGAAGGCAGCAGCTTTCACTAACAAACTTTCTAATACGCTCAATCAGTGCCAGATCGAAAACCACAACATTGGGTAACACTCCGGTGACCCCAGCCAGAGCACTGGCCATGCTGAAGAAGAAGGACAAGCTATTGAACACCCCAAAATGTCTGCACGTCCCCTCTGTTGATGGCCACATACTTAATAGCTGAGTTTGGGTTGGGGTCGCTGATGGGATACTGAAGCGGGGGCTGTAACACACCAGAAAACGTGACGGTTGCAATCAATGCTGCTCCAACCAAGATAGCATTGAGTGCATCAATGTACATATCCCGGTCCCTGTGCAGGCTCTCGTAGTACCTATCAAACTTGAGGTAGTCCAACGTATCATCGTCTTTAATTGAGTTACGCAATGTTGCATACGAGTATGGTGCCTTTCCAAACTTGTCGAGCACGTCCTTTTGCACCATGGGTCTCCACAAAGCACCTTGACAATCTCGTCGTCACCAAAGACGACCGCCCAATGTAAAGCTGTCCGGCCAGTGCGGTTGCCCACGTTGTTGGGATAGCCATCTAGCACCACCACATCTTTGCTTGTGTCTTTACTGGTAAGCTCCTTAATGAATGTCATGATGTTGGTTGTCGACTCGCTTGAATGGCCTGCGCTTTTGGATCTTGTTTCTGTTTCCTCTTGTTCAGCTGATGTTGATGTATGGAGTACTTCTGCCTTTTGTTCAGTTCGGTGGAGACGTGCCATCCAGTAAGCCAGAGGCACATCCTGCACCAGACCAGAGAAATTCTCAACCTTGAGCTTATCCACCGACCTTAGCTTCTTTAGATTATCCTCCATTCTCTTGTTTAGTTCGGGGTTGTCAGTCATCATTCTGGAAGATAATTGAGCTTGCAATAAGTCATGTACCTGAGACAGTCGCATGTGTTTCACCAAGAGTTTCGCAAACTCTAATCCTTCTTTTCCCCCACTCTGCAACACTCTGTTGAAACTGGACTCTAGTTGCTTATGAAGCTCATCATTTTCTTCCATTACTGCCAGAAATTTCTCTGCCACACTCACCCTACTTTCGTCAGCATTGGCACGCATAGCAAGAAATCCCAATGGTCGAGATTGACGCAACAACTCCTGTCTGTCGTTTACCTTTTGTAGCTCATCTGCAAGTTTTGAAGCTGTAGTAGCATTACCATAGGCAGCCACACATGAAATCAAACTCCGACTCAAACTCAGCCTTCCATCAGAGCATCCTTTCAACGTCTCGCAGCATGCAACATCCAAAAGTTGGCCATCAAGATTCAAATGATCTTCAAGAAACTCTTGGATGTCATCTGTAAACGGATTCTTTTCTTTGCTAATATGGGCAATCAGCAAAGTTCTCAATACATTTATCCTGACGTCTTTCATATAGCCAGGAGAACCAGAAGAACCTAGAACTGACCATAACCAAGGCGTCAGATTTTCCACTTTGTCTTTTACTTCCAAATCAATTCGGTCTTTGTTGTTCTTTTCTGCTCCCAGTAACCAGTCAATAGCCTCTTTGTTGGCATTCCATGCTGCATAATGTAAAGGACTAAGACCAGCCAAGCTCGTTAAGCTGTTAATATTGTAGTCCGTCCCAAGTGAATCACTTATGAGCCGTAAAACACGTTGAGATGCGCTTCTGGCAGCAAAATGCAATGGTGTCACACCTGCATTATCCTCTTGAGCTGGATTAGCACCTTTCTCCTCAATTAAATATTGAACCAGCTTGTACTTGTCTCCTGCTGCAGCAAAATGCAAGGGTGTTTGCCCGTACCAATTTTGAACTTTGTTGACGTCGTTGCATGATGAACCAGCCACATCCAACAGTTGTTTGAAAATGTCAAGATCTCCTCCAATTGCAGCTGCGTGAAGAGCAGTGTTACCTAGGAACAACTCGTCATGTGCCATAATTTCTTTAATTTTCACAGCTCCTTCAGTATTTTGATCGAGCAAAATCTCCACCAAATACTTGTTGCTTAATTCACAAGCAACGTGCAGAGCGCGACCCTTGTCGAGAATATCTGTAAAGTAATATATTGAGCATCATTTCAAAACGGTGTGGTTTAGTAAGCATACCTTTCAATTCTTGCACATTAATATTCATTTGTTGGAATAAACTTTTGAGTGTGTCCTCCTCCTTCCACTGAGAAGCAGCTAGGTGTATGGGTGTTGCACTATTGTGATTGCGTTGCCGTAAAAGGTCGCGACCACCTTGCTCAATAATCTCCTTGAACATGCTGATCTTATCGTACATAATAGCAAAGTGAAGAGGGTTTTTACCATCATCATCTGCCTGTCGAATTGCATCCTCGACTTGAGCACCCAATTCCAGCATCAACATTTTAAAAATGTCGCTATTGCCACCACGTACAGCTGCATGAAGAAGGTTCTGGTTTTGTTTCTGTTTTTTACGAATCCCTTCCTTTGCTCTGTCACCAAGCTTATCCATGAGTGTCTTTAATATATCGACATTGCCACTTCCAATTGCTGTACGAAGGACTGTGTCACCATACAAGTTTTCTTCAAGTATTGCATCTTGGGCATGTCCACCTAACTTCCATAAGATTAAATTTACCATGTCAATGTTCCCACTCTGAGCAGCTACATGAAGAACTGTCTGTCCCCTCCAATCTTTCTCATTCATGGTATTGCGTGCTTGACGACCTAGCTTAGTCACCACAACCTTCACAATGTCAAGCTGACCAGAGTTAGCAGCTGCATGAAGAACATTTTCGATGTCTCTGTTTTTCTGCTGGATCGCATCTTTAGAACCTTGCTCTCCTAGTCTCTCTAAGAGAAACTCCACAATGCTAACACTACCGTTCCCAGCAGCGGTATGAAGGATTGTGTTATCACCATTGTCTTTCTCACGATGAATTTCATAGTCATCGCTCAGCCTAGACATTATCTCCTTGAAAACTTGCATATCCCCACCTTCGGCAGCACAATGAAGAACTGTTCTACCGGAGTAATCTTTTCGAAGAATTTCATGTTTGGCTTCATCGCCCAATTTAGAAAGGAAGATCTCGACAGCCTTCAAATTACCAATCTTGGCAGCATGATGTAGAACTGTCATGTTGTCAAGATCCTCTCTGAAAATCACATCCACTAGTCGATCCTCCAGGAAGTCAACCAACACCATAAGCATGTCCACATTTTTCCCCAAAACAGCCTTATGGAGCACTGTGAAACCACGTCCACCCGGTTGGCAATTCCCTCTTCTGCAGTATCACCTAGCTCATTCAAAAGAAACCTGAGAACGTCGGCAGTGCTGGCAACATGAAGAACCGTGTTGCCATCGCTGTCCTTTTTGAGTATTTTTGTTTTGACCTCATCACTTCCAAGCAAGTCCTTCACCAACACTAAATTGCCATCCCTGCTTGCATGGTGCAATGCAAACTCGTCCTTAGTAAGGTCCTTGGAGCTAGAGGATTCATCCAGGACAATCGGATCTGAACAGTGGAAAATGTCAATTAGAACTTGAAGTATAGTCTCTCTTTATTAATTTAACTCACAAGTTTATGTATATAAAACATGTAAATATAAATGTTATATATGAGTAATTAAATGATGCATATTCTAGATATATTACCTTCTGAATTGTGGAGCGCCATGTAAACTAATCTTGAGAATGTACCCAAACACTCAACCTTGACACAAATTGTTGCAATGAGAAACTATTGATCAGCGGCCCCTCTTTTTTCAATACTGTGTACGATGGATTTAAAATGCCTATTTATTATGACATAAATTGTTTATTAAGCGGCCCTTCTTATTTAATATTATTTATGAAGGATTTAAAATGCTTATTTATTATGACAAACTGTTCATTAGGCGGCCCTCTCATTTCAAATACTGTTTAGAGGAATCTAAAATGCTTATTTATTTTGACATAAACTGTTCATTAGGGGCCTCTCATAAACTGTTTATTAGACGGCTCTTCTTATTTCAATACTGTTTATGACGGATTTAAAATGCTTATTTATTAAATAAACTGTTCATTAGGCGGCCCTCCTTATTTCAATACGACGGATTTCAAATGCCTATTTATTATGACATAATTAAGGAAAATCTTAATTACATATTAAAAATTACTTGTAAATTTTTTAAAATTAAACGTAATTCTCCAAATGCACCTTCACAAACGAATATACATCATTAACAGAACGAATTAGTATTTATAACACTCCACTATATTCTAACTTTAACTTCAAACGTACTGTTGAATGTTCGAATCGAAACTTCAAAACCACTGAAATTTCAAAGTTATAAAAAAGGATAAGCTTTTCTCTTGTTTACTAAGCTTTATGATTTGTGTGTGTGTGTGTGTGTGTGTGTGTGTGAGAGAGAGAGAGAGAGAGATGGATTTTTTTTTTCTTTCCCAATCTCGGCTTAGAATATTAATTTAATATAATATGAGAAGTTATTAACAGTTTAAAAAGAAGCTTTAAATTTAATATTATTTATATAAATTCCGTGTGAAATTTGAGCATGAAATTGGTAACTTCAGTATTAGTAAATTTATAATCAACATTTTAATTCTAAAGAAGACTCACTTAATAACTATTATTGAATATTATGTAGATAGATTTTGATTAAGTGTTGAACTAATGCCTGCTTTAAGAGCTTTTGCTACCTCTCTCGTTTGCTTGTTAATAATCCTCAGCTGAATAACAAGCTTGCCTTTGTCCGGTGTGCTGTCTTTAAGCCCGTCCACTTCCCTTATTGTGTTCTCCAAAAGCTCGAAAAAATAACTATCTTCGTGAAGATACTGGTAATTCTCTTGCAATGTTTGTTGCCTCTCAGCCGAACTATTTATTTATTTATATTAATTAATATAATAAATAATTAATAAATATAACGAACCTTGTTAAAAAGGACTTCCGGGCGTAAAGTGCGGTCTTTTGCAGCCATAGCTGCTTTCATAACAACTTCAACTTGCTCAACAATTTCAACATCATTCTCCTTCCTTGCCTGTTAACACACACACACATACACACACATATATATGTATGTATGTATGATATTATACATATATTACCTTCGATAAGTATGCTTGAGTGATGTGAAAAAACTCCTTACTTAAGCTGTCTACTAGTTCATGTGCTCTTGATATTTGTTTGTGGATTTAAGTAGGTCCATTAAGACTTCAGTTGCATCGTATGATACAGTAGTATCTGAAAAAAATTAAACACATAAATAACAAATTAATTTTATTATACGTATATATATGTGTATACATGCATATATATACGTATATGTATATGCGTCACATACCTCTCTGTTATCAGTAGCTTTGCAAATGTATCTTATATTAAGTGAGTTTTGGACCCATTCCTGTGTCGGATTTGCATTTCTAAGAAAACCCATCACTAATTCATTTCTAATTAGATACAAAGATATGCTCTTAAAAATTTGAACAAGTGTAAGGTTATGGGATATTCTCTTAGTATTTCTAATATTCATACGTTTCTATCTACATGTATGAACCATGTACTATGCGTGAAAATGCTCATACACACACACATGTAAAATGCATGCATACATATGCATTAAATCGCCAAAGAGTTCTAATTACTGAATGCATGTTCTATAGGCCATGATTAATCACGGTTTTCTAGAGCAGCAGAAGGCTTAGGTCTTGGAAATTGTTTGATTTGATCACCGGATTCATACATATATTCTGTTTCTGGAATGAAACTGGAGCAGGCAATGGCTCAGAAGGCTCATCGTTAGCTATGAAGCTTTCCAGTTGTCAATGGCGGCAGCTCAAGAACCTCCGGCAATGGATTACTGGGACTGGGACTCTGGTATAAATCTAGTGTGAATTTTTATCTTTTTAGTTATAATTTAGATTTAACTTTATTACATATTTAGGCATTTTTTACATTATTTTGCTGATTGATGATAATACTGAAGAAACATTTCAACTAATATGTTATTGCGATTGCAGGAGATTGGGTCCTCAGTGGTTAGTTTGTCAGTGGAGCATCTCTAGAAGGCACTGAAGGGTATTTATGCATTTTTTTTTGTGTGTTATACACACGAAACTGAAACCAGTGTGTGTAAACATAAGTGTAAGTGAAAGTATTCATATATATATATACACCCGCTTCCAAACATAGTATTGAACAAGTCACTTTTTAGTTGTATAATAAATATAGGTTATACCGTATAGCTAAACGGGTATGTTAATAGACATAATCTAACATTATGGTTGCTAAGTGATGAGGAAGATTTGTCAAATCCCTCTGAGCTTCCCAAGAACCCTAATGTTTTTCTGCTGATTTTTTTTGTCCACGTGGATTATTCTCCATTTACATAATTTTAAAATACCTTGGGAACTGGTCTTTATTTGAAAATTTAACTATGTTGTTAAGTTAAACTCTAATTATGAAATATGTAATTGTGTTTAGTACATATTTTATTTCCATATGAAGAATGTAGAACAGGAAGTTCTAGTTGGCTCCTTTAGTTGTAAGTATACTAAACCCACATATATAGTATATATTATGATTCTTTCAATCTATTTTCATATGATACAATTTCTCTCTCTACACACACACATATAATGTTTATTTATTTATTTATTTTGTATTGTATTGCAGGGGGCTCTTATGGCAGGGAAGTTCGCAGATAGACTCGGACGAAAGCACAATAGCATCAGGAATATTCTTCATTAGTACTCACGACTGGACGTGTGTTTTCGGGTATTGGAGTTGGGTTTGCTACGATTATTGCTCCAGTTTATACAGGTTAGTTAATTAATAAATATTTTAATTATTTGAATTAATTTTTGTTTTCAATATATAAGTATCAGCAACATTTGTAAAGTCATTTATTTACAAGTTTAATTATTATATATCAATATTTAATAAATATTTAAATTATTCATAGTTATGAATCTCTCTAATATAATTGAATGTGTTTTTAACTTAATCAAATTAATTTATTATAAGCTAATTTAATACCTATACTTAATAATACCCACACACGCATGCAATGTTATATATTTTGGCATTAATTTATTATATATTTACCTTTAAACAATTGTTCTGATTAGTAGTAAATTTGACATTATATAAAAGTAGAGGGTCATTTTGATAATTTTCTCTATTTGTAATTACTATAATCTTTTTAAATAAATCTTTTTTTCTATATGTAGGGGATATGGAGGAAGTAAACACCCGTCTCGTGGCTATAGTGGAGTCACTGGGCGAGGAAGTGGAGCTTGTAAGGAAGGACGGTGCAGTACTGGCAGGACCGGAGGGAAACAAGGACGACGAGGAGTTGAGGATAGTAAGGAAGGGCAAGAGGAACAAGGGGAGGATATGGAGACAGTTACTGTTACCATCTGCTCCGGTTCGGAGGATGCTCCTCGTATTGCTGGGTATACATTTCTTCCAGCAGGCGTCTGGGGTCGACGCGCTGGTGTACTACAGTCCGACTGTGTTTCACCAGGCGGGGATCAAGGGAAGAACAGCAGTCTGGGTATGACCATGCGGTCGGTCTCACCAAGACGCTGTTCATACTTGTTGCGACCATCTGGCTGGATACGTTGGACGGAGGCCGCTGCTGCTGATCAGCTCCACAGGGATGGCGACAGCGCTTGCGACGGTCGCCGTCATGTTCCGTCTGCTTCACGTCAGCGCCCACGGGGACACGTCGGCAACTGAACACTCCTCCCCGGCAGTTGTTGCCATTGCCCTGGTTGCTATATGTGGGTTCATGGCGAGCTTCTCTATCGGATTCGGACCGACCGTATACGTCCTGACGTCGGAGATCTTCCCACTTACGCTCCGTGCGTGTGCTATGTCACTGTCCATCGCGGTGAACCGTGGTGTAAGTGGGACGGTTGCGCTCACTTATCTCAGCTTGGCACTGCCTTGACTACCTCCGGGGCGTTCTTTGTGTACACCTCCATTGCAGTGGCGTCGGTGGTGTTTATCTACTTCGTTGTGCCGGAGACCAAGGGGAAGAGTCTGGAGGAGGTCTGCAAGTACTTTGGATGGGATCCTCTACAGGAGGAGAAGCTACAAGAACTCAAGCACATCCACGGTGACACAAACGCATGATGAAGGTGAAGGTGTAAGTAATGCAACAAAAATATGTATTCTTTAATAGAAAACTTTTAAAAGGCCAGTATTTACACACACAATCCCTGGCTAGTCCATTACATTTTGTTATATGAAGCTGCCGTAAGGATTGTCATGGTTAACTTACAAGTGTGCAACATATACACACACTTACATTTATAGCAATTATATCCAACGACTATATCTTTATTAACTTTATTATGCCTTGGGACATCCTATCTCAACCCTCATTGAAATATCGATGCGGTTCTCCTTCTTAGCAAACGGTTCATCCCACAGGCCATCGTCCCAGGCATAAGGATAGTGCCAGGAGCATAGCCACCTGAATTCAAAATGTGGGAGCGGATTGACCGCGTTGCTTGTGTTGGCAGGTTTGATGATAGATTGATCCACTGCAGAGTGTACCGGTTCATCATGTCCTCTCGTACGTATTCCAATATTCCTTGCTGTAGACCAAAGGTGACAATGAATGGATCCACACGACGTCTCCATAAATTGTCAGGTGTAAGAGCATTAACAGCCTTGCCAAATTTCCAGAGCCTGTATCCGCAAAAGAATCCTCCAATGGCTGTTGTGACTACCATGTTAGCTTGTAGCTTCAGCACCTTTGGTAACACCGCCAAGCCAGCCGATGCAAAAGCAGCAAGAACAAAGATTATGGAGATGACAAGCAAGACAGCAGCTCGGACTAACAACTTCCTAATATTCTCCACCAGATGTAAATTGAAAACTGCAACGTTGGGTAACACTCCGGTGACCCCAGCCAGAGCACTGGCCATGCTAAAGAAGAAGGACAAGCTGTTCAACACCCAAAATGTCTGTACGTCCCCTCTGTTGATGGCCACATACTTAATAGCTGAATTTGGGTTGGGGTCGCTGATGGGATACTGAAGTGGGGGCTGTAACACACCAGAAAATGTGACGGTTGCAATCAATGCAGCTCCAACCAGGATGGCATTGAGTGCATCAATGTACCAGTCCCGATCCCTCTGCAGGTTCTCGTAGTACTTATCCCACTTGAGGTAGTCCAGCATATCATCGTATTTATCCGGGTGCAACGTTGCATACCAGTAAGGTGGCTTTCCAAACTTGTCGACCACGTCCCGCTTGCACCCTGGGTCTCCACAAAGCTCCTTGACAATCTCCTTGTCACCAAAGATGACCGCCCAATGTAAAGCTGTCCGGCCAGTGCGGTTGCCCACGTTGTTGGGATAGCCATCTAGCACCACCACATCTTTGCTTGTGTCTTTACTGGTAAGCTCCTTAATGAATGTCATGATGTTGGTTGTCGACTCGCTTGAATGGCCTGCGCTTTTGGATCTTGTTTCTGCTTCCTCTTGTTCAGTTGATGTTGATGTATGGAGTACTTCTGCCTTTTGTTCAGTTCGGTGGAGATGTGCCATCCAGTAAGCCAGAGGCACATCTGCACCAGACCAGAAATTCTCAACCTTGAGCTTATCCACCGACCTTAGCTTCTTTAGATTATCCTCCATTCTCTTGTTTAGTTCGGGGTTGTCAGTCATCATTCTGGAAGATAATTGAGCTTGCAATAAGTCATGTACCTGAGACAGTCGCATGTGTTTCACCAAGAGTTTCGCAAACTCTAATCCTTTTTTCCCCCACTCTGCAACACTCTGTTGAAACTGGACTCTAGTTGCTTATGAAGCTCTCATTTTCTTCCATTACTGCCAGAAATTTCTCTGCCACACTCACCCTACTTTCGTCAGCATTGGCACGCATAGCAAGAAATTCCAATGGTCGAGATTGATGCAACAACTCCTGTCTGTGGTTTACCTTTTGTAGCTCATCTGCAAGTTTTGAAGCTGTAGTAGCATTACCATAGGCAGCCACACATGAAATCAAACTCCGACTCAAACTCAGCTTTCCATCAGAGCATCCTTTCAACGTCTCGCAGCATGCAACATCCAAAAGTTGGCCATCAAGATTCAAATGATCTTCAAGAAACCTCTGGATGTCATCTGTAAATGGATTCTTTCTTTGCTAATATGGGCAATCAGCAAACTTCTCAATACACTTTCCTGTAGTCAGAACCAGAGAACCTAGAACTGACCATAACCAAGGCGTCAGATTTTCCACTTTGTCTTTTACTTCCAAATCAATTCGGTCCTTGTTGTCCTTTTCTGCTCCCAGTAACCAGTCAATAGCCTTGTTCGCATTCCATGCTGCATAATGTAAAGGACTAAGACCAGCCAAGCCCGTTAAGCTGTTAATATTGTAGTCCGTCCCAAGTGAATCACTTATGAGCCGTAAGACACTGGAGATGCACTTCTGGCAGCAAAATGCAATGGTGTCACACCTGCATTATCCTCTTGAGCTGGATTAGCACCTTTCTCCTAATTAAATATTGAACCAGTCGTTCTTCGTCCTGCTGCAGCAAAATGCAAAGGTGTTTGCCCGTACCAATTTTTAACTTTGTTGACGTCGTTGCATGATGAACCAGCCACATCCAACAGTTGTTTAAAAATGTCAAGACTCTCCTCCAATTGCAGCTGCGTGAAGAGCAGTGTTACCTAGGAACAACTCGTCATGTGCCATAATATCTTTAATTTTCACAGCTCCTTCAGTATTTTGATCGAGCAAAATCTCCACCAAATACTTGTTGCTTAATTCACAAGCAACGTGCAGAGCGCGACCCTTGTCGAGAATATCTGTAAAGTAATATATTGAGCATCATTTCAAAACGGTGTGGTTTAGTAAGCATACCTTTCAATTCTTGCACCTTAATATTCATTGTTGGAATAAACTTTTGAACATGTCCTCCTTCTCCACGAGAAGCAGCTAGGTGTATGGGTGTTGCATTATGTGATTGCGTTGCCGTAAAAGGTCACGACCACCTTGCTCAACAATCTCCTTGAACATGTTGCTCTTACGTACTAACAGCAAAGTGAAGAGGGTTGTTACCATCATCATCTGCCTGTCGAATTGCATCCTCGGCTTGAGCACCCAACTCCAGCATCAACATTTTAAAAATGTCGCTATTGCCACCACGTGCAGCTGCATGAAGAAGGGTCTCGTTTCGTTTATGTTTTTTACGAATCCCTTCCTTTGCTCTGTCACCAAGCTTATCCATGAGTGTCTTTAATATATCGACATTGCCTCTTCCAATTGCTGTACGAAGGACTGTGTTACCATCAAGTCTTCTTCAAGTATTGCATCTTGGGCATGTCCACCTAACTTCCATAAGATTAAATTTACCATGTCAATGTTCCCACGCTGAGCAGCTACATGAAGAACTGTCTTTCCCACCATCTTTCTCATTGATGGTATTGCGTGCTTGACGACCTAGCTTAGTCACCACAACCTTCACAATGTCAAGCTGACCAGATCACAGCTGCATGAAGCACTGTGTATACCCTTCTCACGTATCACACGCTTTGCTTCGTTGCCAAGCTTGTCAAGCAATACTACGAGAACATCCTTTTTCCCCTGAGGCAGCTACATGAAGAACATTTTGATGAATGTTTTTCTGCTGGATCGCATCTTTAGAACCTTGCTCTCCTAGTCTCTCTAAGAGAAACTCCACAATGCTAACACTACCTTCCAGCAGCTGTATGAAGGATTGTGTTGTCTTTCTCACGATGAATTTCATAGTCATCGCTCAGCCTAGACATTATCTCCTTGAAAACTTGTATGTCCCCACCTTCGGCAGCAATGAAGAACTGTTCTACCGGAACTATCGTTTCGAAGAATTTCATCTTTGGCTTCATCGCCCAATTTAGAGAGGAAGATCTCGACAGCCTTCAAATTACCAATCCGGCAGCATGATGTAGAACTGTCATGTTTCATCGTCCTCTCTGAAAATCACATCCACTAGTCGATCCTCCAGGAAGTCAACCAACACCATAAGCATGTCCACATCTTTCCCCAAAACAGCCTTATGGAGCACTGTGAAACCACGTCACCCGGTTGGCAAATTCCCTCTTCTGCAGTATCACCTAGCTCATTCAAAAGAAACCTGAGAACATCGCAGTGCTGGCAACATGAAGAACCGTGTCGCCATCGCTGTCTTTTTGAGTATTTTCGTTTTGACCCATCACTTCCAAGCAAGTCCTTCACCAACATTAAATTGCCATCCCTGCTTGCACGGTGCAATGCAAACTCGTCCTTAGTAAGGTCCTTGGAGCTAGAGGAGTCATCCAGGACAATCGGATCTGAACAGTGGAAATGTCAATTAGAACTTGAAGTATAGAGTCTTCTTTATTAATTTAACTCACAAGTTTATGTATATAAAACATGTAAATATAAATGTTATATATGAGTAATTAATGTTAGATATTAGGTCCAACGCCTCACCGTTGGAGTTAGAGCAGTCATCCTCATCAAATTGCACGACAACCCAATCTGAACAGTGGAAATGTCACTTAGAACTTTGAAGTGGAAAACAATGTATATAAAACATGTAAATATAAATGTTATATATGAATTATGCATATTCTATACCTTCTGAATTGTGGAGCGCCATGGTAAACTAATGTTGAGAATGTACCCAAAACACTCAACCAGAGACAAATTGTTGCAATAGAGTTTTCAATACATTTAATTACTGTATTTATAACACTCCACTAAGCTATTGCAACTCTCCTGTTGAATGTCCGAATTGAAACTTGGAAGCCACTGAAATTTCAAAGCAACTGTTTGCTTCTCTTTTATATAAAGGATAAGATTTGTGTGTGTGTGGTGCGTCTGTATTATTGAAGTTTTCTTACCTTTAAGTTTCTTTTATCTTAATTTTAAGCTTTATGAAAAGTGACATTAATTAATAAGTAAACAGCTATTAGGGTTGAGGGTTTATTTCATTAAAATGGCTATGGTCAATTGCATTTGGGCTTCTCCTCTTCCAATCAGTAAGTATATGCACGCACATACATTCAACACACACACACACACATCTTTGTAGCTAATTATAAATGAATTAGTGATGGGTTTTCTTAGAAATGCACATCCGACACAGGAATGGGTCCAAAACTTCTCTGGTTTCACTTAATATAAATACATTTGCAAAGCTACTGATAAACAGAGAGGTATGTGACACATATACGTATACGTATATTATTATATGCACGTATACACATATATATACTTATAAGTAAAATTAATTGTTATTTATGTGTTTAATTTTTTCAGATACTACTGTATCATACGATGCAACTGAAGTCTTAATGGACCTACTTAAATCCACAGACAAATATCAAAGAGCACATGAACTAGTAGACAGCTTAAGTAAGGAGTTTTTTCACATCACTCAGCATACTTATCGAAGGTAATATGTGTATAACACACACACACACCACACACATATGTATGTATATTAACAGGCAAGGAAGGAGAATGATGTTGAAATTGTTGAACAAGTTGAAGTTGTTATGAAAGCAGCTATGGCTGCAAAAGACCGCACCTTACGCCCAGAAGTCCTTCTTTTTAACAAGGTTCGTTATATATTTAATTACTTATTAATATAAATAAATAAATAAATAAATAAATAGTTATTGAGGAACAATAACTCGGCTGAGAGGCAACAAACACTGCAAGAGAATTACCAGTATCTTCACCAAGATAGTTATTTCTTCGAGCTTTTGGAGAACACAATAAGGGAAGTGGACGGGCTTAAAGACAGCACACCGGACAAAGGCAAGCTTGTTATTCAGCTCAGATTATTAACAAGCAAACGAGAGAGGTAGCAAAGCTCTTAAAGCAGGCATTAGTTTAATTTTTTTTTAATGTTTAAATTAATAATTTATCAAAATCTATCTACATAATATTATTACGTAAAGTTACACAATTTCATGCTCAATTAAATAATATTAAAATTTAATCAAGTTTCTTTTCAAACTATTAATAGCTTCTCATATTATAATATTCCAAACCAAAATAAAATCATCTCACAAACACACACACACGCACGCACAATAAATACTTACACGCACGCACCCTATTATTATTTTATAATTAGCATTAATATGATAAACGATAAATTTTATGATAATTTAAATAATTAGTTCAATGTCCAACATCAAAATACTTGGTAGACAATCGACATTTTTCTATACAAACGTTGGATTCCTGAATATACCCCACAACGACCCACAATTTAACTAAAGGGTAATTAAATCTATCCCGTCGATCCAGCCGGCCGATATCCGACGGTCTAGAAGACTTTAGGGTTCCTGAGGGTTTTAAATGGGCGAGAAGCTGAAGAAAGCACGAATCTAGGAAGCAGAATGCGTGATTCTAAGCACTGATTTCTTCAAATCTGTACATTTCTATGTCGGAAATCGTGAATCTAGGTCCGGTCAATCTGCGCTCCCTGTACTTCAAGCGATCCTGATAGAGAGATTGGCGCTCTTAAAGTTAGACGGATGAAGGCACTTCAAGAAGGATAGCAAAATCTGTTTGGCGCTTGCTTCATACTCGATTTCAGGTATAGAATAAATCATCACTCGGAATATAATACTTCATTAAAACATATGTGTTCATATATATATATATATATATATATATATAGAAGAGAGAGAGAGAGAAGAGAGACATGGAGCTTTATTCTTACAAGAGACAGAGACATATACATGGAGCTTTATTCTTACATATATGTATATAAGTTGTGAAAACATATTTTATACGTACATCACTTCTAACCTCATGATGTATACATGGAATGGCATACATACAGATGCGTCAAAGAATCTTTAAAACATTCATTTTATATTCTAGATGATGGAGTTCATAACCATATGTTTATGTGATAAGTTATGGAATCATTGTATTTGAAATATGTTTTTTTGTGTCTATGTATGTTGTCTGTTGTGTTTATATGCTAAAAATTTGAACATATATTTAGTGTAAGGTTATGGGAGTAGTATATTCTGATATTCACCCGGACGTCTTTCTATCTACCTTTACATGCGTGTATGAACCATGTACTATGCATGAAAATGCGCATACACACACCATGTATAAATGCGTGCCATACATATGCACTAAATCGCCAAAGAGATCTAATTACTGAATGCATGTTCTAGGTCATGATTAATCACGGTTTCTAGACCGAGTCTAATGGCAGCAGAAGGCTTAGGTCTTGGAAATTGTTTGATTTGATCACCGGATCATGAAACTGGAGCAGGCAATGGCTCAGAAGAGCTCATCGTTAGCTATGAAAGCTTTCCAGTTGTCAATGGCGGCAGCTCAAGAACCTCCGGCAATGGATTACTGGGACTATCTGGTATAAATCTGCTGATTGAATAATACTGAAGAACATTTAAACTAATATGTTATTGCGATTGCAGGAGCACATTGAGGCTCCTCAGTGGTTAGATTTGTCACTGGAAGCATCTCTAGAAGGCACTGAAGGGTATTTATGCATTCGTCAATAATTATCATTACGCGGGTTCATGTGTGTACATGTGTGTATATACACACGAAATCGAATGGAAACATACTATTAAATAAGCCACTTGTTTAGTAGCATAATAAATATAGGTTATACCTTATAGCTAAACGGGCATGTTTAATGTATATATGCATATAATTAAAACACTTTATGGTAGATTTCAATCGCTAAGAGTATTATTTTTGTTCAATGCAGAGACGATCCTTGGTTCTACCAGCATCATCCGTAAGTATCTAAATACATTTTTACATATCTGCATTTGTGTGCGTGCACATTATCTTCTGTTTGTATACACATTTTAATCATTTGTTATTGCAATATTATTAATATATTATCGTTCAGCTGACGATTTCTTTGCAGGCATCATGAAACCCACTTGAAGAGCTAGTTTTTACGCCTAAACGGGAGACTAAACTCCGTGATACTAAGAAACGGGATGAATACTCGCCAAAACGCACTGAATATTTACCTGTGGAGGATGAATACGTTGAGAAGGCTTCAAGTTCGGCACGGAAAACAAATCCAGATATTCGACATACACGTGGTGAGCTCAACAAGCCTGGGAATGGTCAGGTATGGCCCCGAAGCAAAGCCAAGCGAGTTCAGCTTTTACCAGATAGTGGAACCAGGTTGATACTCTTTCTTTGTCTCTCTCTCTCTAACACACACACAGAGTCGGTATAGGCGTGTCTTTATGATGAATGAATAATATCATGCGTAATTTGTATTTGCAGAAATGAAAGTGGCAAGCAAGAATATAGAGATGAGAACCACGTCGGCTCTCCGTTACGTCCTAGTGAAGCGTTCTCCACAAAGCTGCTATCTACTTTGATGGCTAGACTACGAACTACTGAGGTATACACATTACATACGTGCACCAATTATGTACACAACATGTGTATTTGTATCTACAATCTTTTATATGGAGCAGGAGCAAAGGGCAAGTCCAGACAATGAGAAGGATACTTCACATACAGACTCTAATACGGTAAAGTGTTTGTTTATCTCTTTATTTATTTCATTAATAATTCTTTCTGAAATACACACACAAATAAGGTTTATAACTATATTCTATTAATAACACTCACAACACGAATGAAGAATTCGGAGAACACTTGCGGGGAAGGTGTTCAAAAGCATGGTATCAGGAGAAGTATTGCCTGTATACCACTCGCAGAGCAAACTCGTAAGTTGTATATGCATACATTAATATTAGTTTGCGAAACATATCAACTCAGTCTACTCATCCTCTTCAAAGTCTTCACCATATTGGTGTGAATCTGATTGTTTTGGAGTGTAATTTATACAAGTTACTATATGTGGAAGATGCTCTAATTAACTATAATCTTTGCAGAGCATGTGAAGCGAAATAAAGAACATGTGAAGCGAAATAAAGAAGATGCGAACACGAAGAAACCAAAGACGATGGGCATGAGAAAAAGTTATAGCAACATTTGAGTTTGTGAAAAGCAGTGCATTCAGCGTTGGGCGTAATGATACAGTAACCATTCCTAGACGAAGGCTTTCTTGCAGTAAATCTCCACGCCTGAAGAACAAGGTGAGTTTCTTATTATTATAATAACATAATAATAATATTAAGTAGTTATTATTAGTTTTTAGCATTGGTTATTACAACGCGGAGATACGGCCGCATAAAAGTATCTATGCTTCATAAAACCACTTGATAAATCTAGTGTTGATAGGTTATTATATTATGAATACACAAATGCAGGTATATAAGTATATTAAGATGTAAATGCGCAAAAGATTACGTGCCTTCTTGATGGCTTAAACAACGTATCATCAAGATATTTATCTTAAAATATAGAGCACTAACTATACAGCATCTTATCATATGTCACTATTTGATTTCTTCATTCTCTCTCTCTCTCTCTCTCTCTCTCTCTCTCTCTCTCTCTCTCTCTCTATATATATATATATATATATATATATGTATACGTATGTGTGTATATATAGTGTTAGTATTACCATACAATATTACTAAGTGGCATGATTCTTAGTGTCTGTGTGTACATATACACAATGTATACATACATGCATTAACTGTCTTGAATTAATTTACAGGGAAAATCTTTCAGAACGTCCAATGATCGAAGGATCCGAACCGGTTCAGATATAAAATCATCCAAGGTTGCAAATGGTTTATGTAAACCTAAAGCCTGTGGTGATGATTTAGACACACTTATTGCAAAGGTATTTATAACTATGTAATTAATTATGATGCAATACGTATGTGGTTTATATTCTTTGCTATATTTTGCAGCACAATAGTAAATTCCAACCCAAGCCAAAGTATGAGCCAAGACTTCATTCCACTAGAGATATAAGAGAGGTATTTATTTGCTTACACATGTAAAATATTCTTATATATACTAAAAATATATGTGTGTGTATATACTATGTATATATATAGCGAGAGACAGGGAGATATTATATATGCTTAGGAATACACATTGATCTCTATATAGTGGGAAAGGAGGACGGGACAACAGTATTATGAACTTCAACCCATAGAACGTGTTAAAGTTAATCAGGAAATTACAGATTTTAAGAGATCCCAGCAATAATAGTAAAGTTTTATGAAAATAAAAGAGAAACATGTAAATGTAAATGTAATATTGATCAGTTTGCCTCGGCCTTTATATGAATATATCTGTAACGTGTGCATCATTGTTAATTATATTATATATATATAGTTGTTTTACAATATGTAATATTAAATTCAATATATGTGATATGAAATTTTAAATAAATATCAAATATATATATCCATTCACAAAATTATCTTAATTGTTTGAGAAAATAAGGCTGCACGTGGCACCTTAAAACTTACACGTGGCAACCAGAAACAGATGAAAGAGAATTAACGTTATGACGTTATGAGATGTTTGTTACATTACTGATTAAATACAGCTTTAGAAAAGGAGGAATATTCCTTCACTTTTTTGATTGTTTTCCCTTAACCTGTTTAAGGTCCTTCATAAACATTCTGGGCGCGATTGCCATTGACATAAGCTCTTGAAACAGCAGCTTGCATGCATATGGTATATGAACCTGCATATTAACTCCTAATTAACTCTCCAGTATATCGTTTATTATGTGTATATATAAATGAATATGTACATACCTGGACAATGTCCGTCTTGTTTTACAACTGCGACACTCGAATGTGTTCTTCTTCAGGTTCGCTATGGCGATGAGCCCGCAATGCTCGCACACGTGTACTCGATAGGCGTCACTTTGGTCAAACAATCTCTCCTTAAGAAAGTGGGCAGCCCCGTGTGCTATCATGCAGTCCCTTTCCATCTCCCCAAATCGCAATCCTCCGTCCCTTGAACGACCTACACACCAACAAAGCATATATACATATGTATTTAAGAGAGAGAGCCACAAGCATATATATACAGGCGCACACGTATCTGAGAGAGAGAGAGAGAGCTAATGACGTACCTTCTGCCGGCTGGCGTGTGAGAATTTGAACAGGGCCACGGCCACGAGAGTGGATCTTATCATCCACCATATGCTTTAGACGCTGGTAATAAGTTGGCCCAATGAAGATCATCGCATTTAGCCTGCGTCCTGTGTGTCCGTTGTACATTGTTTCAAAGCCCCGCATTTGGTAATTACACCTGTGTAGAGCCTTGCTTATGTTATCCACCTGGAAAAACAGAAAAAGATATCAATATGTTTATGTGTTGTGCACGTATATGCATATATGAACGAAGGCTTACCGTAACATCGGTGAACGGAGTAGCATCACCTTCTTTACCCATGAGAGCAGCGACTTTACCCATAATACACTCGATAAGTTGCCCGATGGTCATACGAGACGGAATAGCGTGTGGATTCACAATGATGTCAGGGGTGATTCCCTCCTGTGTAAAAGGCATATCCTCTTGAGAATACGTCATCCCTATTGTTCCTTTTTGCCCGTGTCTACTGCTAAACTTGTCCCCAATTTGTGGTATCCTTATTGATCGTACTCTTGTTTTACAAACCGTAGCCCGTCTGCGTTTGTTGTATAAAAACCTGCAAACACATACGTTTAGGCATAAAACACACACCCGCACGTACGCACTATGTTCTATACGCCAGTATGAAAAAACATACCCAAGCATGTGTTTTTTAATAAGAGAAATACGTTTTCATGTGGTACGACAAACAGTATACTGGTCATACATGTCGGACAATAGTATTTAGTATGTATGATGTTTTATAGTACAAACACACACGCACGCATCACCTGACGATCATGCCACTTTCACTGTGACGGAGGCAAGTACTCTGGTCTTCTTTTAGTATAACGTTGAGCTTGAGTACCACTCTCATCTTGTGTTATCGGAGTTGTTTTACCAATAATCACATCTTCCCCAGACACTCTTGTTCCCGGTGGTGCAATACCATCATCGTCGAGCTTGTCATATGATCCATGCCTCATTCCCTATAGACAGTAAACAGTATATATAGCTATATACAAAAGTTTACGCTTGTATATGCTGCAAATAATAGATTGTATATATTACATGCTTTACAATAAATAAACATATAAACAGTATGAATGTTATATTTACCGTGGTGTTGTCCCTATTCGGCCGCTCGAACTCTTCCCTACATATAGTCCCTGACTTCTTTTCCTCGTCTCTGCATGGTAAAATCATGTTATTAAAACATTTACTTACGCAAAATTTCTCATAATACAGGCAGGCACGCACACACGCTAGATAGGATATATAACTTGTTTAATTTGCAAATAAACTGGACCGAAGAATCGGTTCTAAGTTATACTGCCAGTCAGTAGTATCTATACTACACACAACAACAATATACACACGCAAATATGTACCTATAAGAACGGTAGAATATAGACCGGAAGAAGCCACGATCAATAGATGACTGATTCATGATAACAGAGTCTTCTTGATTATATCCCGAGTAACATGCAATTGCCACAATTGCATTCTGGAAACAAAGAAGGATAAATAAAATTATTTAAAGTATAAAACTTATATAGGTGTACACGCGCGCGCGCGCAATTTGAATAGACTTACGATGCCGGCAGGAAGCTGTCTAAAATGCAAATGCTCCATTGCACGAGTCGTCACAAGCGGCTTCTGTGGGTAGTAAAGTACATATGCAAGTGTATCCTGTGTAAATAAAACAGATTGTAAGAAGAATCTAAACATATATATACAATGTAACAGAGACAGACAGACACACACACACACAAACACAATACTTTATATAAGATGATTTACCATGCGATGCTGGTAGTTTGTCACATAGATTCCCATTGCTTGCTTCCCCATAGCGGACTGGTAAGTGTTACGAGGAGACTGCCAGGCAGGAAATTTGCATTAAATAAAAATACATTATACTATATACAAATCGCATGAACATCTAGAGTACTATACAATATAATATTATAGCTAATTGAATATAAATACATGTATATATAAATACATATTATGTATGAATATCAAATATAACTGACGCTTACCTGATTGTGATCGGGGAAAGGAATAATCGATGCACAAACTCCCAATATCATCGACGGATGAATTTCACAGTGAGTATATGTTTCGGCATATGCTTCGTCCGGATTCAAACGTGCATTGACAAGTTCCTTTAGAAAACCCAAACAATACATTAATAAAATATATTCGTTATCCAATAACTCCTACTACAATATGAATAACTTGTTCAGTTGACATTAAATACTTTATTATCAAATAATGCCTAATAATATACAATGACTTGTTCAGTCGAACATTGGACACTTTAACCTATACATAAAGAGTACAGTTTAATGTGTTTGAACACACATACAGACGCACACACACACACACACGTACATAAATATATGAAAGACACACACACACACACACGTACATAAATATATGAAAGAAACACACACACACACACACATGTACATACCGTAACCGACATGGAGATCATAGTAGTTTCCTCTTCTTCTGTGTCAACGTACTCGATAAACCCCTTGGCCACCAATTCCTGCCATCCGTTTTCTCCCGCTTCCTATAAACAGACCATTGTTATATAAATACGCACATATACGAGTATTTCATGCACCTTTTGTTGTAAAGCTCTAATATCCGATTTCTTGATCAGCAGCCTTTGTTTTTCAACAATAAAGAGAGGCCGACTGCATCTTCCGTAATCTGTATATAGCCGGAGCTCTTTAAGCCGAATATCACGAACAACTCCCACTTCAGTGTTAACATCCACCTGTAAAAGAGACACTGTTAAATTTAAGTTTTATAGTTATGGCATTGAAAAAAGTCCATTATTTTCACAAGAGTATTATAGAAGGCACTAAAACGAGCGTGCACACACACTTAGATATGATTTATACCTGTCGACGAAGTTGCCGAAGTGTTCTCACTAAATTGCTCCGGGTCTCGATGAATACCCACCCAGCAACCATTCACAAAAATCTTTGTAGAATTGGAATAACCGCAGGAGAAATTTCCTATCCATAAAAAGAACCAAGTTCATAAACTACATACATATGTTATGTGTTATGTCTAAATGTATAGGTTATATATAGCATACCTCGAAGTTCTCAGTGCTCCACTCTTCCAAAAACACTAATATAGGATTAGCTGCCGATCCCACTGTGATATTGCCATTAAAGCTAAGTTCTTCACTAAACCACAAGCCTGGCCTTCGGGAGTCTCAGCAGGGCACATCATTCCCCAATGTGAATTATGTAGTTGACGAGGTTTTGCCAGCTTTCCTGAAATGTATAAATAAATAAGCATTGCTTAAATGATATACATCGGTATAACATGTATGTATAATGTGATGCACACGCACAAACCTTCACGTCCAATTGGAGAGTTCAACCTTCGTAAATGAGACAGCGTCGAGGCATACGTCAAACGATTAAGCACCTGAATAAATTTGAATAAATTGTCAGAATGTTAGAACATGTATGAATATACCAGAAAATTGTATACGCATGAATTAAAATACACACTTACTTGTGAGACTCCTGCTCTTGCTCCTGCGGAGTTAGCTTGTCCCCAGTTACCAGTAGCAAGAGAGTATTTTAACCCGCTGGTAATGGTCTTAGCCTTCACAGCATATGCAAGATTTATCTCTTTCCCATTGTCAACGCACTGAAACAATCAATAGTTATGATACGTGCACTATACTGTGTATGGCTAATCACTACGCACATATTACATGTTAAGTCAATAACTAAGAATGTATAAGTCAATATGTAACTCATTGCGTAAAGTTATACCTTTTGGAGGTAAGCACGGACGTCTTTGGTTAACTTTCTGAAGAGTTGACGGAAAAGGGTACCGAGTAAAGGACCAGCAAGATCCAAACGTTTATTCCCGTAATGGTCCCGATCATCTTCAGCTCTACGGCCCAATGCGCACAGTAGGAGTCTATGTATAATATATCCAAAGAAATAGGCTTTCTTGGTTTCGCAGTACTCTTCCACACCAACGTGTGGTAACATTTCTTTCTGCAGTATATCCTTCGCATATCTGTTAGAATATATCAAAAATCCTGTGTTAGATATTAAATATCCGGTTACTGCTTATGCAGAATGTATAGCAAAACACACATACACACATATATACAAATGTACATCATACAGTGATGATTCATAACGATATCCAGTACTTACTTGATACGTTTCTCTTTTGTAACACCAACAGTGGAGCCTCTTTTCCCAATATAATCCAAAGCAACCTGATGTCAGAAACAGTTAGCACATTGAAAGTTAAATATTAACTATGATATATGTAAATGATTAACTTGTAACCTGTTGATTTTGAATGACGAATGCTTCTTCAAGAGAGGGCCTTAAAAGTTCCATCATAATAGTGTCACTGAAGTCGTAGCAAATATGCTCGAGAATATCCTTGTCTGCAACAAAACCCAGAGCTCGGAATACGACGATAATTGGAATTTCCTGCTTTATATACGGGAGTGTTGCCCGTATATATTGCCCAGACGATCCCTGTCAATAGATAATGTCCGTTAGTTTATAAAACAAATCTGTCAAAACACACATACCGCTTTTGCTCCAGCACGAGAAAGCATACGCACAAACATGGTGCTTGCAGGCCTGTTTTGGTTTTCAGCCATAGAACGGACTTCTGCAACGTATGCATATTTGTTCGGTTGCCTTTTTTGAAAACGTAAACGTGATTTGTGCTCATTTTCTCCTGAGCAATGAGCACCTTCTCACTCCCGTTGATGAAAATAGCCTCCTTGGTCGTACGGACACTCCCCAAGCTCGGTTAGATCTTTATCTGAGTTTTGGTACAGTGTACAGTAGCTAGACCTCAGCATAATTGGCACCTGTATCAAAGCACAAATTACTACCATAAAAGTTCAAATCGTTTGTTATGTTATATTTATGCAATAATACATAATGTACGCACATTTACACACACACACACACACACATGTATGTATGTATCTGTGTATATATGTGTGTGTGTACATACATACATACAAACATACATACATACATACATACATACATACATACATACATACATATATATATATATATAAGTATTAGCAACTGACCTTGCCAATAAAGACTTTGGGCAGGTCTTCCTGTTCCATACCTTCATCCCCGTCTTCTCCCTTACGTATAACGTATTTCGTAATGTCGGCATATAGGGGCGCTGAGTATGTTAGATTTCTTAAACGAGCAGCCTTTGGGAATAAGGTTGAAGTTTCTCCATCGGACTCGGTCATCATCGGTTTACTCAGATAGATCTGTCCGAACTTAATCTTGAACGTGGTCTGATGAATGACAAAATAAGTATTCAGTATGAATCTTAAAATGTATAAAGCATACAAAAAGTTTAGTTGCAGTATATGGTAGCTGTATATTATACAGTACGCTCGACTATTCATATTTAAGGTCTTGTACAAAATGCATATTTTGAAAGAATAGACGCTTACCTCTCCAGAATACTCGGTGTTGCGGCCAGGATTGTGTTGCGACTCGGGTTTAATCTCGATTTCAGACGATTCATCCACAATCTCCTGCATCGTGTTCTGTATGAACTCATCGAAGGAATCAAGCTGCTGCCGCACCAAACCCTTTTCCTCAAAATAGGCGCTGATGACCGCCCAGGCATCCTCCTGTGTGATCTCGTCGTCTTCATCCATGTATTCGTCTTCATCACCGCCATACATTGTGATGAGCTTCTTGTTTGACGGATTCTCACTGTTTGAAGATTTCAAGGCTTTCTGAAGCTGTGGCGCACAATTTCTAGCAGATTTCTAAGGCGCAACACAGATATTGTGAAGATTTCTACGTTTCGTGTATGATCACAGACCTTAGAAGCGGCTACAGCAGCGCCTTCTCTACTCGCTGTGCCCTAATTTAGGGTTTAGGCACAACTGGAGTGAGCAAAACACAATATATACGTCCCGACAGGGTATATTCTAGAATATCCCAATGTGTTCTGATAGCCGTCGGATCTGCGGGCATAAAGTATGGCACGTCATGTCTAAATCCGATGGCTCTATGCTAAAATTTAGATGCCTATGATAGGAGCATCTGTATACACATTTATATATAGACAATTTTAAATTTACATATATAACTTTGTAAAAGTTTTTAATTATATTTATACATTTGAAAAACTCTAATCTTTGTATTTTAATTTATAAATAATAATATTTAATAAGAATTATGTATTTAACTTAAGTTTATAATTGTTAAATGTTAAAATTTTTTAATTTTTTTAAATACTTAAACTATATTTCAATATATATGCTAAATTTATTGCATTTTGAAGTTAAATATAAATTAATTATAAATTTTTCTTAATTTAAAAAAAAAATTAATTTAATTTTAAATGTATAAAGTTATAAATTGAAGTTTCACAAGTACATATGTAAATTTAAAATTTTGAGGGATATATATATATATATATATATATATATTTATAAACTATTTATTTCAAGGATATATTGAAATTTTCCTTAAAATTAAATTAAAATATTTTTTTTCTAAAGAAAAATTTATGATTAATTTATATTTTATTATATTTAATTTCAAAATGCAATCAATTAAATATATATATTGTAATATAGCATAATTCTCTTAAAAAAATATGTCATTTCTTAACATTGTTATTATGACATATTTAATAATTAACAAGTATAAATTTTATTTTATTTTATTTTATCTTAAATATTTTATAAGTTAAATACATGTTTTTATGAAGTATTATTATTTAAAATTTAAAAATACAAGGATTGAAGTTTTTCAAAAAGTATTAATGTAAATTTAAATTTTCACCGGTATATAAATTTCTTGGGATTATATAAATATAATAAATTCTAATTAATTTTCCTTAAAATTCATACATCATTCTTTAATAACGTTGATTTGTATGTTTTTATATAATTTAAAATATAATAAGTATATAGTTTGTAGTTTTTAACATGGACTACAATTTTCATATTAGACTATTATATATATTTAATAATCATGTATTGATATCTGAATTACATAAGTATTTATCTATTTATCTATTTATATATATTCAATAGTGTATAAAAGGGTGTTAAACTCAATATTAACAAATGTTAAACCTTAATAATTAATTTAAAATATAACAAGAATAAATTTTGGTATCCAAAATGTTTTTATCAATATTTTATTATTACATAAATTTTAATATTTATTTATGTGATTTCTTTCCACACATAGTATGAATATTTAATATTATAAAATTCATAATTTACAGTACCAAAAATACTTTTTACACAAAATTTTTATAATAATAATTAATTCATTTTGTAAAGGAAAAAATTCATATATACTTTTAAAATTATCATATTTACATATGTACCCCTTAAAAATTTAAAATTAATATATATACCTTTGTGATTTACATTTATACCCTTGAAAAATTTAAATCCTTGTATTTTAATTTAAAAAAATAATACTTAATAAAAATATGTATTTAACTTATAACATATTTAGAATAAAATAAATGAAGTTTATAATTTTTAAATATTAAAGCAATGATATATATTTTCTTATAAATTATATTATATTGTAATATATATGTTTAATTGATTGCATTTGAAACTAATATAAATAATCATAAATGTTTCTTGAATTTTTAAAAAATATATTTTAATTTAATTTTAAAATGTATAAAGTTTTAAATTAAAGTTTCATGCATATAATGTAAATCTAAAATTTTAAATATATAGATGTGATACATTTCAAGGATATATATAAAATTTTCCATAAAATTAAATTATTTTTTTTCAAATGAATGATTTAATTTATATTTATTATTTGTAGTTTTAAAATGTAATCAATTAAATATATATATTGTAATATAATATAATTATTTAAAAATATATGTCATTGCTTTATGACATTTTTAATATTTAACAATTATAAATTTATTTTATTTCATTCTAAATATGTTATAAGTTAAATACATTTTTTATTAAGTATTATTATTTAAAAATTAAAATACAAGAGTTTAGGTTTTTCAGTATAATAAATGTAAATTTAAAACTTTCACAAGGGCATAAGTGTAAATTTAAAATTTTATAGAATATATTTATGAATATAATAAATTTAAAGTAATTTCCCCTAAAATTAACACAAGATGTTTTGATACTTTGATGTATATTTGTATATAATTTAAAATATAATAAGTATATTTTATAATTTTTTACAACGACTTTAATTATAATTTTGATTTATATATATTTAATAATCTTGTATTCATTATCTAAATTATAGAGGTATATATATATATATATATTCAATCATAATAAAGAATATGTATTTAACTTGTAACATATTTACAATGAAATAAAATGAAGTTTATAATTATTAAATGTTAAACATGTCATAATAACAATGTTAAACATTGACATATTTTTTAAAAATAATTATCTTATATTGCAATACATAGGTTTAATTAATTGCATTTTGAAATTAAATATAATAAAATATAATTTAATCAGAAATGTTTCTTGAGTTTTTCTTAAAAATATATTTTAATTTGATTTTAAAGTGTATAAAGTTTTAAATATAAATTTCATGTGTATATATATAAATTTAAAATTTCAAGAAATATGTTTTAAATATAATAAATTTTAGGGATATATATAAAATTTTGCCTATAATTAAACTGAAATACATTTATTTTTAAAACTGAAGAAAAATTATGATATTTATATTTTATTATATTTAATTTCAAAATGCAATAAATTAAACATTATATTGTAATATATTATAATTATTTTTAAAAATATGTCCTTTTTAACATTGCTATTATGACATTTTTAATATTTAACAATTATAAATTTTATTTTATTTCATTCTAAATATGTTATAAGTTAAATACTTTTTTTAAATTAAATATCATAATTTAAAAATTAAAATACAAGAATTAAAATGTTTTAAGAATTTAAATGTAAATTTAAAACTTTCAGTTTATATGTAAATATGATAAATTTGAGGGATATATCAAATTTTTATTTATTTAAACATTCGTTCAAATTGTGCTTATTCCGTAAGCTTATAGAAAATTTCATTGTTAACTGTTTAACAACAATTAACTGATTAACTCGTAATTAAATAAATAACTTAGATAAAAAAAAATTAGAAAAATACACTTTAAATACCTAAGAATTAACTTAGTTATTTAATAATTTAAATATATACCCCTGAAATTTTAAAATTAAATATATATACCCTTATTTTTATTAATTAAATATATTGTAAACTTAATAATATGTTACTCAAAAAAATATTATATATAATACATATAATAATTATATATAATATAAATATTGGCATCCTCGAGCGATTATGTGAGTAAAAAAGTACATATGCAAGTGTATCTTGTGTAATGCAAACACTAGACATAAGAATCTCAACATATATGTACAAGGTACACACAATAATTTATATTAAGATGTTTTACCATCACATGGATTCCCATTGCTTGCTTACTTCCCAATATAGGACTAGTAAGTGTTACGAGGAGACTGCCAAGCAGGAGTCTCGTAAATACATTTTACTATACATAAATCGTACGGATATACAGAGTACTATACAATATAATATTATAACTAACCGAATATAGAATACATGTATATATGAATACGTATCAAATATAACCGACGGTTACCTGATTCCCATGTTTACGCACCTGAAATAAGTAATGTGTCGCTAATTATTACATGTTAAGTCAATAACTAAGAATATAACTTTATACCTTTTGGAGGTAAGCTCGGACATCTTTGGTTAACTTTCTGAAGAGGCGACCGAGTAAAGGACCTGAGTAAACTTATATGTAATAACACACATACCACTTTTGCTCCAGCACGAGAAAGCATACGCACAAACTTGGTGCTTTTGATCTTCAGCCATAGAACAGACTTTAGCAACGTACGCGTATTTGTTCGGCTGCATAAACGTGTACCTTTTCCACTCCAGTTGATGATAAAATAGGCTCCTTGGTCGTTCGGACACTCCCCAAGCTCGGTTAGATCCTTATCTGAGTTTTGGTACAGTAGACCTCCATCTGTAACATCTGTATGAAAGCACAAATTACTACCAGCACATGTACTATTGCATAAAGATAACATACCAAGCACATGGCAATGTGAACTTTTATGCCCACACGCATGTATTAGCAAACTGACCTTGCCAATCAAAACTTTGGGCAGGTTTTCCTGTACCATACCTTCATCCCATTCTTCTCCCTTACGTATAATGTCTGCCGTAATATCATCATATAGCTGAATATGTTAGATTTCTTAACGAGCAGCCTTTGGGAACAAGATTGACATCAGACGTAGTCTGTAATAATGAAAAAAATAAGTATTCAATATGAATCTTATAATGCATATACAAGAGTATATATAGATAAAGCATACAAGTACATTATACGATAATACTATGGATCAGCAGAATACAGTATATGAACATAAGGTCTCGGCTTACCTTTCCAGAATACTCGGTTCAGACGATTCATCTTGCATCATACTCATCGAAGGAATCAAGCTCAAAACCCTTCTCCTCGGAATAGGTGCTGATGCCTGGGCGGTCATTGTAATCTCGTCGAGGCTTTCCGAAGATATGGCGCGGCGCAACATTGTGAAGATTTCTAGGCGACAGCGCCTCACAGCGCCCCAAATCTAGGGATTTAATATAATTCATATTCAAAAAAATTAAACATTAATCGGAACCCTACTGTGTACAGGTATATTGCGTGTGTGTGCAGGAGGCTGTGAGGAACGGGTACGAGAGTGACAGAACATGCGAGGTATCATTGATTCTTTGTCTATGTGAGGGTTTCGGGTCTTTGTTCATTCTAATCTATTCTTGTGGCTTTGTGTGAAGAGCTTTATTCGCTCTGATCTGTTCTCATGGCTATGGTTGTAACAGGTGATTCAGATTCGTCATATGTCTCAAGGAGTAAAGTGTACATTAATCAACAAGAAATGCAAAATGTTAAGAAGAGACTGACGAGAGAAGCAGAACTTACTGGATGGGAAAGAACACCCTCTACAGGTATTTGTATATCTGAAAGGAAAGTCGGCTATGTTACCGATGTAGAGGCATTTAACAAGTGGACCGAACGACATAAGTACGTATGTTTTTATTTTTTTAAATTATTTTTCTTTCGGTTTTTCTTATTACAGGTTGAGAGCAGATTGTATTGCGAAAGAGATTATATTAAGAGAGATACCATTTTCTCCTCATGGAATGGCAATAGCACATATTTTAGGACAATTTCAACAGCAAGGACTTCGTACAGGTTTAATTAAATTTTAAATAAATTTATATTAATATAGAATTACGGCCTTATGACATGGTGGTGGAACTTAATAAATTTATATTACTATTAGAGTTACGTCCTTATGACATGTGGTGGAACTTAATATATATATTAGTATAGAGTTACGGCCTATGACATGGTGGTGGAACTTAATAAATTTTATATTAATATAGAGTTACGGCCTTATAACATGGTGATGTTTTCAGGTGATATAAACAAAAATACTTTATTATGTTAAAAATCACAAGCTTGCATAACAATATGGATAATAATTTTTCATGATTATTTGTTATTTAATGCTTAAATGTTTAACTTGTGTTTAAAACATTAAGTTTAATTAATATATATCAATTTTTTAAATTAATTTAATTAATGATTTTAAATTTATAATATAATTAATTAATCTATTTAACAAAACATAATTATTAAACACCTAAATTTTTATACTATAATTAAAATCTAAATTTATTAGATTTTAATTTTATACTTATAAATTTGGTAATTCAAATAATTTTTAGCCTATTAAAGAAATTGTTTTTATATTTTGAAATATAAAATTTAGTCAATATTAATTTGTTTTGAAATATTTTAAACTTAATCTTTTAGATTAAACATTTAAATTTAAATTTGATTTATAATGTACAGTAAATAATATTTTATTTAAGAAATATAAAATTAAATTACATCATTATTAATTGATGCATTTTTGCATTGAAAATGTTAAATAAATATAACTTACAGTGATATTTTGTACAGGGGCTGAGGTAAACTTGACCACTAGGATCACAGGAAGCGTTTACGTGCCTGATGGTATGGTGATTTTAAATGGACCGAGTAATCGATTGGGTGCATGTGCTCCTAATAGCAACCTGTATCCCGCAATTATTATTGAAGTAGCTTTATCACAGTCACGGTTAGATTTACACCAGAGAGCAGCTATTTATTTAAGTGCCGAATGCCCTGGAGTAGAATTTTACATTGGCATTAAAAGGTACGAAATACGGTCGGATGGTCTTCAAGCTATGTTTTGCAGTGTATACGACAGGGTAACAAGTTTTCAACCTGTTACTTTAATTTCCTTTGGAACTGGACCGTTACATCACTCAGCATTGTGGACTAACGCTCCTATACTGCAAGGGGTTGGTGTTAGAGACCCTCTTTGCAATATGTTAGGTATACCGAATTATATTCTAAACTTTCCTGCTGCGCGTGTTCATCAAACACAAGTGGCAGGAGTGCCTGGAGGTGCTCCAATGAATTATCAGATAGACTTATTCCCAATCCAAGAAGCATTGTCTGCACCACCCTTAAGTTTATAGAAGAAGAACAAAGAACAGGAACAAAACTTACTTTGGTTTTTTCATTAAAGATTGATTTTGTTTTATTTTTTCATCCATCGGAGCTACATTACCAATTCCTGACTTCTTTTCTTCCTCCCTGCATGGTAAAATCATGTTATTAAAACATTTACATAAGTAAAATTTGTCATAATGCTGCTCACGGCCGTAGGTAAGCAGGAACGCACACACATGCACACGCACACATGGCGGGTAGTGGTACTGTTCTTTATGGTACGTTGCATTTTCCTGTGGTGATATAACTTGTTCTATTTGCAGATAAACTGGACCGAACAATCGGTTATACTGCCACATAATTTGCTAGTATCTATGTACCTAGAATATGGACCAGAAGAAGCCATCATGATCAATAGATGACTGGTTCATAATAACCGAGTCTTCTTGATTATATCCCCAGTAACAGGCAATTGCCACAATTGCATTCTGGAAACAGAGAAGGATAAATACAATTATTTAAAGCATATAAACTTATCTGAACGGTACACGCGAGTGTGCAATTCGAATAGACTTACAATGCCAGCAGGAAGCTGTCTGAAATGCAAATGCTCCATTGCACGAGTCATCACAAGCCGCTCTGTGGTACATATGCAAGTGTGTACTGTGTAAAGCAAACAGATTGTAACACACACACACAATACTTTATATTAAGATTTTTTACCATGCGATGCTGGTAGTTTGTCACATTGCTTGCTTCACCATGGAGGACTGAGGAAAACTATTAGATAGGAATACATTTTACAAATCGTATGAACATATACAGTAGTTTTATAGCTAGTTGAATATAAACTACATGTATATAAGAATACATATTATAAATATAACTGACGGTTACCTGATTGTGATGGGGGAAAGGAATAATCGATGCACAAACTCCTAATATCATCGACCGATGACTTTCACAGTGATTAATATGCTTTGTCCAGATTCAAACGCATTAGCAAGAGAGTATTTTCACCCGCTGGTTATCTCTTTGCCATTGTCAACGCCCTGAAAAATCAATAGTTATGAGTATTTTACTATACGTGCGTTATATTGTGTATCGCTATTTACTACATGTTAACTAAGAATGTAACTCAGTGCGGAACTTATATAACGTTATACCTTTTGGGGGTAGTTAATGTGCACAGTAGAAGTCTATGTATAATATACACCGTGGGGTTTCTGCAGTATATCCTTCGCATATCTGTCAGAATATATCAAAAATCACGTCTTAGATACTAAATATCCGGTGACTAACTTATGTACTTAGCATGCAGAATGTAGTGCACGCACACGCACACGCACATATATACGAGTATACATCATATAGTGTATCAATGATGATTCCATAACTATATCCAGTTAACACCAACAGTGGATCAGAAACAGTTAACACATATATGCATAATGATCGACTTGAAAAACCTGCTGAATTTGAATGACGAGTGAGAGGGCCTTAAAAGTTCCATCATAGGAGTATCACTGAAGTCGTAGCAAATATGCTCAAGAATATCTTTGTCTGCAACAAAACCCCGAGCTCGAAATACAACGATAATTGGAATTTCCTGCTTTATATACGGGAGTGTCGCTTGTATGTATGTATTGTCCTAATTCTATGAATTAGCAAATGTATCTCACTGTAATAGATAATGACCTTTAGTTTATAGATTAAACATACATACCGCTTTTGCTCCAGCACGAGAAAGCACGCACAAACACGGTGCTGTTTTGGTTTTCAGCCATAGAACGGACTTTCACAACGTAAACGTGATTTGCGCTCATTTTCTCCTGTGCGATGAGCACCTTCTCACTCCCGTTGATGATAAAATCGCCTCCTTGGTCGTACGAGGCATAATTGGCACCTGTATCAAAGCACAAATTACTAACATATATGTATCAATGTGTATAGATTATGTATAACATAACAAGCATATCACGATATGAACTATTATGCACCTACCTATATACAATAACATGTATGTACTTACACAAATATATATACAAGTATTAACAAACTAACCATGTTAGATTTCTTAAACGAGGATCAGATGGATCTGTCCAGACTTAATATTTTACGTGGTCTGTAAATATTCAGTATGAATGCATATACAGGAGTGTGCGTGTATACAAGGAGTTTAGTTACATTATATTATTATAACTCTTTAAAGGTCTTGGATCTAATACACTCAAAATGTATATTTTGAAGGAATGGACGCTTACCGCTCCAGAATACTTGTTGCGACCAGGATTGTGTTGCGACTCGGCGATTTCAGACAATTCAATCTCCTGCATCATGTTCTGCACGAACTCATCGAAGGAATCAAGCTGCTGCCACAAAATAGCCTCCTGTGTGATCTCGTCTTCATCCATGTATTCGCCTTCATCGCACCCATACATTGTGACGAGATTCTCCCTGTTTGATTCACACTGGCGCTACTGTCTTGAATTCAGAAGCTGTGGCACACAATTACGGCCCAACACAGATATTGTGAAGATTTCTACCTTTCGTGCAGGATCACAGCCGCAAACAGCGCCTTCCCTCCAAGCTGCGCCCTAGACGTTGATCAGCGGGCAGAAAATATAACACGTCATATTCATTCGGTGATCTTGTGGTGATTAGGCTTAATGAACCACGTGTCAAAATTTACACTACCTTATGACATGAGCACATTTTATGCTAAAACAATTTGAATAACAACGTGTCAAAATTTACACTATGATCACATTCTGTGGTAAGAAAAAATTAAATTGAGGTGTTTATTTAAACATTTGATTAAATGGTGCTTATATGTCTAGAATTTAAACAAGAGCTTCCGAGAATGTGTAGTTTTGATCTGTATGTTTTTTGACATTAACTTTGTGCATGCATTTCCTTATAAAAGAAACTTAAATTATTGATTTTTTTAATTCATGGTATTAAAAAATGCAAAAAAATATAAAATTAAATTATATATTTAGAATAGCAAATTAATTTATGTCGATATATGTCGTCATGGATGTCACAAAATTTTATTTGCATACAAATAATGGAGAGGAAGAATATACTATACAGAAAACCCTAAAACAGGCCGCTTTAAACGTTAAGATTAAAAGGCGAAAACGGACGCTAAGGATTAAGGTAAAAATCCGGTTTAACCCCTCTTCGGTTTTCCTACCCGAGGATGAGAGGCCTTTGATTTTTAGTCACCTCTCTCGCCATACATACCTAGGGTTTCTCTCCCCTGATTGATCGTTTCCATCCTTGTGCGCCTCCAGATCCGTACAACGAATTCGCCTATCGTCATCGATTCATCACTTCGAGCTCTTGGCGCTCTGCGAAATGAGGTTAGTAGATCTCTTTGTTCCTCATTCGATCGCTATTTTCTTCATTTTCTCGATTTTTCACACGATGTCTGCAATAGATCGGCATAGAAAGAGTTCCAGTATCCTGCCTTATTGCGAAAATCCCAAGGAAATTCGATCCATTCTGTAGGTTGAAAAATCCCGAAATCTAGTGTTTCTAGGTCTTGATTTCGCAAGTGCTATACAAAATCCGATGCATTCTGTTTTAGATCTTCATATCCTTCTCTAGGTTTTGTGGGATCGGTTTCTAGGTCTTACAGCGAGTAAAATGCTGTCTTTTGATCCTTATAGCTAAAATGAGGAAGAAATCCAATGAATTCTTTCACAAAACGAACGCACTTTTGATCAATAGATCGCAGAATTCTAACACCACAAATTCCTGTTACTAGATCTGCTCGCAGAGGAACGAGGACATGAAAATGCCTGGGTTATCTCGCAATAAGACGGTCACTTCTTCTCCTTCATCGACCTGTTCGTCTTCTCCGTCTGCTGCGGCGGCTACTGATGCGAGGAATTCAATCTGGTCGCGTTCAAACACGGAAGATGTTAGTTGCTTGCAGCTGCAAAAGGTAAGTAGACGAAATTCACGAAGTACGCGATTCTTTAATTTTCTTTGTTTCGTTTTTCTAGGTAGTTGTTTCATGTACATTCGATTTGCTGCTGGCTGTTCATTTGATTCCTTTTACTGTTTCCTTCAGTCGTGGTATAGTAGGTGTGATAGTGCTTTCCTCATGACTGCTTCTTCTCTATTTGCAGCCAACAGGGTTTTGCTCTAAGCATAAACATGGAACGAGTATTTAACACGCTGGGATTTGATCATTGCAGTTTTGGAATGGGCTCTCATCTGATGCCCGACGCAACCTGCTACGGATCGATAAGCAGACACTGTTCGAGCAAGTGCGGAAGAACCTCTACTGCTCAAGGTGTCATGGACTGTTGGTGGAGGGATTCTCCCAGATCATTACGTATGGAAAGAACCTCTCACTTGGTCGTGCCAGCAACCCCAAGTGCAGGAAAGTCGATAGTGATGGTGTCTTCTCAATGCTCCAGGATGATGCCAGAGATCCGTCATTACACCCCTGGGGTGGGTTAGCAGCAACACGGGATTGCATGCTCACCGTGCTCGACTGCTTTTTGGACGGGATGTCTCTCGAGGTGCTCCAAAATGTACCCACAGGCAAACTATTCCTCTCTGTTTTGCACCATATCTAGTACTATGTCTAGATTAATAGTATGAGTTCACATACATCCATCTATAGGTTGGAGTAGTTTTTATATTTAATTGTCACAGTTTATGAATTGACAATGCAGTGCTTGCTCAGGTCTTTGAGAGCGCACGAGCAAGGAGAGAGAGCGAGAATTGCTTTACCCGGATGCATGTGGTGGTAACGGACGGGTGGATAAGTCAAACTAGCGGCATGTTTACATCGGGAAGAGGCCATGGAATGAAGGAGACTTGTGCTCTTCATACAGTACGGCTTTCATGTGAAGCTTTAGTGGATTTCTGGTCCGCATTGAGTGAAGAAACAAGGCGCTCCCTCTTAAGAATGAAAGAGGAAGACTTCATCGAAAGGCTCATGTTCAGGTAATTGTATTTCCTGTCCTCTGGTGTCTGTAGCTATATAGTTAGATATGCATTTTGAATCTGGAAGTACAGATATATGCATACAGATACACATTCAGTATTTAACATGACATATACACCATATATATACTTACAGACACACACCATAAAGGCATATGTACACACGCACACATAGACTGTTTGTGGCATATAGAAGTATCTAACAACCATCCACAGATTCGACAGCAAGAGGTTTTGTAGAGATTGTCGGCGAAATGTTTTACGAGAATTTAAAGAGATGAAAGAGCTAAAACGAGCTAGAAAGGAGCCAAGGTGCACAAGATGGTTTTGCGCAGCAGACACTACGTTCCAATACGAGGTACGTTAGAGAGAGGGGGGGAGGAGAGAAGAGAAGAGAAGAGAGATGGTAGCTGTATATTATTGTTTGCTTCTAATGTTTGAAGTTCGAATTGATGTAGGTTTCTGACAGTGCAGTGCAAGCAGATTGGCGTGAATCTTTTGCAGGAGAAGTCGGAACTCTGTACCAACATTTCGAGTGGGCTTTGGGGACCGGGGAGGGAAAGGCCGACATCTTTGGCTTTGAAGATGTGGGGTTATCGGACAGGGTTCAGGTAGAAGGCCTAGAACTCGGCAGCATCTCGGACTGTTTTATCACTCTCCGAGCTTGGAGACGTGATGGACGGTGTATCGAGCTCTCAGCGAAAGCTCATGCTTTACGTGGTGAATTGTGCGTTCATCGTCGGCTGTTTGTTGGTGACGGTGTTGTCTCCATTACCGAAGGTGACAGCATTCAGCGTTTCTTCGAGCATGCTGAAGAGACGGAAGAGGAAGAGGTACCCAGAGAGAGAGAGAGAGAGGTAGAGGAAAGAGAGAGACTTATTATGTGGTTTTGTGGGGCGAAGGATGAAGATGCTTTCGATAAAGATGGTAGTGAGCTAGATGGTGAAGGTTCACGTTCCCAGAAGCATGCAAAAAGCCCGGAACTTGCTCGAGATTTTCTCTTGGATGCTGCTACAGTGATTTTCAAAGAACAGGTATTACAAATCGTCTTGTAGGACATATATATTCATATATACATACATATATGTAAGCACGTGTTACCCAGTCTAAATGTAACAACATGTCTATATCTGTGCGTGTGTTTTTTCTATTTCTTCCTTCTGAACAGGTTGAGAAAGCATTTCGGGAGGGCACAGCACGACAGAATGCACACAGCATATTTGTCTGCCTGTCACTTGGTTTGTTGGAGGATCGAGTGCGAGTCGCTTGTAAAGAGATTGCCACATTAGAAAAGCAGGTTGGAGGGTTTTCTTTTTTCTGAAATCTCTGCCTTTTTCTATACACTTGCACGTGCACACATGCATCCATACATGTAGTCTCCACCTGGAGTCCTTTTATGTTTGAACAATAAACACAGAGAGTGTTTAAGTTATGTGTACTGGTTCTAGTTATGCTTATGTTTCCTCTTTTGCATGAGAACAGAACAAGCTTCTAGAAGAAGAGGAGCATGAGAAACGGGAAGAAGAGGAACGTAGGTATGTATGTGTGTGTGTGTGTGTGTGTATAATCATATTTGTGTATGTTACACATGTGTTTCTTGTGTAAGTGATTATTAATAGATTAATTAGAAAAATAAAACATACAGGGAAAGACGTAAGCTAAAAGAAAGGAGAAGAAGCTGAGAAGAAAAGAGAAACTAAAGTGCAAGGAGCGTGAGAAGGAGAAGAAGAATCCGTCAAACGGGTGTGTGTGTGTGTGTGTGTGTGTGTGCGTGAGAGAGAGAGACAGAGACAGAGAGAGAGAGAATGTTTGAGGAGAACGATGCATCAATCAGGTGTGACGAGGACGGTGTTGATAAGCAAGAGGAGCTAGTACCGTCCGAGTTAGCTTTGACGGAATCCTTGGAGCCAACCCTCACTGCATGCTCCGAGACAGCGAGCAACAAGGAAGCCGAGGATATGGTAACAAGCAACTATAACGGTGCTTTCATTGTAGAACAATCGAAGGCTGCAAAGAGGCGATCGAATTGCAAAAGACATCAGCTGGCCGATACGATTCCTACCAGGTACTCTCGAAGAGGAGCTATCAACTTTGAAAGAGGCAGCCATACTGCCAACAACGGGTACAGGCAGGATGCACAGCAATGTGCATGTTCGAATACGTTCTGGGTCAAGGGTGGAGGTGGACAACAGGTATGTGTTGTGTGTCTATATGATGTAGTATACGTTTGGGATTATATAACGTTGTACCACATACTATGTATATCCTATATTCTTGTATACTGTATACATGTCTTCTGTACTAATGGCTTTTACTTCCTGGTTATAATACTATACATGTAGGATAAGAGATATAAAATATACATAATACATATTGATTTTTAATGATATGTTTGTTGTTACGTTGTGCTAAAAGGTCACGAGGAAGGCTACTCTTCCGCAAGTGCAGACTAAAGCAGGCGTATTCAAGGTGACTCAGAAGTCTGCTTCTGAGACGGTTAAGGCAAGGAAGGAAGGCTTATCTTACACCAAGGTAGTTACCAGGGGATTGACAGAGAACCAAAGTCTGGTGGGCACTACCAGCGAGGGAACATCATCTGAAAGCCAGATGATGCAGGTTGAGGCCGTGGTAGATGAAGCTATTCCTTATAAACAGCAAACACAGGCCAAGTCAGATCAGAATGGGATATCTTCAAGTTCCGAGGATGTCAACAAGGAGATTTCTTCTACGAGTCATACCAATGATGGGATTTCTCGTTATACAGACGATGGGGTTTCTGGGATTACGTCAAGTTCCGGGGATACCACGGATGGAATATCGTCAAGTTCCAGAAACGTCAATGGGATGGCGTCGTCTTGCGGGGATACCAACAATGCGTCTATTTCCGAACATAAGAGCGGGATCCCATCCACTTTTGCAACACGGGGAACTGCCATGGAACCCGAAGCAGATAGCCAGAGTCAGACTCCGAAGGATCCCAGAAAGCCGGTGCAAACAAGAATACCATACTCAGTCTCCTCTCCAGCAATTGGAAGTCCGTACGCTGTCTCTTCAAACGGGTACGTAAACGGCTTTGGTCCAGTGAAGAACCATCCATACATGGTTCCTCATCCTCCACCTGTCCACCATCATCATCTTCACCATGCTCCACCTCCACCACCACTGCCGCCTTCAGGATTCGCTTGCTATCCCGTACACCACGCACCCTGGCCCCATCATCAACCTCGAGGAAACTTCATGCAGCCGATATTCATTCCCGGACCGGCTTTCGGATACCCAAGATACCCGGTTCCTCGTCTATTTCATCCTCCTGTGCGGATCCCAGAGATGATAAACGTCCCACCTCGACCATATCCACAATGGATACCACCTACAGAGGTACGTATGCAACAGGGAAAGCACCAACAACAGCAGGAACAAGATACACAAATCGGGGAGAAGCTAGACGAATCCGGATTCTCGTTTTTTCACTTCGGGGGCCGAGCTGCGGTACGGAACTGTCAGAGTCCCCGGGGTCGTCTTGTACGGAGGGGGCTGAGGAGGAGGAAGTAGTGGTAAGCAGTAAATGTATGGATCGGTTACCGAGTGGGATTAGTAAGCCGAGTATGATAGCCGGGGAGTACAGTCTGTTTGCAGCGGCTCCAGGTAAAGGGTTTGGGTTCTTTTAGTTATTAAGCGTTTTCTGGACGAGCTTTTAAAGGGGTTCTCTTGTCCATTCTCCTTCTCTCGTGTATGGTACATTAGCGGCTTCTTTTTTGGTTTTATTTTTTTATTATTTTTTCCTTTTGGGTTTTTTTAATTGAGTATGTTCGTTCATAGCAATAAACTGGAATTTTGCGTCTGTATACTTATATTAACAAGCTCTATGTGTGTGTATTTATATGTTATTAATATGTTTTGATTTTATGTGCACATATAATGTATTAAGAATTTAAATTAAGAAACTATCGTAAGATATTATATATTTGTATACACGCATGTGTATATACATACATGCATAGTGACACATGGGTGGTGACTGGCCCATGTGTCAGTGCCACGTTGCATGTGTGTCTGTGCAAAGGGTTCCTGTTGCATGTGTGTCATGTGGCAAAGAGTCTCCTGTATAAGCAGGATTTTAAAGTTGAATAAAGTATCACATTTTGTGCAACTTCACTGTGAACATAATCAAATATTTAATATTTAATTAAGGTATATTTCTAAGAGATATATTGTAATTGATAATTTATATGTGCCATAATAGGGGTTATTTCATATATATATAACTATTTAAAAATGCATTTTTAGTATCTATTTGATAAATATAAACATACATTATAAATTAATTTGTATGGTTTGACATATTCATTAAGTTCAATTTTTAAGTTAGTGTTTTTAATTTTTATAATTATAAATTATAACAATTTTAATACTTCATATTTTATAATTCAACAAGGTATTCAATTTGATAAAGTGCAAATATTATATTGAAAAACCTAATTTTATTATGTTATATAATAATAGTTTATTCAATGTGTCAACTGTGGACACTTTATCTATAGCTCTTTTAAATCGATCTGGCATTATTCAAATCAAGGTTGTTGAATTTCATTAATAATTATTTTAAATTTTAAATCCACTTAACAATACCAAGGCATTTTATCAATAACCATATTAAATTTTAAACTTACTTAAATTATCCATGGGTTAATAATTTAGGTTTAAAATTTAAATTCACCAATTTAAAAATATATAACTTAAAGATAAACTAAGTTAAATATAATAATTAAGTTAATAATTTAATTTGAAAATAATTCATCGTGTTAAGAATAATAATTAAGTGATTAAGCCTACCAACAATGAGCATATATATTAGTGTTAATAAAAATTAAGATATATGCTTGTATATGATGATCTTTAATTCCCTTAACATCACACAATATCACTATATTACTTAAAAGCCAAATAGAAATTCAATTTTCAATATACAACATTATTTTATCTGAACCCACACACACACACACACACACACACACATATAATATACAAAATCAAACATGTTCAATTCTACACATGTCACTTATTTCTAGAACGTTTGTGGATGCACTTTCTTCTTTCCAGCCTTGCACTCAGTGCGACTTGTTACTTGTTAGGGTTTGTCACCCATAGTGGTGAAAAGTAAATTCTTCTCCATGTAATGTAATAGAAAAAGCTGCATTAAATATTACTTTTATAATTAATATAAAAAAATTTGAATAGCACTTTTTTTTATTATCAATCAAATTTCATAAAGACGAGTATATACTATTTGGTATACATAAGTTTTCTTTAAATACATGTTTTATTAATTAAATTTTAATTTAATTACCGGGCTGGATTTCCCGAAGGGATAAGTTGGAATCGCAGCCAGGGTTATGTACCTTTTAAATTTGAATTTTAAGGTTTAGGTAATTTTGAAAATATCTAATTTAATTTTTAATCAGCTTTTATTATGTAATTATAGAAGCTATTTTCACTTCTAACATGTCTTTCTTTTGTTCTTTTAAACATAGGATTACTCAATAATAAAACATAAATAAGTTAATAATAAATTTAGAAAAATGGGATTAATGAGTAGACTTAACTTAATTATAGAATTTTGAATATTTTCAGAATTACTTTGAACACTTTTCGAAAATTATATATATATTAGAAGCTCAGTTTGATAATGGTTCCATTTTATAATAATCGTTGTAGTTTTTCTTCAACTAAGGGGAGTACCAAATAAGGTTAACATATTAATAAAAATTAAGTTGTAAATTTGATTAATGACAACTTACCTGGAATATATAATAAGTATATTGATTAGTTTTGAGGACATTAAAAATTAAGTTATAAATTTTAATTAAATAAATAAATACTTTATTTTGAATTGTCGTGAACATAAAGAAACACTACACAAACGTTCTAAACGAGGCTGTATGCAGCTTTCCAAGGCTCTAACCTGGAATATATGTATGCACTCCTGATTTGACATCTTTATAGCTTTGAACATTTTTATATATTCTTTGAATATTCCACATCAGTCAAATTTTAAACTAGAACGAGTCAAATATTACATGAGAATTTTTCATGTTGAAGGAGCTAGTCAAAGACGGCTATGGTTTGACCGTGTTTAAAACTAATTAATTTTCTTAGAGCACATATTTGACTGATTCCACACCAACGATTCAAATATATCCAGAACAAACATTTAATCCAACTTCTCTTCATAGAAACCCACTATAAATATGAACCATTGTCTCGTGAAACAATCACATTCAATTATTCTCTTCTAGTTTTCAAGTAATTTACGAGATGGAGATGGAAATGGACTTCCATACAAAATCATCTTCTTGTTTGATTACAGACAACATGGTGGAGGATGTAGCCGGAAGAATGGAAGTTCTCGGGATGGTCCATGCATTTGTGACTCCGTTTGTACTTAGAGCAGCGGTTAATCTCGGTATATTCAATATCATTGTAGGATCAAGCACTCCATTAACTGCAGAGCAGATTATGTCTAGAATCCCAAATGCAAAAAATCCGCAAGCAGAGATTACGAGAATACTGAGATTTCTTGTTCAGAAAAGGCTTCTTCAGGTGACTGTGAACGAAGGAATTACATTCTACGGCCCGACAAGGATATCTAAGTGGTTTCTATCTAGCACTGACAACAAAGACTCACTTGCACCGCTGCTTGTGATGGAGATGATGACAAGTGCCAAGCAGCTTGGCAAGTCCTTGACGACGTTGTTCTTCAAGGAGGAGACGCATTTGAGAGATCCAATGGGAAGTTTCTTGGGAATACGGAGTTGAGGATTCGAGATTTTAATTGCGTTGTCAACGAAGCAATGATCGCGTTTAGCAATACTCTATGTCGATTTTCCTGCAGAATTACCATGGGTTTTGGGGTCTCAAGAGTGTGGTAGATGTTGGTGGTGGAATGGGACACGCCATAGCTAAGATTGTAGAAGATTATCCCCATATCTCAGGGATAAACTATGACCTACCTCATGTTATAGCGACTGCACCAAAAATCCCGGGTAATTTCAAATTTTCAAATTCAAATATAAATTTCAAACTCTTAGCTGATACAATTCATTGCAGGTGTTGAGAACGTCAGTGGGAACATGTTTGATTCTGTACCCCAAGCCGATGCCGTCTTCATAAAGGTACTCATCACACACACACACACGCACACACGCACGCACGCAAAGGCATATATTCCATGACCCTGAGTGTTTGTTTTATAATGTGTCAAGCTGTCGTGTAGGAAAGTTTTATACACGAGAGTTTGACGCATGTTTTTCTGTGTACACATATTGACTTATTGGTTCAACTGTTGAGTGCAGTCTGTTCTACACAACTGGGACGATGAACACTGTGTGAAACTCTTAAAAAACTGTGAAAGGGCGCTTCCAGAGAATGGTAAACTTATAATCCTGGACATCGTATTCAACCCAGCCAGGCGTAATAAGTTCACAAACTTGGCCGCAGAGCAAGACATGATAATGCTTGCATACACAACGGGCGGGAAAGAGCGTACACGAGAAGAGTGGGAGACCCTTCTAACTATCTCTGGTTTCTCGGGCATACGATTTGACCACAGTATGCCAACGAAAGAGAGCGTGATAGAAGCATACAAATTCAAGCGTGAAAAACTCTGAAGAGTTCTAATCACTTACTAACTAATATTCTTTTGTACATCTATTCATTTTTGAATAAAATATCATCAATTTCAACGCGTGTGCGTGCGTGTTTGTGTGTGTGTGTATGAGCACTTTCTCTCCAAAAGACTGACTTTACATAATTAACCTTAAGATTACACATTATTTCACGCAAGGTACTATCTTAGTAGCCTTTAGAGTTGACCACACGACAGTTTGTACTTCACCTTGTTTCCCAGTCAACGGACTGATATTTCCCATTTTGACCATAGAAGCAGCAAATGCGTCGAGAAACCTATACTCATCGTAAGCATATGCCACGACGAGGCTGCTGCTGAGTACCAAGTTGGGCGAGCTCGGTCTTTCAGATACCAGAACCTGGTCTGAACTGAGCAAACCCTTGTTCATGTGGAGATTAACCCAGTAGAGGTTATCAAACTTAACCGGGGTTTGGATGTCCAAAGGCGCGGTAACATTGCCGTCGCCTCTCTGTGGGCAGACCATCTGCAGACTCGATAGGAACCGAGGTTCTATGGTAGAGTCGGACTGGCCTGTGTTCTGGTGGTTGTATAGCCTCTGTGAGAAGCTTACGCATCTGGATTTGCCTATTGTGTGGGAACCGGAAAGGGTAACCATGTCGAAAGCGGACAAGCCCTTCTTTGCAAAGGTGTTCACCAGTTGGGCGAGTGTCGAGTTCGGTGCCGGTATGTCCCTGTTCGCGGCTGCCATGCTTGCTGTTAAACTGTCCTTTCGTCCTAAGAAAACTTCCCAAGAATGGCCCCCTGTCTGCAACATGTGCGTGTACGTAAATATCACACACACGCGCACGCACACACACGCATGTACCAGAACAACGGAGTCCCGTGCGGCAATGGCCAGCAAGTCTGCACAGGAGACCACGCCCTCACATTCTCTCTCCAGAGCGTACTTGATTTCATCGATCACTTCAAAACCTCTGGCTGAGTTGCGGTTGGGATTTGCGTTCTTCTCTCCTCGGAACGTCGGAGTGTCGTCCAGAAGAACCGACCCATCACAGCCCTGTTAAAGAAAAAACAAACACGTCTCTATAATGAAAAAGGGTAAACGGTGATTAAGGGTAAAGGCTAAGGGTAAAGGACGAATATCCTTATCAGCAACTATTAAAGGGTAAAGGGGGGTAAAGGACGAATATCCAATAGGGAAGAGAAGTGAATAAAAGGTTAGAAGATGCATCAAGCCGCTTAGAGGTAAAGGGCGAATAGAATTAGTTGTGGAAATGTAGGAAGCGGGGAAAGGGTAAAAGGTGCAAAAGGAGATAGATAACGTAAGAGTAATATGTTGGGAACAGAGAAAAAAGGATAAAAGATGCAACTATTAAGGCTAAAGGATGAATATCCTCGTGGAAATGCAAGGGAGAATATAGAAGTGAAAAAGGGTAAAAGATGCAACTAAAGACTATGGTAAGACATTGAATCGTGTAAATGCAATAGAGTGAAAAAGGGTAAAAGACGCAGCTATTGAAGGGTAAAGAAAATGGAAAAGGGTGAAAGGTGAGACTATAACAAGAGAAGTGAAAAAGAGTAAAACATGAAACGAGAGAAGTGAAAAAGAGTAAAACATGAAACAAGAGAAGTGAAAAAGAGTAAAACATGAAACAAGAGAAGTGAAAAAGAGTAAAACATGAAACAACAGAAGCAAAAAAGGGCGAAAGGTGCATATGTTAAAGGGTAAAGGAAGAATATGCATATAGAGAACTTATATAGTTATATAGGAAGGGTAATATACATTAACAAAGCAGTCGTGAAAATGCAGGCGAAGGAGAGAGGCAGCAATTCTTGGCTCGCGTTCAACAGCCCTGGACAGAACGTTGCGGACAATTCCCTCTGCATTCGGACATCTCTCTGCATAGTAATTTGTAATAAGGGGAGCATTGGATGAAAACATCGGTGGCCAGAAGGGCATTGTGTATCCTCTTCTAACATATACACTAGCAAGCAAACAAACTAGAATATGGGAAACCTCCATAGTTTTGTTTCCTTAACTACTCAGATGAAAACCTCTGTACAAAACCCTGTATATATACCCAAGTTTGGTGGCTCAGGTTGTGATAGCTACTTATGATATCAAATAATAGAAATATTTATTATGTGTTTTAAATAATGATCATGATGTGGGGCAGTTCAAATCTTCAGTTCAGTGGGTAACAGCACAGAATTAATGAAAACATGCTTTGGGTTTGGTTTGTCAGCTGGGTTGATACATTTGTAGTAAAAATAGATTAAATAGTTTCTTAAAGTTGTTTATTAAATAATTCATAACGAGTTTATATATGTTCTGTGTGTTTTTTAAAGCATTGTTTATTTTATTTATATTTTTATTTAAGTTAATTGAAAACATATATGGAGACAGACGGAAGTGGAAGTTGGTGGTGATGTAATTCATCAGGTCATGTGGTATTCGTTCCGTAAGAAGTCCTCACGACCTCATCTTTCCTCATAAAGTTGTATTGACTTAGTATCGAGTTGGTGCGTGCGTGTGCGTGTGAAAGAGAGACCTCTGTATATTATACATAAGCACAAAGATATTAAAGCCTCACTTATTTAAGTTAATTTAATTTCAACTATTTTAATTTAACTTTATATTTAATAGTTATTTGGTGACTTTGAAATTTCGTATTTTATTTTATTTATTTGCTGAATTAACACTTGATAAATACATAATAGATACAAAGATACTAAAACCTAACTTATGTTAAGTTAATTTAATTTGAACTATTTTAATTTAACTTTAAATTTTATAGTTATATTAAGTTAATTTAATTAGAACTATTGTAATTTAACTATGTACAGTATTTAATAGTTATATTGGTGGCTTTGAAATTGCACATTTCTCTCTCACACACACGCACGCACACACGCACGCACACACACGCACATGTTACAAATGTTTAACTACCTTCCTCCGTTTTAACATTCACACATTCAGTCTTCTTAATTATATATATTCATATCTACATTAAGTTTATTACATTGAATTATCCTGCTGTATGTACACAGCAAAACAAATCGATACCAATATATGCATGTATCATACAAGACACGAAGGACAACACACACACACACACACACATGGATTCTTTCTACTCATGACACTTACAAAAGAGAAAGGCACTTTAAGAGACAGTGGTGCACGGTATCAAAATGCATTCATTGAGAGGCATGTAAAAGTCAGAAAACATGTTATATCATATAGACCTCCCTTTGAAAGAGCGTCGAGGAATATATATAGAAGAGTACCTTGAATTGATCGAAGAGTCATCGTGAATGAAAATGCCGTTGCCAATTTTCTTCTCTATATAATCCAAGGCTCTTCAACTAAGAGTAGCAATTTGAGTTCACCGCCTCCAAAACGAGTTCAAGATACAGGGAACATGCATGATCCATAGCCTGCATAAATAAAGATTATACACATACAAAACAGTATACATATAACATATACCATAGTTGTCTGTGTGTGTGTGTGTGCGGGCGTGTATCTGTGTGACCGTGTATATATAAATACATAAGAGAGAACAAAATAGGTGTTATAATTTACTTACTTGGATCAATGTTGGTGAGATTAGCAGCTCCATTAAAGTTACAAGTTCCTCCAGACTTCTTCATCTTCTGCCAGTAAGAATTGAAGGCATACGAAGCATGGTTCTGCATAACATTCGGAAGGTAACAGGCCTGTCCTGGTTGGATCGCCGTGCAATCAGCCCTCCCTGTTCCACATGCATAATCCATAGCTCCTTGGACTTCTACTGGGCTTAAATCCGAGGTAACTGCCACACACCACCACTGACTAGAAAAGCTCGGCTTCTGATGAGTAGAGTTCAAACTCGGACTTGTCCGACCAGTAGGGTTCGAACTCCGACTTGAGCTCTGACTTTGACTACTTGGACCTGAGCTTGGACTCGAACTCGGACTTGAGCTTGGACTCGAACTCGGGCTTGAGCCGTTGTGGTTGGTTAAGTTTGGATCAACTGCTCGGGAAGCTCTGGCAGGGTAGCGGGAGACGAGTAAAGTGATGAGCTTGATGAAGAATTCGATGGAAGTGATGAAGAATTCGATGGAAGTGATGAAGGAGATAGACTTGATAAAGGTTGATATTCTGTAATAAAAAGCAATACAATTATATGCACTACCTAATATAAAGCATGCAAGAATGAGGACAAATAAATCATTTTCTATACACACACGCATACATCAGTTATTAGCTCAATCTCAGAATTTAATACGTGTTCTTTTCTGATATTCATCGCATACATAAATGTACATGCATACGTCGTTTGAATGTGATGTATGTGTTGAACACGCTCTATATCTGTGTATGTGCACACGTAGACATGCGTCATATTTTTGTTCATTTATAAACACGCGCACGCACGCACGCACGCACACACACACACGAACCGTTGATGGGAGTTCGTCCGGTAAAATCAATTTCGTAAACCTTGCTCCCATTCGGATAAAGAATCCCCCAATTACGCTCAGTGGCATCCCCAGGTTTATTGTCCTCGTTAAATAAGGCGAAGATAAACGTGCTTATAATCCGCCCCGGCCTATAAAGAAGCTTTAAATAAAACACATACAACGTCGTCCACAGGAGCACATAAAGTATCTTATACAATCATATGCAAAATTTACCTTTTCGGAGTTCCTTTATTCTTATCTCGACTTGTTTTACCAAGTATTCTCAGGACCAATCTACGGTTATAGTCTGCCGCATTTGGAATAGACGCACCCGCATTTCCTTCAGTCGGCCAGCCAGTCTCACTTATTGAAATACCCACTTGCCCATATTCCATCTTCGTCATTGCCACAACAAGTGCATCCAACTGTATACGACGGAAGCTCTTGACATGCATTTAAGGATGTAGAACAAAACAATTTGCCGTATACATGCACACATACTGGATACACGCACCCACGGGTATATCATATGTACATATATATCGGAGAGTAAGATAACCCCATGCATAAATACAAACAATAACGTTTTATCATTAGTTTACCTGTGCGTCGAGCATATTTTCGTAGAATAAACCGGATTGATCGTCACGTATAGGATTTGAAGATTTGAACAGCGCATAGTCTAGCGGAATCTTCTGCTGATCGTCTGGTAACAAAAATATTTTTTATCAACAATATATTCATATTTGAATTTTAAATCACTATGATGATGATAATGATGATGATGATGTGTGTGTGTGTGTGTGTGTTATACATACTTACTAAGCCATGCGAAGTAAGGATATACGTTTATGAAGAAAGAACTGCCAGTATGATCGAGGAATGTAAGAAGGGGCCGTATAACGGGCTCAACAATATCATCCCTGAAGGTGGCATCTGACGGTGGGTAAGAAACCTTGAGACAATCAACGGCTAAGGCCGTAGTTACGGTTATCTTCTTTCCATATCCCAACTTTTGCAAAGAAGAGTGCAGGTTCTCCATTGCAGGTACCAGCTTTGTCCATATTGGTTTTAAGCTCACATCGGAGAGGATCTATGATTAAAAACGTCCTTTAACACATACACGTAAACGTACGCATATATACATATAAATATATGTATGTATGTCTTTACGTGTATGAGCTTGTGAATTGAAAAAAGAGTCACAGAGAGGCGTAAAATAAAGGAATAATATGATGAGTATATTCTCTGCACTAGAATACCTTGCAAAACACGGAAAGCAATAAAGGTCTTAGACAACATGACATACACCAAGTAATATACACGTGTATTTATGTTAGATAAGACAGTGTCTAAAGTGAGACTGGACAGACCAACTTAAAATCACAAAATATTCGGTGCTAGCGGTTCCAAAACGTTTCCTACGTCATTATGAGGGTTTATACACATGTCATAAGTGCTATATATATGGTTTATATATGTGTATGTATAAAGTACAAATTATATTCCTATGGTATGAATAGAGAATATTGACTTGCTGATGTATTTCTAGATGATGCTGCGGTTAAACGGGAACAGTTAAATGAGTTATATATAATTCTAGATGGGGTTTATGCATTACAAGTTAAAACGAGAACAGTTGAATGTGTATTACCTCATTCCCAACAATGGCTCTTTCAATTTTGACAGAAGGAAAAGCGGCGACGTTTTGTTGCACCCAAGAGTCGGAGAAGTTAGAACTATCAGCCATTTGCTCTATCTGTTGATTCGTGACCATAATGGACAATCTAATGTTTGTCCCTTGAAATGCTTTGAGAACATCTGTAATGTATTACATATCAGTCATTACTTTGTCTTATGACATGCAACTTATGCGTATGTATACGCGTGTACCTGGATTGGCATCGTAGATTTTGACGCTACGGATCCTGAGGGACTGCAGAAGTTGAACAACTCGAGTGGGACTTGGAAGATTGTCTGCGACACGTCCATAGTTGATGCCAACTGTGTGTTGTTTTTGGTCATTGGACAGAAGAACTACAAAGACAAAAGAAACGGCTGTCCTTCGTCGAAGAACAGAGACATAAATGTTAGAAGTCTCCACTGTGCATATATACATAACATCATATGGAATCTGTATATATACACACCGCACACTTTAATCAATCCAGGAACAAGTATGATTGAGTGATCCACGAAGGGTATTTGATGGACCCATGAAAATGCACTATAGCAATGCAGTGTACCCACAACCAAGATACAAATAGATCTTCATCTCTATATAAAATAACTATATGTATAGTTATCTTGAACATGATTTGGCCGTCTTACGACATACCTGCACGCATATATGTACTTACCAATGCTGGCGACAAGAAGAGAATGATCATGGCAACAGCAAGCAGGATGGAGAGGCCAGTTCCTGGCTTCCTCTTCGAGTTATAGTATCCGCTGAGCGCCATAGCGGGCGGATGTATCTTGTTCTAGAAAAACGCTCACAAAAGCCCAGATTTTCCACAGAAAACCCCGATATTATGTTGAAAACTTCCCATACGCCGAGATTCTCCACAGAAAATGGAAAGATTGTACTAAAAACAAAAAACTTGCAGATTTTCAGCAGAAATATGCGCCAATATCCCGGATTATCCACAGAAAACGTGCCGAAATCCTCAGAAACAGAAGATTAGACTGAAAAATCCCTGGATTACGAAGAGATCCTTGTCCCGCACATAGATTTGCTCAGAGCTCTTCAATCTATAACTCTGTCTGGCCTGCATTCGCCATGGCAAAGAGCTCAGCAGATTCTTCTGGCCGCCAGCATTCCCCGATGTAGAATGTAGCTTCCACCGCTGTGCCTACCTACGCCCGTGAGTGCACTCTGCGGCCGCCATAGCCAGCCAGCCAGATTGCTTCCCCTGTCCCGTATACTGAGTAGAAGACAGAACCCTATACGAATACGATGGTTGCCAGCTGTACATTATTGCCCTTTACACGCGGCGCGCTCAGCATCATCCACGCCCTCCCTTTAGCGGTTACAACACATCGCTCCAAGCACATATTACAGGGAATATTTCTTTCTGTCTATGTCGGAGTTTCCTATGTCCGAAACGTGTGAACTCAAACGTTTCACGGCAAATTAAATTTGAAAGCGATCAAATTCAAATTTCAAAAATTCTAGAATATTCTGCTCAAAGAATATTCTAGGGATACACGCAGGTGGGAATGCGGCAATGTGTTGCTTTCCGCAAACTAAAAGAAGATGTGAAATAACGCATTATAAATTTTAAAATGTCTTTTAATAAAAAGCATACTGGACAAGTGAGCACTTTCAAAAGACCGTACCCCGAGATCCAGAATGTGTTACGTTGTGGAATTAGCATATTCTAAGAATATGTTTTATTGTCAAAGGCTTTAAGTATAAATTTAAATAATTTTTATACATAAATTTATATAGTTTTAATTTAGAAATTCAAATTTAAGTAAATTTAAATGGATATCTTAAAATGTAACGAATTAGTAAAAGAAGTTCAAGATTTATAAATCTTTTAAATCATAGGTTTAAAAAATTTGCGTTCATTTAATATTCTATCGCAATAGTAAATAATGAACCAACCTAGTGGTAATTAATTTAAAACTTGATTAATTAATAAATACTAAAAATCAGGAAAAAAACATGTATATAAAGAAAACTTATATATATATATCATGTAAATGCATTAACCCTACGGATCCTTTTAATTTATATCTTTAAATACATATAAAATCATTAAAACAATTTACTTAATTAACTATGATTAAGGTGTGAAAACTAGCCTTTAAAAGATGCATTTCTACATTTAAGGGGTGACAGAGTGTGAGAGATTATAATTATAATTATTATATTTATATCGTTATATATGAAAAATATACTTTACCAAAAAAAAACAAGAAAAGATTAAATAAAAGGCACATTATACATAAGTTTCTTTTTTGAAAAATAAATAATGCATTTTAAATAAATTTATCAATTATCAAATCTTTGGAAAAACTATTTTATATATACCTGTTTAAATATATCTTATGATAAAGATATATACCTCATTTGTATACATTTATTTATTTTATACGTGTTTTACTTAAATAATAATGTGTCGTGGGATGATGTTTGTAAAATTATATGAAATTACATGTGTAGACTATGTATAAGAGTGTTGAAATGATCGGAGTTAAGCTCATATGAATATGCATATGCATATTGCCAAATTAGAATATATACACAGAATGGATATTTAATTTAAATATAAGATATTCTTTTTGATTCTAGTATATTCTGAATTTTTTACATTTACTTTTTAAAAATGAAATAAATTTAAAATAAGTAAACCATGAAAAAAATATTTTAGATTAATTAAGATTGATTATATTTTAAATTGCAATAAAAACAAATTGAACTCACTGGAGCAATTGTAAAAGAGGCTAATAAGTAGATTGAAAAAGGGAACTTACCAAAATACTCATGAATTTTCCCATAATTACAAAAATGCCTTTATAATTTAGAATATAATAAAAATGCATATTGAGAAGAGTAGGGTAAACATTGAGTAACAGATATTTACAAAAATGTTTTTAAATTTAATGGAAATTATAAATTTACACTTTTAATTTTTTTTTATAAAACACACAAACACACAAACACATACCACTCATATTATATAGCACTTGTATAGCACTTGTATAGTTGTGTTCAACGTTATAACATCTCAAATAACGAATCTCTGTCTTTTCTTTTTTGTTTATTAACTTTATTTTTTGGGTCATCCATATGTGTAAGACGTAGATAAATCTCTCTCTTATTCTTCATGTTTGACTCGATATAGCATAAAAATAATAAATTATGTAAGTGTAACCTTGCACTTGTTACCATGATTATAAAATACTTAATTTTTGTCATCTTAAACATAAACATATTCAAGCTTATAAATTCATAATATGCTTATGCTTTATTATTATAGTTTTAAAAAGGTTTTCAACAACATAAAACACCTTATAATAGAGATAATAAAAAATAACATCTTTGATTTCATCATTCACCTCCTTTATTATAACAAAATTGTTGTGTTATTTATTTCTTCATGCTTTATTGCCTTATTTCATTATCTCAAAGAACAATACGATCGTATTGATTTATCTATTACCTCGAGCAATAAAACATTTAAAAATTTAGTGATATTGTGAAATAAAAAAATAGGTTTTTAGTCCAAAAGTGAGAATAACAAATCTCATTCAACATCTTTATTATAACATAAATTCATCACTCAAAATTTTTTAACCACCTTTTTAAACTTGATAATTATCTTAATACGAATTGTTTTCGATCAAAACTTTACAAGTTCAATACTTTTAAATTATTTCTTAAAGTTTTTATTCAGTGTTTTTAAGTAATATCCATGAATATAATTTCCTTTAAAATAATGATTACACTTTTATTACAATTATATAAGAAAATCATACATCTCTCAAGTTTCAAACAATTCTAAAGACTTATTAAGAACTAATTTAATACTAACCTAACCCTATGCAAGAAATAACAAGCTACCACGAACATGCATTATTATTACAGTTAACAATTTATTATTATACCTGCTTATTAAAAATATACCATCTAAATAAATACAAAACATTCTTATAAATCACTTTTCATAATTTTGTTGAATAATACTAATAGTGTCAAGATTAACTTTTTTTATTTAGTCATTCAATAACTTATAAATTTTTTAAATACCATAAATTGCAGTCATGGTAATTTTTTTGTTAATTAAACTAAACGATAACTAATCTTTATAACATGTTCATGTTTTACATCTTTAACAAATTTAAAATATTTATATCTTAATTGATTATGAAACTTCTAAATGTATTTCTTAACAACTCACTTAGCACTAACTTCTTTGTTCTTTCATTAGTTGACACCATAACAAGAGTGTTAATTACACATTGTCTTCACCATAAATTTCACACTAAATCCAATTGTTGAGGCATATAACATTTATATATAACTCTTTTACACTATTCACTATAAACCTATGCCAATTCAACTTAATCACAACTTATTTTATGTGATCCCAATAATTATATTTTTTACTACTAATTGCACTCTTGAATGGAGCAAAATCAAACTCCACACACAATGTGTACTTTGCCCTAAACCCTAACCTAACCTAACCTTAAATCATTTTTAATTAGAAGATAAAGTAATATTATAATACAAACAATCAAGTTGTTCAAATTTAAAATTTTTTAAAAGTATAAAGACATTATATAATTTTTCAAAACCTCAAGGTATTTTAATAAGTTTTTCATTAAATTTATAAATGAGTCTTTAAAATAGATGTATTCCAAACTATTTTCTTTTTAATAATCTTAAATAAAAGAACATAATATAAATATAACTAGTTAATTAATTATAAAAAGTCACTAATGTGCATGCGGGTTTGTATGCACATTCATGACCATATAAAATTTATATAGAATATTCTTTTGCAATCCTTATTATTATTTTCAATTTCAATCAGCCTTAAATAATTTTTGTAGATACATTAATTATTTACTAAAGAAAATGAACAAAAATAACCACTTATAATTACCCTAAAGAAAAGTGTGTTAATTATGAAAAAGTGTGGTAATTAGTAATTACCTTAGAGAAAAGTGTCAGTTATGAATGAATATGTCTACATCAGGATCCATATATATATTATGTGAACAAACAAGTAGTACATATGTATATAAGGTATATAATTGCAACTGAATTATGTTTTTTCACTTTAGAATTTGTCACATGAACATTAAGGATGCTAAGAGACTATGACATTGCATGTTCTATTTAAATTCATGTCATTGTAATACAAATGGAATACCTATTCCAATGGTATGTTTATCTCGTGTCTAACAAGCTCGCATTTCATTAAATTGTTAAATTTAACATTTTTATTTATCTTGTTTAACATTTTTCACATGTTTTGAATTTATTTGGCCTTTCTTATCAATGGGACATCCTTAAAAAGAGGCGTAATTAATATGTTCAACTTGGTGCTTACGAAGGTGGTTTTAGTGGTGTTTGAATAGAAGAACATACGTTGTAAAAGGAAGAACCTTAATTTTTTTTAAGAATTCAATCTTTTACGATGTCAAATAACCGACTGAGAATCAAGCAAATTCTTATGGACTTATTTTCAAATTAGTACACATGAATTATACTATTTGTAGAAGAAATGAACTTGTATTAAACCAACCCACACTCAGACAATGCATATTACACAGGGGAGCAAGGGAACATTTCTACAGTGCACAATTAGAATTACGTTTTCTTCTTATGGACATTCATGAACGAGCATTAAACATATAAATTAAGTTATTAAATATTGTATGTGTGTTCCTCTAGTGCAGGCCTTAGTGAATGGAGAGAAGAGAACTGGTCACACAGTGTTCAACAACTATAAACCATTGGTGAACAACTACACTACCACGGGCTATGACATAGAGAGCGTGGCCTTACACATGATTGGCAAGGTGCTTGGGTTGTCAGCTACTCACGACAACCGGGAAGATGTTATGTACTAACAAAAACACTTTGCTACAAGTGCATGTTGACAAACTGCAAGAGCTATATGGATATGATAATAATGATTTGGCTCGTACTCCTCCTACTTATGATTCAAGTGATCTAGTTCATGCTCTTGCTCATGTTCTAAGTGATTTAATTTATGTTTCTGCCCTTGTTCCAAGTGGTTTAATTCAGTTCAAATAATTATGTTGCACATCCTCTTATGTTCCTTATTTTCCTAGTTTTTGTAGGTGTTGTTGCAAGTTTTTTCATGTAAATCTCAATTCTTTTGCTTCTTAATATATTAAAAGAATATTGTATCATTAAATATTCTAAACAAATTAATAGGTTGTGAACTTAACCAAACTTAGGTTGTTATTTCCTACTAATAAGCATTAATTAATGTATTTGAGAAATAAATTTAATATACCTTGTGTGGTGTGTGTGCTTAATATAACATGTTAAATATAAAATTAACTTATTTTTGTGGTATGTATACAACACTAGTGATCTGTTATAGAAGCGGGTACGACATATCATTTTCATAAAGTATTGGTTCTGCAATCCCTTTTAAAAATAATCACTCTAGTTTACTGTCTTGCATTTTATATATCATATGTATGTACGTTCTTACATGTATATATTTTTTTTTCAGACACAAATTTTTAGTCATTTATGTTTATTAAACTATAGCAATTTAGTGTAAATATTATTTTTATATTATAATATAATTAAAAGTAGATATAGGGACATATATGTATATACATATGTAGTTAGAAGACCTACAACCTATATGTATGTATGTTATATAATAACATTATGGTACAGATTCCAGACTTGCTCCCTTTTGCTTCCTGTTGTCATCGTTGGATGGGATCCAGGTCTAAAGAAAAATATAACAGCTTTTAGCATTTCTCTCTCTCTCTCTCTCTCTCTCTCTCTCTCTCTCACCACACACACACACACACACACACACACACACACACACACACACAGAGTATAATATTAAGTAAACAGTACAGTAATTGTAAAGAATGAAGCAATTATACCATAAAAACAGAGAGGCCTTGTTTGATAAGCCGCAGCTGACCATTTATTCTTTCATTAGAGCTCGCTACATTCGTTTTTACAAATATGAGCTCACGGTGAACTAACATTCGCTTTCTAAAAGCGAATGGTACCATGAATATAAATGCTCACATACATACATACACACAAATACATGTATATTATGTGCGTGTGTCGGCGCGTCAGTAAAATATCAAGTTCATGTGTATATACTCATATATATACACATCGTGTATGTATACATTAAAGGTTAACCTGTAACATAAAAATTCTACTGTATGCAGGTGTCAAATCAAATTCATACAGAGATATAGTCTCATTGCCCTAAAACATATTATGAAAACGGTCATGCACGAGGATTGTAACACCGTGTCATAATCCAAATACTCTAAAATTTCAAATTTAGGGTTCGTCAGATAGGGATGTCACCGCTGATTGAACGTATGGAACTTCCACTGGAGGCGCCGGCCGGGAGACGTTCTAGCTCGGGAATATGCTGAATTCGATGTCTGGATCGAACGGAAGAGTGTCTGTTCTTTGCAGGATCTCCGGGGAATGGAGCTTTCAAAGACGCTGGCAGCCCCACAGAAGGCGCGCGCGCGCGTGTGTATTGCATCTTTATGCATATACGAAAATAGTTTATTGTGTGTGTGTGTGTAATTTGCGTTTCGTGCGTGGATATAACCAGAGACAGCGAGAGGCATTGGAAATGTTTATGCTCTACTTCACTTAGGTGAGACACACAACACATACGAGATTTTATATATACACAAACGGATATTATATAGTGCTTTCTGGAGAAGCACTCTATATACACATGACTACACGCCAGGTTTTATATATAACCATTATATATACATATTTGTAAACACGTACGTTTGTTAAAACAGGTAAAGCTACAAAGAATGTGAACAGGGGTTATGGGGCATACTGAGGCCTTCGCTATTAACGTTTCTAATTTTGCAAAAGTAGTGCTCCTGTTCACGAAGGTACTCTCTCTCTCTCTCTCTCTCTCAGAGAGAGAGAGACCTGTAGCATATACTTATGACTTCTTAACTATATAATGATTAGTTATTTAATTTACATATTTAATATCAATCTTGAACAGTTATATACAACAATTAGGACACAGAGTTTGGCTATAGCAGCATCTACACTCGATTCACTGCTTGATCTTATTGCTGGTGTTATATTCTGTTCAACAAAAATCCATGAAAGCACAGACGTTTAGAATATCCCATTGGAAAGCTTAGAGTCCAACCTGTTGGGATCATTATATTTGCCCTGTCATGGCTACTGTTGGTAAGCTGTAACCATCACACTCACACACAAGTGCACGCACGACAGGTTTCCATCTTCACCTGCAGCATAATGGAACATAAACTTACTGGTAAAGTTTTATATTTTGAGTGATGATTTATTTACATATTTACAGGATTGCAGGTTCTCTTGGAAGGTATTAAGCAGTAATACAAGGAACTCTGAGGCTAAGCTCACTAAACCATAGTGGATATGGCTTACTGTCATCATGGGAACGGCAACTGCAGTCAAGCTTGTACTCTTGTTTCTATGTAGAGCGTTTGACACCGAGATTGTCATGCATATGCAATGGTACGTGTGTGTGTCACGAACGTGGTTTGGTTATAGTAAATATTTACAGCTTCATTTTAAACATTGTGTAGTATATTGATATATTTAAAGTATTAAGTTTGATATTAGGGGTTTGAAGGTGGATTTCGTGAAATCAGCCATGGCCAAATGAGCTAAGTTTATCCACCAAATTTGGTGGATTCTAAAATCTGTGCCTCTGGAAGTGCGTTTTTTCCAATTCACCAAAATGTATAAGTGAAATCCACCAAAATGTATAAGTGAAATCTGCCATCTGCCTCCTTGCCCACGTTGTCCTCTAGTACATCCTCTTCGTCAAATGCATCTTGCAAGGCTTCCATGGTAGCTGATGTGTCGACAGGGTAGGGGCGCAGGATGGGACGGAGGTGGCCAATGCAACAAGCAGGGTAGTGAGAGCCTCATCCATATTGGTTCCAGTTGGGAGGCAGCAGGCTGATTGGATATGGGACTCTCCGACCAAAAACTAGGACAACCATGGCATCCAGTGGAACGGTGCGAGACAAAAATTCAAACACGAGTGTCAAATATAGAGGACAGTGCCAGTCAGATGTGAGTTGTCTCTCAAATCAGCCAAATTTGTCTCAGCTGGGACTCATGGGCTGAGCTTTTTGAGGAGGAGACCCTGGAAATCAGTTAGTGTTGTCTTTCAAATCAGCCAAATGTATATCTGAAATCTGCCAATTTTTCCCATAAAAAATAGGGTACTTAGAGACAGGCAGGTGATTTCGCTCTTAATTCTCAATTAATATTCACTTTAACCTCATACTTAAAGAAAGACGGATTTCATTTTGTACATTTTCTAAGATTGACCCCTATTCATATACTTCCTGGAATAGTTTTTAATGTACATTAAACACATTATTGTCGCACTTAACGTATGCAATATTTAGCTGAAATAATAATCAACACATGTTGAAAAAACCAAATAAAAATTCTACCACCGAATTTATATAGCAAAATTATAAAATATATTTCACAGTGAAATAAAAAGAAAACCTTTGAAAAGGAAAATTCCCTCCTTAATAATAGAAATATGGAACTCAATAAAAAGGTTATTTTTAATGCTTAATTAATTTAATTATGTGCCTAATGATTAAATCTATAATAACTTAAATTTGTTCTAAGGTCCTCTTGTTTCATGTTCTCTTGTTCGAGTTATTTTCTTTAACATATTTATAACTCTTTAGATTTCGTCACGAATATTTATGATGATCACTCACATGTCTTTGCTTATAATATATATATAAAATAAATTAATATATTTATAAAATTAAAATATATAAATTTACTTATTTATATAAATATATATATAAATTTTTTAAATATATATATATAATAAACTAATATATTATATAAAATTAAAGTATGTAAAATTTAATTATTTCTATATAATTAAAGATCACTAAAAGCCATTATATAAATTAATCTGAATTTCTATAATCTTGTTTAATTTATGGTCTAAATTAATTTTGTAAATCACTCACATTTCTTTGCTTTTTGTAGAACACCTTTTGGACATTTCTTATTTATATTAAGTTTTCATTTGTTTAATACAAGCAAGGTTAGATAATACATTAAGACCAAAAGAATTTATAACACTTTAAATATTAAATAAGACTATTTCTTAAGTTATTCATTATGTAACCAAATACACACACACAAGACAATTTAATGTATTTCTCAAATACATTAATTAATGCTTATTATTGAGAAATAAAACCTAAGCTTGGTTAAGTTCACAACAGTATAATAAAAGCATTAATTAATGTATTTGAGAATATGTCTTACTACTAACAGTGTTTGAATATATGTTACTATAGGAATTGTTATATAAATTAAGCCATCCATTATTCCTTTGTCCGATCACAATCAAGTAAGGATCAAGTTGTGTATTTTTATATCTTGTGTATGTGTGTGCGTGTGTGGCATATACAGTTATAAATGACGTATTATTATGTTGATAATACTACAAGATATACGATTTCATTCAAACTCTCTTTTTATTTTAAAACAAATTTCCAGGTGGATTTAAACAATAATATAGCTCTATATACACAAACTACTCAGGTTTGGGATCATTTCCAAGGAAGTAGGGGTGCTGGGTTTGCTTTTGCCAGCAGTGTGGGGTTATCCCTGTCAACTTGTGTATGCGCGCTCAACCTGTGGAAAAAACTCTATCTTGTTTAGGAACGAGTTCCATATCCCTGAGAACACACAATAGTTGCAGTCGTATGGACACCGGTGGTGTCTCCTATGTACATCAAAAACAAAGCTTTCAGTATGTGTGTGTGTGTGTGTGGAATAGCACAGTTACCAGTGCATGTCCCTAGGGAGCAAGAGGCCTGCATCCTGGAGGGCGACAACAACACGTGGCAATTTACTCTTGGGTGTGTGTGCCCACGCATGCACATGCTGAGTCATCATTCCACAGGCCAGGAACACTGCAAGAAACGCGTCCGCTGAAACATCGGGGCTCTTCCAGACTGCTATTGGCAACAGAAAGCACGTTATTGGCCGTGCAACACGGTATGTGTTGTTTATGAAGTTCCTTTGCGTGATTGTCCATGGCTTCTTGTGATGCCCTGCACAGTTTTCTGTTGTAACACACACACTCTCTCTCACACACGCGTGCACGCACACACGCACCTGAAAAATATCAGCCTCGTAACCAAAGATGGGTGTGTGCATCCCCGTAGTTGTCCAGTGCCCAGTGGTAAACTCCGGTGGCAAAATCGGCCAGAATATAACCACACAAGCCAGACAAGGCGGCAACACCCAGTGCTTGGACCGGTTCAGGAGATGCTAAGGCTGCCGAGGCCGACTTAGACAGCGTTTCACATATGCTAAGGAAGCACGCTGACACCCACGCGCACTGCGACGGCGTGGTTTCCAAGCTCATCTCTGTCTCCTTCTCAGTAAGAGCATCTCTAAACTCTAAAACTCGAGATTTTCAGCTTCATTATTCACACTAATAACTTGCTCGGACCTCTGTGAGGCTCTTATGACAACCCGATGGCATTTCTTAATGCTCATAATGCCAAGACTAATGTCATCTTTCTGAAGAACTAGCGCCGGTAGAGAGCTAGCGAGGGCCATTTTGGAGAGACTCGACAAACTATAACTATTTATATTCCGTTATATCGTTGGATGCATTAATAACATACATTGGAGACTACACCAGGAGCTTGAAAATGTCTTGAGCGGGAGCTCCTAGATGATTTGCTGTCTAAATTTTGGATTGTGTTTAAAAATATCAAGGACATCATTTACATCGTTAACACACACGCACACGCACGTGCATGCATATGTAGACGGAGTTGGTTATGAGGAAAACGATACGTGCTTGTTTGACACGGTAAGTACTGTGTACATGTGAGTGTGACGACATACTGAGTCATGCACAATCGTATATATATCGGAGTACATGTACATATATAGATATTAATGTGTGTACATGTAGATTTTGTATATATATACGTATGTAATTTCTGTCAACCAAATCTCTAAGCTGAAACCAGCACACACGTGAATACGCTCTGTCCTAATTGCATGGCAGCTGTTTCTTGACGTATTCTCCAAGTTATCGCATTGTATGTGTGTACGTGTGTGCATGCACACACACATATGGTATGAAGAATAAGATTCCACGCAATATAACCTTTTAACAAGCGTTCGTTCAACACATACACACACAGTGTGTAATTCTTTGAGCTTTTTATTTGTTACTCGTGTATGTATAGACAAAAAAGAATCAGTTGAAGGTCTCTAATAAGCTCAGCTTATTAATTCCTGTGTACTGGTTTGGTTAGCTTCTTACTTGCACCCAGACAGCGCTACTCGGAATCCCCTGGTTAACAACAAACAGCATGTAATAAGCCGGTGGCGCGACATTCGCATTGGGTGGGGCAGTCAGAGTAACCGTATAAGTTCCCTCCCGATCGAAACCCCTGTTGTAGAACCCAGATGCAAGAGCCTCTGTCCCTGCGAGTACGAGTGAGTTGTAAATGGAGCACTCGCTAGGTTCACTTCGAGCATCCCGACGACCGGAAGCGGTATGGTTACTGTGATGGTTAAGTCGAGACCGTAGAACAGAATAAGTGGAGAACCGATAATGGTCGGTCTCAAACTTGCCAGTCCATCGCTGAGATACTCCGGAGAGAACGCTTCCACGCGTAGCTCAGTTGGGTACATGCCAGTGAATGTATAGAAGTAGTGTGTGTTACTTCCTGCTATGAGTACTCTGCCGTCTGGGAGGAGATTCGCAGTTGAGTGGTACATCCTTGGGATATCACTCGGGTTCAGAACCATGAACCTTAGACCGGTTGGTCCGGCAGGTTTATACAGTACCGGGTTTAAGCAGGGGATATCGGATAACCCGAAACCCTGTGATCCCGCCTGTGCTCCGTTGATGATAAGTACATCTCTGGAGGGAAGGAGTATCATGTCTCCCATGTTCCGCTTGAAGGGCATGGTCTCCATGACCCAGTCAGGATTTGGATCCGTAACCGTTATACGTCCGCATGTGTCGAGTGCCGCTATCTTCGCCTCAGGGTTAAGAAACGCACCGAACTGCGACCCCCCGCATACGAGGACCTCCACGGTGTGGTAACCGTTGTCACTGGAGAGCGGAAGCATTACCGACGAGCCACCGGACGGGTAGTTACGGGGACCCCCGGGAATCGTCGGGAACTTCCGGACAACCGTGTTTGTATTGTAGTTGTACACGATCGAATCCCTGTTTGCAAATATAAACAGGTTCCCATCCGGCAGCAAGTGCACGTAAGGGTAAAGATTATCCATCTGCATATCTCTCGTCTGGTCAAGGAACGGGAAACTAATAAGCTGCTCCCCTGGACCTGACGGAACATACTCTATAGTGAAACTGTCCCTGCCGCCGACTAGAATCATTCTACCGTCCGGCAGTAGCTGGTTAGTTGCATACCATCGTCCGGCCTTGAGCGTTTGGTCGGTCGACTCAATCCAGTCACAGTCACTGTCGGAAGCACATGGCTTGAAGTACCTGATCTTCCTGTTACCGTCAAAGTCACCTCCAGTGTGAACTAGAGTACCGTCGGCGGTAAACTGACCCGAGGAGCACCATGTGTCCGTGAGTACATTTAACGGCCGGACTGTCTTTGTTACCAGGTCGAGTATTACAGAGTGAGCAGAACAGTCGACCTGCAATGACTTATCCATGGCATCCTTCCTGCATTTCCCATTTGGGAGGCTGATTCTGGAAGCACCTATATCTGTTCTATCCAGTAGTAAGACCGTACCGTAATGGGTTACCGCAGTATGCATCGAAGCAATCCCTGCATTCTCCACCACGACTTCCCATCTACCTGGAAGCTGAGCATCCGCTCCTCGGTGAAGTGTACAAATTGCAAGCAGTACCATTTGGAATTGGAGTCGAAGCATCTCAATGAACGAATGAGTGTAATTATAGCATACGAACTTGCATTGTGCGTGTACTATTACTTGTCTCTGCCTGTTCACGAGAATGGACAGTGAGCAGTACTTAACTGATTCTTGTTACTTTCGTGGATCCGTGAGATGAATTGCCTACTAACGCTCCTCAGAAGAATTGCGCAATGCCGTGTGCCGGGCGTTGTGTATCACGCTTACTGAATTTTAAAGGAGGTAATTAACAAATTAAGTCGATTCAGAGATCCTATGTTAGATGCTGTTTCGAGAGACTGGCGGCTAAGGGGATTAGTCAAGTAACTTAATATTTAACTTATTAAATAAATCATCTGCGTATAGAAAACGAAATAGGCCAGTTTTCATCAGAAGATTCAGTAAATGAGTGACGGGGAAAGCTACACTATAGTAATAATAATTAATTACTTCACTAATATTATATAAGTTTAACAATGTGGTTGAATCTCAAACGGTTAAAATGTGTATACAATTATCGAATCTACGCCGTCCAAGGGATGTACATGTGCATGTCCTGACGCACTCACATGTGGCAGTACACAAATTTTCACAAAGTATGAACATAAAGTTTGAAAAAATATATTATTTTATATTGAACTCAAATAGAAACGATTGAATATGGACAACGGCTTTCTGGCTATGCTTTCACACTATTCAATTTAATATAACATAAACATTAATTTTAAAATGTTAACTAATGGTCAAAGTGGAAATTTTCATATTATTTTTTAAGGAGCATAAGAATCTATAATTTCCAGCATGTAAAGTATTTAAACCAAATACATACAAAAAGCGTATATTAATTTATAAATACAGTATCTCCTAAAAGGGGAAAAGGGTATCTTTTGGACAATATAATATACCTGTCCTCAAGTTTTTCTTTTCTCAGTAAAAGGGCAATGAATGGTTAACAATATATGTGTTCATAAATTTTATGAGAGAAAAAGCAATATTATACAGTATAAAAATCCACCAGGAACAAAACGATTCCTAGTTTATTCCATGTTTTGATTCTAGAATATTCTAGACCATTTAGATGAGGTGCTCTTACTCTTGTTGCTGCTTGTTCCACATTCTGTACCAGTTCTAAATGACAAGGCTTGTAAAAACCTGGTAGATAAATCATGTTTAGTAGGATTCACATTCTTGGCACCAGTTTTACATGCGTGATCCGTTGGAAATCTGCAAACAAAAATAAATTATTTAGTACATTCTAAAAGAATAATAAGAATAATACAATTTTAAGAAATTTTAAATTTATAAACAATTTAAATTTTAATGATAAAGTAAAGATAAATTTGAAAGAGATTTGCGAAGATGACAGTCTAAATGGAAAACAGAGGTGTTAGATATGATATGCAAGTAGGTAAGGTCGGTGCACATCATTCTTGTGTATACCTCTTCTATAAGCATACCCGAGCATACCCGAGCACCCGTATACTTCTATTATACCCGTATACTTATAGAAGTATCTCCGTATCTAAGCATCTAGAGTAGAGCGTATAAGCATACCCATATATTCCTCTCCGTATCTAAACGTTTATTGCAGTGTATAGCTCTTCTATAGCCCGTATACCCCCATTAGCATACATACTTATTCTGTGTGCTCACACACACACAGATGTCCACAATCTACGAGGTTATGTGTGTACATAAAAAAAAGTGTATCGTATATTTATGTATAATATAGTGTACGGACCTGTGCTTTAAGCAGGTGTCTCTGTTGCAGGATTTACAATGGAACTTGTTGGAGAAAGTGAGGACCTCCTTACACCCTCGCATGGAGCATTTAGGCTTGTTCATAACCTTGTCATAGTTGCTGGGGTCGCAGAGGTTCTCATGTGTTTTCGATAGTCAAGTTTGCATCTTCGCCGGGAACAGTCTTCACGCCACGGGCACAAAAGGGGCATACTATGACTGTTGTGTCCTTTGCAGTTGCCTTTGGGCAGCTGTGTGCTGTGTATGATCTGTGTTCCAGACAAAACACCTGCGAAAAATCGATTTATGAAAGGATTCAATACATGTGAGCAAAACAAAACATACATGTATTTGAGAGTGTGTATATCCTATATAATGTTTATACAGTGGTCTGTGTGTAAACGATTCTTTAATACAATGCTATGTCGTCAGACCATTATACACAATAACAAACTACCTAAAATGAGTGCTTTTTATAACAATAGACCAAGGAACAAGCTAAAAGTATGCAATATAATACGGAAACATAATATAATCATGACTTCTATTTAATATTCGGACCTGATGTGGGCATACAATAATTGACTTGTTTTATATGGTAAACATACACAAAGTTATACAGAATAGTCAATATTATTCAACAGGGAGAAGCATACAGTTGTATCGTATATAAATTGAATATCTACTTACCTATATTATGTAATATATAAGCACAAGGCCAGCATACAGCCCCAGTTAATTAATTACAGATATTTTAATATAGTATATCCCAAAATAACTAGCACGCACGTTAGAAAAAACACACAACAGAGACTAACTCATGTATAAAACTTTAGTAATAAGTATATACTTAACACAAATTTTAATAAATTCCAGTAAGTTTTCCTCAAGTTGGGGATCTATGGTTCCAAATTACGAATGAAAACACTAATCACATCAAAAGCTACAATTACACGCTAATTCAGATCAAATTGGGGATTTATGAGAGATCTGTGGGAATGAGATTACCTGCTTGCAAGCGTCGCAATTGAAGGGGAGGAAATCGAGCTGGCCGCACTCCGCATGGCTGCAGTGCTTGCCGAGATTGGGAAATGCCGGTGTGCCGTCCATAGAAGACAATACCTAAACCCTAAGGACCTAGTCCCACTTTTAAATCTATTCCGCGTAATCAATTGACGGTGGAGATTCGAAGTTTCCAGAACTCTACGACGTGAATATGCGTGTATGTGTATAGCATGTTCACATAAATACATAATTATGGATTAACTCAATAATAATCAGATTTGTTATATATGTATTATATATGCATATGTGGAAATATAGTTTATCATCACGGCCGTTATGTGTATAGTTTAATTAAGTGAATTAATCTTCTTGAAATCGGGGCCGTTGGGAATTAACGTGTCAAGCGACAGGGACAAACGGCGGTTTAGTGACGCCGTCAGTTAGATAGGGTTAGGGCGGACGCCTCTAAGTTAGCGAGAAACCGCTAAATTTAGACATGCCGTTGTCCGGCTGTGTGGAAATGTGGGACACTTAACCCCGTTGCCAAGTCTAGAAAAACCCACTGTAGTTTCAGTTAGTCTGTGCTCATCCTCCATGGATGCTGCACCACATAGCGATGGCGATGCTGCCGGACGGGAGGGGACAGGACCAGAGACGTTCTTCACAGGTATGATTGCATCTGACGTGGATTCAACCGGAATGTCGGAGGGGACACAGACAGATTGTGTCCCCTCTGTGGACAGGATTAAGGGGCCCTGGTCTCCCGAGGAGGATGCAGTACTCAGTAAGATGGTAGAGAAATTTGGGGCGAGGAATTGGAGTTCCATTGCAAAGAACATTCCGGGCAGGTCTGGTAAATCGTGCAGGCTACGGTGGTGTAATCAGCTTAACCCGATTGTTAAGCGGAAACCCTTCACTGGTAAAAACCATTTTTCATTTTGTGAATGCATCGGGTTTGCATGTGTGCATGTGTATTGTGTATTTTGTTTGTATGCATATACACACGTGCACACACACACACAATTTATATTTTAAACCTTCGTACTTGAGTAAACTCTGTAGATGTTGCCTCTAAGTATGTATATATCTGTTTGTATGTCGTATGTACGCTTACAAATATCATGTGAGTGTTCTCTCTCTCTTCATTGTTTTTCTTTTTCCCTTTGATATGCATAAGTGTAATATAATGTATACATATGTGCATAGGTGTATCTACGTCCTCACATACACAACTGTACAGTTGTTGCATATGCGTGTGTTCTATCACATATACATAACCTTAGTTACGATCGGAGGATTCCCTACTCCAGAGTACGTGAACTATATATGTGTACGCAACACACACGCATAACACAAGTTAGTGTACGTGTGTGCGTGTGTATTGAAGATTTGGTTTTATTGTATAGAGGAAGAAGATAGAGCAATTGTGAAAGCACACGCAATACACGGAAATAAATGGGCTTCCATTGCCAGAATGTTACCTGGACGAACAGACAATGCAATAAAGAACCACTGGAACTCTACACTACGAAGAAAATACGCACTCGAAGAACTTGGTAAAAGGGACCATAACATCAGACCGTATGACTATATCAACATTAACAGACCGTATGATTTACATAACCCCAACGTTAATGGTTTTAAACCAGATGAAGTACTTAAGGTAAGTTTTGTGTGTGTGGTTTTTTGTGTATGTTCGCATATCCATATATGTATACAGATACATCTCTCTCTCTATATGTTTACCTACATGTATGTATGTGTTTGTACATGAATGGAGATATATGCAATATAAAACAGCTTCTGGCTTCACAAATGTATATATGCATACATGCATACAGATATGCACGCGTTCAAGAAAATCTCTCTCTCTCTCTCTCTCCCTCTCTCACACACACACACAAACACGCACCCATTGTGTGTGTGTGTCTGTCTATAGATAGATAGATAGATACACATCCACTACATAATATGACTGTGACACATAGATCACTCCCTCCATACACACACCCACAATGTGTTTGTAGATATCACGCCTCTGAAACACATCCATTCAAGAAATATATATGAACACTCGTGTAAATACATGCGTACATACATGTGTATGTGTTTGCTTGTATGAGCTGTATATTTATGCTGCATACATTGAGTGTTTTCTTTGTTTTCAAGAGTGTGGGAGTTTTGATCTATGTCCATGTATGTCTACATATGTACTTATATACATGTATAAACATGTACTTATACGTATGGAAGAACAAGTCTTAATGTGAATATGATGGTGCTATTTTAGAAGCCAATGGTTGACGGTATTCCATTCAAGGTAGCCGTGGTTTTACCTACACCGCCGCCGGTTAGCATAGTAAAGCGTCCGATTGTATCCAAAGTTAAACCGGAGAGAGTAGAAAACCGGTCCGAGGTTCACCGTAACGAGTGTCCGGCTTTTCAAGGAACACAGTCCGTATTGAGGCCGGTCCCTCGTCCGAGTGCCTTTACGGACTATTCGGCTCAAAAACCACCTCCTGTACCCGACATCTCGGACTCTATCCGGGTACGTGTACTTAAATATATTAAAATTTTATCATTTATTTCTATATGATCTTATATAATTATGATGCTTTATAATTATATACTTATTGTATCTAAGATCTCTCTCTCCCTCACACACACACGCACACACAACACACACACACGACATACACAATGTAAACTTATATAAAAGTGATTTGATATTTAAATGTAAAGCTTATCTACACACAGATATATATATATATATATAAGTTCGTGGTATACAACAAATCTTTGGACTATGATTTTTTTAATTATTTTGAAATTTTGACTTATGCAATAATTTTTTATTGCATAAATAACTTTAAATATTATTGTTTATTAACTCGTTGCAACACTGTTATTTAATCTTTAGATAATAATCAACATCATTTAGCGCATTATCTATTCTTTTTATTATATTTAAACTTATAAAAACATTTCATCATTTATCTTAAATCACAAGACTGTTATCTGATCTTATGTAGTTGTTAAGTTTATAATAATTAAATTATATAATATTGCTCTACTGATCCATTATGTATCACAAACACACGTGACTGTACATAATCTGTCAATGGTTAAAAAATGTTTTATTAAAACGTCACCATTTAATTAACTAAAGTAATTTAATATTTATATATGTTCATATATGTCCAAATACAGACACACGCACACACAGTATTAAAATATAGAATTATAGTATTTTATGTAATATATATAAGTTTATGTTATGATGTCGTTAAACCTGTATACCAATGATTTCCTGGTTAGTTTTCTTTCCCACACGGCCCTGTTTGTCCATGCTTTTGCTTACACTCATTATACACACACACACACACACAGACACACACACACACGTAGTGTGTGCGTGTATACATACACACTCACTACACTGTATGTTTGCAAGAATGAACTAAGATACTAAGCAGGCGAATATCCGGGCGGCAGAAGAGCATCTTGATTTTGCAACTCCGTACATATCGTACTTTTCGAGCCCACTGTGGGGGTGCTGACGTGCCAAATCACTGCGGACGTGGTTGTACATCTCACTCAAGCGAGAAATCTAAACCGTTGATTGGTCCTGAATACGTGGACACGATGGAGGATATATTGAAAGACACGTACGAAAACAAAGAGAACAAAGCTGACGGAGTGTCTAAAAGTGACGTGCTATCGACGGCTGTAAACACGGCCATCCAACGGCTCATGATGCCCATGCTCCAAATGGAGTTTTGCAAACGAATGGAAAGTTAAACGGGTAACGTTATTTGTAATATTCTTTTGTAGAGTCTTATCTACTTATATATACAGTATTCTGTTATATAATAACTGTATATAATATATAGTTTAATTATATATTTTGTCAAGTAGTTCGTGGTTGGTTGCAGTGTCTTATCAAATAGAAAACAAATCCCAACGATACTGTCATACCCTTATATATATAAATACACGTGGTAGTTCAATGCAGTGAAACGAATCATACAGTCCACAATATGTATTCATACCCCGTATGTACGTATATGTATATTTTGGACCTATACGTTAATATATACCGTTCAAACAACATTGACCATTCTAGGTCTTAAAGCTGAAAAAAGCGGTTTCACTAATTAATACATTTTTGACATTTTCAAAGTCAGTTAAAAGTTAAAACAAACGTACTTAACCTGCACCCCATAAAGGTTAACAAACCCTAAAATACTAAAAGGTGGTAGGGTTGTACATTTCACGAAAAAGGCTAAAGGTTAACGTTTAGTGCATGCTCACACAACGTGGATAATGTAGGTTACGAGAATCGAGCCTGACAGCGGGCAAATCTTTGCCCTTTCTTGAGGTTAAAGCCTTAAACAAGGTTTAAGAGGTACAATGGTCGGAGCAGAAAAAGGTGGCAGCGTAACTACCAATACATACAATACTATATTACGAAATGCATACATCATGCAATCCACTTAGAGAAGCCTGAAACCAGTATAAGTGCCGGATGTCACGCCGGTATGATTCATAACTATGGATATATATATAATATATATATGCATATAATGTGAAACTATATAGATACAAATCTTTATTTTTTAAGCTATGAACTGCCACAAAATGTATGATTCGTTCCACTGGTAACACTCAATTGTGCTCCAGCCGCCCAGCCAGCCCAAATATTATCATTCAAGCAACTAAAAATTGTAAACAAAGGAATATTCGGAGGAATTTTATTGCAGTAAAATCTATAACTACCACGACAAGTATTACCTCGAAGTAACTTATGTGGCCCTGGGCTGGCCATAATTGGCATATTTGAAATGCACGGACGGGTGGCCACTTTTACGTGCACACATAATCACCGGCAAGCGCCGTCAATTGCCGTCAACATGCATCATTTTTTCTCTGTTTGCTCTACATTTTCTCCGTCAGTCAGCTTAAATAAGAAGTAAGCCTTGCTAAAACGCCTGGGGATATGCTTTTAATTTTCAACTGCACAACGCCACGCCAGCCGTTTTGGCGCCAGAATCACCCTGGCGGGACAGCCTCGCTGACGTGTCCGTGCTTATCATTTGGGCTGTCCGTGTCTTGCCGGCTAAACGAATTCTACCCATGGACGGTGGAGATCTCTCCACCTGTTACAGTTTGAATTTGGAATTTCTATTTCTCACATTTGCCTAAACTCTCGGTTTAGGGAAGTTTAAAAGGCGTTTTCCTCTGTAGCTGGAGCGTTTAGGGCTCTCTGAGTTTCTGGCGCGGGTTGAAGAAACGCTTGTGAGGGAGATTGGAGGAGTGCGTTCGGCTTTTGAAATTCTTTCTTTTTCTTGATCCAAGAAACAAGGCGCTTTTGAAAAAATCAGCGAATCGTTTCGTGTTCTTGGAAGAATCGGCGAATCGCTTCCTTTTCTGTCAAGTAATCCAAGAAATCTTCATTTAATTCCGTTTTCTACTCAAGAAATCGGGTCGCGCACATCGCGCATCCGTTTCTACGCGTTTCTATACAAGAATCGGCTTCCGCAGGAAACAAGAATGCAGATTTTGAACGTTTCGGCGTCGGATTCAGGGATTTCGGAACAGCAGACGAGTTCCGAGAGCGATTCTCATGAAATTGCGGTGAAAATCTGCGAGAATCTGCAAGAATTCGGACCAAAGCATCGATTTCTGCAAGCCTCTTCTTCCTTCCTCCTCACATTCGACTCTCAGCGTGAATGATTCACAAGAGGTCCGTTTTCTACCAGATCTGTGAAGAATTATGTCTTCGGACGCGGATGTTCTAATCTTCTGCTTCATGCAGGTAGAACAGCGGGATGAAGAACTGGAACAGAAGCGCGGAAACGAATTCCAGAGGTGAGATCAAAATCAGCTTCCGAATTCATCTCAAAGTTGCTTCTTTTATGCAGATGCCCACCTAGAAATCTTCTCAAGATCTCAAAGCGGGTCACCGGAAAAGCTGTCCGATCTCGCAGCTATCGGACTCCGTATGAGAGTCCGAGAACCGTAAGCTCCAAGCGGAGATTGTTCGAGAGTCCGACCTCGGACGAAATCGAGGCCTTTTTAGCCGATTCAGAGAACAATTTTCACTTGAAGAACTTCATAGACAGGTAAATCAACGCTCGTATATATGTGTACACATATACATACATATGTTGATGATATATGATATATACATGAAATTTATGAGATTTTTGCAACAGATACAACTTTGATGTTGTAAATGAGGTTCCGCTTCCGGGACGGTATGAGTGGGTGAAAGTTCAAGAGTAAGATCAATTTATGAAGAATTTATATACTGCATACAACAGCCGCGTTATACACATATATACAAGAGATCACACCGGCTTCAAGCGTGTTTACGGCGTAGAAATCGCCAGCTTGATAAGTTATATAGCTTTTTATATATGATCTTTGCCCCTTGAATTCAGGCAAAGTGTTCGGATTGTAAGTTTATGGTTTTCTTAATTTATATTCACATATGCTCCTGTGATATCATAATCATATTGATTCATATATACACACACATGTATGTATGTTATGTAATATATATGTGCATATAAATTTGCTTCTGGATCTCCGAACTGGCTGTAATCTTGCTATGTACACTCGCATATGCATATACATACACATGTATGACACACATATATACACATTGTTTGGTGATTTGTTTTTGGAATGTAGCCATTGTTGAGTTTTAAGTGTTTTAGCGGGTTCAGTTGAGCTGTTCTCTTAGTCTCCTGGTGCGTGTGTGTGTATTTTTCGTGCAGGTTATTTTCTATAGGAGAGAAAACGAGAAATCCAGCTAAGGTCGGTAGTTTTAAATTAAAATGTACTTCATCTTTTTCCTACAATTGGTATATGTCATGTATATAATTGGTAGTATTTTAATCTTATAGCACTGTTAATTCTGTATTTTGGTATTAAATAATCTCACATGCATTTGAAGACATGGCATTACTACTATGGAGACGGATGTACAGTATAAAAGATTCCAGCCTATGTATTTTTCGGGTAAGTAGTTGTGTATGTGTAAGAGCGTGCGCTCATATATATCAATTTAACTGTAATATATAATACTTTTATTATGTCATGCATAGTGAGCTGTGAATCAAATGAAGTGCAGGCCACGGATGGAGATGTTTGAGTTTAATCAACCTCACATGGTGCTCATTACCTCATCTTTCCTTATTGTTACGTCAGCGCTAAGATTGCTCCTCTGCTAAGGTAAAGCTCCATTATCTCATATATATTTTATATACTTTATTATTTTGCATACCCACGAGGAGCACAGCTTCTGGAACAAACATGGTTGTAACCAGGAAAGCATTTTCATGATGCTGATCCAGATTACTACTGGTAACATTCCACTATGCACGCACACGAATATGTATACACATCCTTATGTCTACATTGACTAACTATCTGGACTTCCATGTATGTTTGGATTGAGATATAACATGTGCATAGAGTACATGTGTACAGTTTCGTATTAAGAGGTTTGCTGGCAGCCCCTCTATATAAGTTGCATCCAAATCTGTCATTATTTTGCCAGTTTCAATATGGAACATGCATGGTTGTCATATTTCCATTCTCTTTCTCTCTTAAACTATATATCTCTCTACCTTAAGGTAATTAATGACGTGACCATGTTATGACAGATCGGTGACCGCATTGGGGACCATCTTGATGAAGTCTAAGGACTCTTCTGAGGATTGAAATGATGGAGAACAACCAAAAGGCAAGCTAACTATGTGTGTATATGTATGTGTGTGTATTTATACATTATGGAGAGAAAAAGATATAAAGTGGACGTATATAAATGAGGGCTGTCCACTGTCCTGGGGTCAAAATCATGATAGTATAAAGAGCATTAGTATTTTACATTCATGGTAGCAATTCGGATCTGTTTGCAAGGAGCTCTAAGTTCTTTCATGTGGTCCAGAAGGGGGGTAAATATACTCCCTATGTGCTTGTGCATAACTCCAAGCATTAATAGTTTTACACCATATATATACTCGAGTGCATAACTCCTCTAGTGTACATTGTAGAACTAAAATAGTTTTTACTAGTTATTTCAGATAGACAAAAGGAACTCGTGATCCCAGCGATATGAAATGAGGTCCCTTACATTTAATACATCATCATCATACTGTTTCCAACATTATGGTAGCTCTTTTACACTGCAACGTTTGCTCCTACCATGGTAATTTGTCAACGCTTAGTTAAGTTTTCTTAAGTGTGTTTACTTGCTGCTAATGGTATGACCGTGAGTATTTTCCCTCACCAACCAACTGCTTCTATTATGAGCTGCATACCATCAATCCCTATGCATTTAATACGCCCATGCTCTTGTGCACAACTCCTTTTAAATTGTTCTGTTTGCGTGCGTGCACACAGACGTACACACACACATACATATATATTGAAATTCCAAGTATACATCCTGTGTGCATACTACATGTAATCTATCTTAGTTACACTATTATTATATGCAGTTCACAAGACTCTGCATTCGTGTATAAATACTTGTGTGTGTGTGTGTAGAGAGAGAGAGAGAGAAACCTGGTTATGTATGCTTATATGCATGTAGATATATTGTTTAGATGTCTATAGTTATCCATTCCATGTATGTATACAAGTGAAATATATTAAACTGAAAGATATCCACACACACACACACGTATATATTATATAAAGCCACACATGCACATATATAATTAAAATAAATTATACTTGATTAAGCTAATAATCTAATGAAATGTCATTGTCTAAGAGCACTAAGAAGCATCCATCACACTTGTATAGCCAGAAACACGGAAAGCAGAGATAATGTGTTCAAGTTTCCTACGCCTGTCTCTTTGCAGTTTATATGTCACTATAGCAAACAAACTTCGCTTTCGTGTCACACCAGAAGGGAAAAAAGGTAAACATTAATAAATAAACCATTTAACATATATATATATATATATAGTGTGTGTGTGTGTGTGTGTGTGTGTGTGTAAATGAATAAAAGCTGAAGTATAAATGTCACTATCTAGACTTGCTTTAATCCAACATACAAAAGGAAGGTTTGATCTTTTTGCCTTCTTTTATAACTCCGTATAGAGAGAGATATCCCTTGCTTTCTTCCTTCTGATTCCCTTTCTGTCCTTATATTTCTTAACACCTTCACGTGAGGCGCCCCTATAATCAATACTATGAACTTTATTTATTAAGCACTAGTGAAGTCTTAGAAGATCCTATCTAACTATATTTAAAACGTTATGTACATAAGGATAAACTCATGAGCTGTATACACGCACGCACGCACACACACACACACACATAGTTAAAGACGTACGGTTCTGTTTATAAACATGCATACGCATTATGTGTGTGCACTTTCTATGTTATAAACAAAACAGTAACAGGTTGTACCAACCAATGTAGGTTTAGTCTTAAATGTAGATATGTCGTAGATTCTAGACAGACACACACACACACACGCATGCGCGCGCGTGCACACAAACAAACTAAGCAAAAGACGAAAGGCCAGCATAGTAAGTAGCATCTAGTATCTCTTCTGAAGAAGCTAAGACGTACAATGATAATCCATGCATTTTGTTTGTTTCCTTGTTTTGTTTGCTTTATATCTGTGGCTTCTCATTCTTATTTCCTGATTTACGCATAATGGTAACAAGTAGACCGTGCCAAACGTTACGGAATAGAATTACATCTCCCACGATTTACATTACAGTGGTGAATTTTTCACATTTCATCTTCTCTCTCTCTCTCTCTCTCTCTCTCTCTCTCTCTCTATATATATATATATATATATATATATATATATATATAATTTATTTGTGTGTGTGCACATGTTGATCTACCATTAACTAAACTTCCAGTATATTTACACTTAAACACTCTCACGGAAAAGCCCATGTAAGTTTGTGTGTGTGTGTGTGGGGGGGGGGGGGGGGAGCACACGCATATGTGAGTTGTAAATAACTCACATATGCGTGTGTGCCCCCCCCCCCACACAAACTTAATTTATTGCTTTTCAGCGTTTTAATCCTGTGGTTATATAAATCTCTCTCTCACACACAAGCTCTACTTATTACTATGCATATAAACATATAAGTAAATGTATATTGAAATTTTATAAATTATAGTTAATATAATACATACATAATTATAAAATAATTATTAAATTTAGACATTAATATCTAATGATATTATAATAAATCATTTATATAAATATTATGATATATTTGTATAGATGATAATATTTAATAATATAAAGCCTTATTTAGTTTTAATAATGTTACCTTTTGAATTTCAATCGTAGTGTTCCATTTGATATCTTTTTACAAAAGAACAAAACAATTAGCATTATTTGATTTTCATTATTATAAACAATTTAAAACTAGCTTGACTGTAACTCTGTATAATTAATTTTTAAAATAAGAAATATGGCCTGTCTTTTATTGATTCTTATAAATATTTTTTAATAAAATAAGCAAACTATTCAAAAGCACTTATCCCTGAAAATATAAATATATTTTTAAAATTAAAGAAACTTAATAATCCTTTTTATTGAAAAAGAATTACTAATACATTATTATTCTAAAAAAGTCAAAATGGATCAAATTTGAAATATCAGTTAACATTATTTAAAAATGCATTAAATGTATATACTCTTGTTAGTCCAAAATAGTTTTCACTTGACACCTTCAATCCGCCTTATATATATATATATATATATAATATATTACATTTTTATTATTATTATAAATTTCTAAGGATTCCCTTTATAATATGTATATTAATTAATGATTCACATATTTAAATTAATATCTTTGACAACCATAGTAAGAATAGTGGCAGCACCTGTGTGGGGTGTTAGGCACCGCAAGTGTGTGTACACACACATATAGATAGACAGATAGAGAGAGAAAGAGTACATGGAGTTGAAAAAAAACATGCTCAAATACTTCTAAACACAACAAGATTAAAAAATAAATACGAAGGTACATTGAATGTTATATATGTTTGCATATAGTTATATATTGAAGAATATGATTAAATTTATTAATAAAATTAATTTGTTTAACTTGATGAAATGATTCTACATATTAAATATCTTATAATAACATTAAATCATTCAAAAAATAATGTTTATGATCACTTATTAAGTAAATTTGTGAGCATTCATTACATTCCATCGTATATAATTAGTTATATTATTTCATTTATTTATATATTAATATAAATATGCTTATATGTTAATTTTATATAAAGATCTCAATAACATTTTAAAAAAAGGTATCGATAACCACTAATGACTTGTAAATTTTGGGTGATAACAATGAAAAACAAAAGAGCGATATGCATATATGTACCGGTAGGAACGATTTCACAATCTAACCCACTTAATTAGAATTTAATTAATTAATAAATATTAAAAATTAAAGAAAAAACATGTATTTAAAAAGACACATATATTCCAATTCATATATATATACGAAATGCATTAACCTTGAAGGTGTATATAAAATCATTCAAATTAACTTAATTTTATAATTAAAGCTGAATTGTAAAAATTAGCCTAATAATAACCAAATAGTTATGAAATAAACTTTTTTTCTAGTTGGAGGATTATTACTGTTGTCTCCATGTATTTTGGACTCTCACTCTCTCACTCTCTCTCTCTCACACTCTCTCTCTCTCTCTCTCTATATATATATATATATATATTTCGGACTCTCACTCTCTCTCTTTATATATATATATATATATATATATATATATATATCGTGTAAGTATATGCACACATACATATCTGCATTTTGTATTTTGTTTAGAGGAAATGTGGCAGTTGTGAACAAGGCACGCAGCAAATTGATTGCGTGTAAGTAATTAAGTTGAAAAAAAACATATAATGACATTATAATTTCAAATTCTGTGTATATATAAATTCACACATATAGATGAGTATCTTTATACAACCACTCGTCCCATATATATATATATATATATATGAGCGCACGTTTTTATACTTGGGGTCTCGGATTGTCCCTCTGCTATAAAGCTGCATTTCTAAGTTACCTTATAACGCTTTCATATATAGACTTTATATAGTTTATTATTTTGCTTACCCACGAGGAGCATAGCTTCTGGAACAGACACCGGTGGTAACCATTTTTATGATGGTGATGTGTGTGTGTGGAAATTTTGTATGTGAATGCAGCAGACAACGAGCTTGACTACTTCCAACAGCTGTCAAGACAAGAAGAGCGGTAATTGTAAATAATATTTTAAAATAAGCAGCTATATAAATTCAAAGTGTAACTTCAATAGATATCAATGTAGTTCTACGAGACAAAATCAGCAAAACACACACACACACACACCACACGTTGCATATATATATCTATCATTCGTATTGGAGTTTATTTCAGGTGAGTAGCAAGTGATAATAAATGTATATTTTGTTTAATATGTAAAGGTAATTTTGCTTACACTCTGAGTGTGTGTGTGTGTGTGTGCATGTATTATATATATGTATGTTTGTATACGTATATTCTGGTTTAGAAGTTCATGAATCAGTTTAGTGAGCTCCACTTCTATGCAATGGATATGAGCCAAATGCAAGCTTCTGAGAAGATACTTAAGGGCAGGGAATTAGCTGCAACATATGAGAAGGCCATTTTCCCAACTGTGAAAAGACCTGCATGGCAACGCTCAGACACAAGACCCAAGCACTAGAACAGGTGTGTGTGTGTGTGCGTGCGTGCGTGCGTGTGTGTTTATGTACTGTTTTCTATATATAATAGGGGTTGGGATACCCTTGAGTTTGAGTATGAATTCCCAACTTTCCCCACTGCACCAAACGAAGCTGTACGGAGTCCTTTAGAGAAATGTGTACACGCTTCCGAGCTGACTCATCAGGTTAGTTCAGTGGTCGGGATACATATTAATTTATATGTGCATTAATATGTACATGTTTAATAACAGGTTTGGACTCCGACCAGGTCGCATGTGTATATGTATATACATTCTAGATTCTATTCATATACATTTATAGATATACGCATAGATACATACAGCTTGTTCTTTGCTTCCTGTGAAGGTTTTTTAATGCACACCTATCTATCTATCTATCAGAGAGGGGTATTATATCGTTGTGTAGATGATGTCTGTCTGTCTGTCTCTATAACTTAGTTAAGTAATTAAGGATATGATTTGATTAATTAAACAGAATATACCTGAGAATCAATCATTTTTTCTGACATACTCACATATTTATGTGTGTGTGTGTGTACAGATAGTTTTTTTTTATTATTATTATGCTGCATACTACACTATAAGTGCTTACTATTATTTAAACTATGTATATAGTATATGGGATATAGATGTGCATGTATATCTCATATTTATAGTACATAGTTTAAATAATTATAGCAATATAATCTAGTAATATATGTACACACACATGCACGTATCTAGTACGCACAGAAACACATTGGTCACGAAATGTTGGCGTGACCCCTCTCAACTTAACACCAAACATTGGGGCTTGTGCAGTCCAACATGTCTCTCGCCACCAAGCCTGGTTTGCCATTGCTGAAGTGCATAAGATACTATATACTCAAAATACACATTAATACAGATTGGACCATCACGTGTGTGTGTGTGTGTGTGTGCATTGAGTCCATGTTAAGTATCGAGTGCCTGCATTTTGCATGTATTTTGTATACATATGTATATGTATACGTGTGTATGTACCTTAAGGGCAGCTTCAAGCATGGGCATAGCTGCAGCAAGCTCAGCCTCTGTATAATTCTTTAATTGCTTTAGCTTCGGCAGCTTTTATACTGCTGCTTCCTCTGCTAAAACAACCGTGCACACACACACACACACACATACGGATGTCTCTATTGTGTGTATTATTATACATATGGATATGTATGTCTTACTTCAGTCGGTTCTTAAACGCATCACCTATAGGACTAAAAGCCTGCACAACGAACATAAACATAATCATAAATTCATTTAATTTTTTAATATTTATAACTATATTAAGAGAAGAAATACGTATGTTAACAAGTTACTCTTCAAAACACACAATAAAAGTACTAATATTAATATCAAATTCATTCTTTAGCAATTTTAATATTATACTTGTAAGATACTGTATATTATGTAATGTAACGTATATACGCATGTGTATATACACACATGCATAGTGACACATGGGTGGTGATCTGGCCGCCATGTGTCAACGCCACGTGTCGCATGTGTGCCACGTGGCAGGAGGTCTCCTGTATATAAGCAGGGTTTTTGTAGCTTAATGTATCTGACATTTTTAATATATATCGGCTCTTTTCATTGGTGGAGAAGTTGGGTATATATTAAAAATGTCAGATACATCAGTCACAGTGCTTGTGGATACAGGATCCAGTATGTCTTCCATAACTGCTTCTCTAGCGCATCGGTGCTCATTACCCTTAAGACGTGCAAATAAGGTCTTGCACATTTTATTGGTAATGGGCAGTCTCGTGCAGTATCACAGTACACCAGACTATGCTGACGGTGACTTAGTACTGGTACGTTTTTCCCAAGTTAACCGCACCTGGGCTTGCAACTGGTTTATTACATAAGTGGCTTGGTCCCTACCGAGTTCTCCGAAAGGTTGGTCCTCAGGTGTATCAGGTACAGTTGGTGGGATCTCATGAGGTTGAAATAGTTCACGTAGTTCGAATGAAACGGTTTGTTGTTCGAGACTCGTTGACTACATTCGGTCATACCTTAGATGGCCCAACTCACACGGATCCAGGACCATCAGATCCATCACCATCTACACAACCGCAGAGGGGGGGATAATGTAAGATACTGTATATTATGTAATGTAACGTATATACGCATGTGTATATTACACACATGCATAGTGACACATGGGTGGTGATCTGGCCGCCATGTGTCAACGCCACGTGTTGCATGTGTGCCACGTGGCAGGAGGTCTCCTGTATATAAGCAGGGTTTTTGTAGCTTAATGTATCTGACATTTTTAATATATATCGGCTCTTTCATACTATTATTATATATATTATTTAAAATGAATGCATCAAATATATATATAATCCTTTATAACTGACTGTTATATTGTATATTAGGTAATTACATATAAAAGTAATTACACACAATATGTATATATCCAAATACATAAAATATTAACACATACATAGACACACCTTGGAGAAGCTATCATAATTTTACTACACCTGGAGGATATCTAAGAAATATCCTGTAAAAACACGAATTAGTTAATTAATAGAATAAATAAAAATAAAACAGTTAAATAGTCACCAAATTTAGTGAAAAAATAAATAATTATTAATTTAACCAAATCCAATTAAATTAAATAATAAAGACTAAAACATAAAGAATAAATTAGGGTTTAAAATGTTAAATATAGAAATTAATTTTGAAAATGCGGTTATTTTTAAAAGAAAATTAGGTAAGATAAACAAAAAATAACAATGTATATAGCATGTTAACATGTGTAAGTGTAGATGAAAATTTTTTAAATAAAAAATTAAAAAGTTAAAAAATTAAATATTAGTGTTACCATTAACATTCATGGCAAGTACATAAATGTAACGTTATTAAAGAATGTAAAAAAGTTTATTAAAGAATAATGCATCTAGAAATGAAGTTGACAAATATGACCGTCGAAGCTGCCTGTTCGAATACAGATCAAACACGAAATAAACAAAACCATTTTTACTTAATTCTATAATTTTTTAAAACTCAATTCAAATTAATCTATAATTTTTTTTAAAAAATTTTACCAATTAAATAACAAGTTATTAATTTTTAAAGTTCAAAAAAGCCAAATAACTTTAATATATATAGCTAAATAGATAACTAACCAATGAATTTCGAACCAACGTTTTCTTACGAAACAAACGACGCATTAATCATGTCTATAACATATTTGTGTATACATGTGAATCTATATGTATACAGCACGTACAATGGTCTTATAGGAATGGACGCTTATCTCTCCAGAATACTTAGTGTTGCGACTCGGGTTTCAGAAGATTCATCCTGCATCATGTTCTATATGAACTCGTCAAAGACTCAAAGGAATCAAGCTCAAACCCTTCTCGGTCACAATGGTACGACTGTCCGTGTGTGTGTGTGTGTGTGCATCATGTGTTTCAGCTTAAAGAGACACACAACTCAATGGATGCATACTTACATTTGATATGTACTTAAACTGCTCTCTCTCTCTCCAGTATTGTACTGACAGATACATTGATATAGCATAGCATACATACACCATACGGTCTGCGTCTATGTATATTCAATGGATATGAGTAGATATATGACTTGGTTTCTTTTTCTATATTATTATTATGGTTAATTATACGTATGCGTAGTGTTTGTTTTGAATCCACTTGATAAGGCACGAATATGTGTATATGTAGCTTCAACATTTAAACATGTCAAAACAATGTAATATTGATTAAATTTAACTCAATAAAAATTCTTTTGTTTTATTTATGTAACAGTATTTGTTTATGTTATATAAATTTCAATTCGAAGGTTATGTAAGTTTATTAAAAATTCCTAGGCATATTTTTAAAGCATAAAGGAAATGAAAAATCAAAATTAAAAGTACTGTTTAATTTTTAATATGTATGTTATTATTTATTTCATATTAAAATATAATAAATTAATTTGTAAGAGAGAGAGAGAGAGAGGATTAGGATATATAAGCATGAAATATGTACTATTTGTAGCTTACATGTATCTATGCCACAATATTATTATTAATTTAAGAATGTAGTGATTTAATTTTCATATATATGTTATATATATATATATATATATATAATTTACTAATATGCAGGTGCTTTCACAATACTTTCCGAAGGTTAAGGAAATTAAACAAATAATGGTTAAGAAAGTTAAGCTTAAATTCCAAAGTAATATATATAATTTATTATTATGGTAATTATAGTATTTATCAGAATGTTTAATTGTTTTACCTTTTATTTATAATATTCCTAAATTTAAACTCGCATATTCAAACTGAACGGGCTTGATGACGCCACGTATCACAATCCTAAAATTGAGATCTATTTACCAATACAAAACCGGCTAAAAATGTTAGATAATACTTCTTCAGATACATCTTCACCGTTGATTTGCCCAAAGGCCAGGATGCACTCTCTTAGATCGACCGTCCACAAGTCGATTGGCACCTCATCATTGACGGCATCCAGTAGCCCTTCTAAAGCTTCTTTTGCTCTGATTAACTGCTCTGTTTGTCTCTGTATTATAGACATTGATATATATGTATATGTATATAATAAAAGATGGTATAATGTTGTGTGAGAGTACGTATGTTTGTGTTCTTCTGTATGTACGATAATATTTCCATTTATATGCACACAGACATATTTCTAATAGACGGAGAAACGCAGTTCTAATATGTAATGAATAACATGTATAATACACACACGCATAACATGTGCATACCTCGTTAACTGCCCATTGTTTGTTAGAATTAACTTGTCCAAGGCCTACTAAACGGGTCAGAGATGCCTCTAAATCGTCGATTCCAAATCTTGTGACGGCACATGTTGAGACCATACTCGAGAAGATGCTTTTCACGTCTTCTGGAATATTCACTTCTCTATCTACTTGATCCACCTTGTTTACCACAAGAATTGCTCGACGTCCCTGTAAACTAAAACTACTTCACACACACGCACACACACACACACATGTACAAAAATATATAGATCTCATTACAAATATGGTATATTATATATATATATATATATATATATATATATATATATATATATATATATATATATATATATATATATATATATATATTATATATATATTATATATTATATATATTACAGACACATACACACGCACGCATGCACGCAACCTTGATTGATGTTCGAATTCGGTCAAGAATTTGTTTATCTTCAAATGTCCAGCCATCACAGGCACTGATGACCATAACAAGGACATCAGCACCACTTGCAGCCACTTCAGACCTTTGTACTCCTGTTAATTCACAATATAGTTGAATGCGTATGTGTGTTGTAGGTAATACATGTATAACTATATATACAGTGTACACACACACACACATATTACCTATGCTTTCCACTGGGTCTTCAGTGGACCGGATTCCAGCTGTGTCCAAGAGTTTAACAGGCATCCCACTAACAACAACATCTGCTTCAACTATATCCCTCGTAGTACCAGCCACGCTTGTCACGATAGCTTTTTCACTCTGTTATGAGGATTGATATCAAACTGTGTGTGTGTGTGTGTAAATGCCCACACACAAATGTAGATATATAAACAGCATTTAGATGCACAATGTGCATTTCTCACCTACTTGGCTCCATGTATTAAGTAAACTGGACTTCCCCACGTTTGGACGCCCCACTATGGCAACCTACAACAGAAGAGTGAATAGATATAAGTGAATAACCAAGTCAATACACCATGGAGAGGACTCTCTCTCTCTCTCTCTCACACACACACACACACAAACACACACAACACACGTTACCTGGATTCCTGAATATAGTAAACGACCACGTGTGGCTGTATCTAATGCTTGGTTAACTTGTTTAGAAACAATACACACAGTCTCAACGATCTTTTGTATATCAAGAGGTGGAAGATCCTCATCGAAGTCTATGTGAGCCTCGATTTCTGCAAGAAGCTCTACACACTCACTTCTTAATGACTGCACTAATGACGATAATCCTCCCTAAACATCATATATTAGCAAACATCAGTATCTCTATCTCTATATATATAGAGAGAGAGAGAGCATGTGTCAGGTGTTTGGATATATACAGCACCTGCATTCCAGCAAGAGCTGTTTCTGCACCCTCAGCCGTCTTTGCTGATATTAATTGTGCAACATTCTCTGCTTGTGCTAAGTCTATTCGACCATTTAAAAAAGCACGCAAAGTAAACTCCCCTACGGTATTTTTTTGTTTACATTAATAATAACACTAAATTGATTTATTTAGCTAATTACCTGGCTGTGCAAGTCTGGCTCCAGTTTCAAGACAAAGTTTGAGTATTCTCCTAACACAAACATCTCCACCATGGCACTGTATTTCCACCACATCCTCCTTTGTATATGACCTCGGCGCCAGCATCGGTATTACAATCACCTTTAAAATAAATTAAAAGATAAATACAGCCATACATATGTGTGCATGTGCGCGTGAGCGTACATTGATATAGTTACCACACGATACATATGTATACAGTTTAAGACATACAATACATACACACACACACAAGATATACACAGATATACATACATACATACATCTCTCTCTCTCTCTCTATAGATATATATATATATATATATATATATATGCCCACCTCATCAAGGATAGTATTGTTGTTGTCCAAAATCATGCCATAAACAACTCTATGACTGTGTGGAATCCACTGTTTATATTTATTATTGGTCTTTGTAAATGGTCGAAAAATGTATTTAATTAATGAAACTGCTGAAGGCCCAGATATTCTCACAATGGCTACAGCTCCTTGTTGTCCACATGAAGGAGTTACTATTGCTGCTATTGTCTCTGTATTTGTAATTTTAAGTGTTGATTCCTGTTCATTGTGTGTTGCTATGGCGGCCCTCGTTTTAACTAGAAAAGAATACACACTTAAGATGCGCGTGCGTGTGTGCCTGTGTGTGTTTACCTTGTACATACGCGTTGTCCTTGTAAGGAAATAGTGGATTCTTGCTCCATAGCGTAGTGCTGAAATGCAAATACAGATAATTAGCATTTTATGAATTCATTGAACAAATACATAGAGATACACACACCTGCAAGCTGAAGCCATAGCCATTAAACAACCCTAAACCATTTTATTTATTTTCTTTATTTTCTGACTTTAAAATGTCTTCAATATTAAAACACCACACACACACGTATGCATACGTCCGAGCTCACCACATTCAAAGCTATTTATAAGAAACACGTATACAAGTACATTCTTATTATTAATTATAAATTTTTAACTAAAGATTCCTTTATAATATATATATTCATTAATGATTCACCATAGTAAGAATGGCAACATAAACAAACATAAATATTTCATAAACAATAACACAATGAATCTCAAAGGACTCACAAAAAGTATCAACTTAATACAAAAAATGTCATGAATATTTTATTTAAAAATTAAATAAAATTTCTAAAATAAAACTTTTATGTTAATATATTTAATTGTGGAAAATATAATATAGTTAAACTTGAAAAGAATTAATGCGGTGGTTTAAATCAAAAAGAGCTGAAAATTAAGAAGAATATTTAATTTGATAATGTATTTATTAAGAAGTTATTGAATAGCTCTAAGAAACAAAAAAGAAAAAATCCATATAATGGAGAAGGTAATTAATAATAATTATAAGTTTTGTCTTCATTATTAAGAAAATAAAAATTAAAATGGGAATTTAAAAATGATAGTTACCGAGTTTAAATAACACTTGCAAATTTACAATAGAATTAAATAATTTAAAAGTAATGTAATAGAATGATACAAAATAATTAATGTTGAAAATACTATTTTAGTATGATTATATTAGTTAAAATGATGATAATCATTTCTATACTCAAATGATAAATAATACATAATTAAATGTATTAATAAATTTTTGAATTGTAAATATTAAGAAACATTCATAGAATCTAATTGGGCAATCTCATAGTTATTATAATATAAAGTAAAAATAGTAAAATGAAGTAAACAATATATCACATTATTATATTATTGTGAAATTCATGTAGCATGGTGAAGATTTTGTCTTTATAGAACTAATAAGAATAAAATATACAAAGTATTTCTACTTAATGATATAGTAATAAATAAAGTGAGTAATACGAATCACTTAAATAAGTGAATTCAATGACAATTACTAATTATAATAATCCCAAAAGTATGTTTCCTACTTCACACTTCCATATTAAATATAAATTGAAAAGGAATAATATATTACAAGATACACCCATGAGTCCATGGTTTAACCTGACTTGACCCATCACGGGCTAGGTCTGGGCTGACCCATGGGTCGGGCCAATTGTTCTGACCCATTTATCAAATGGGTTGGGTTGAACGCCACACGTGAGTGACCCGGCGATGACCTATTTAACTTAAAAGACTAAAATATATGAAGTGACTTAAAGAACGTGGCACCACATATGCAAGTACCACGTTTAGTCCGTCCTTGAAACCCTAGCTAAACATGACTAATCTTGAAGAGTAGACAATGGCTACCAATACAGATGACATCTATGGGGAGTCTATTAATGCTGAGACAGAGGAGGAGACAGTTCCTTAGAAGTGCTCGAGGAAATCTACATCATTTATGGGGAGCATTACACACATGAGTAAATAGGTATTTCATTACAAGTGTGCCAAATTGACCCCAATTGTGGTACTATACCGATAGCCAATGAATTGTATATTTTATACTATATATTTTATATTAGATGGAAAACCAAAGGTACTTTGCAAGTATTGCAAACGTGTGTTCTCCAATGAGCTGATTGCTAGAACCACACACCTTCACTGTCATGTTAATGAGAGGTGTTCCTCACGGGGTTGGCAACTGGAGAAGAGGCATAAAATATTAACGATTGGCAAAGGAGGAATAGCTAGAAATCCTTTGACGTCGTGTGCTTTTAACCAAGAAACAAGCTGACATGATCTCGCCAAGATGCTCATCATCCACGAGCTACCATTTAGAATGGTGGAGTATCCAACGTTCTATAAGTTTTTTATGGGTCTCAGCCCACAATTCAAGATGCCCATCTGCACAACAATGCAAGATAACTACATCAAATTGTACATCAAGACAAAGGTTAAAATCAAGGCAAAGCTAAAATTACTACTTGGCTGAGTATCATGCACATCTAACATTTGGACATCAAACCTAGACAATTAAGTATGCTAAGTTGTATTGCAGTGGACTATGATGTGCACTTTACTAATCCATGATTCTAATTTTTGATTCTACATTTCAATTACATGGCATTCACATAGCACTATATCACAAAGGATTAGAAGTTACAGAAGCAGATCCTTAACTTTTGCAAATTTCCCTCGCCACACACCGGCATTAGCATTGCAAACAAGGTGGAGAATTGTCTATTGAAATAAGATTTAACTCCACATCAAGTGATTGCCAAAATGATTCCTTTTGATGTTGGTTTTTGTTGTGATTCTATAAACTAAAGTATAATATTGTGGAATTAGTGTATGGCTATTACATTGACAATGCTGCTACCAATGATGTAGTTGCATGCACACTAGTCACAAGCCTACATCAGACTCAAAGGGACCACTTGTTGTTTAGCAAAAAACATTTCCATATTTATTGTTTTGCTCACATCCTCAACCTAACCGTGCAACATAGAATTAAGAATGTTGCTACAATTGTGGGGAAGGAAAGTCTTTATTTAGGATGTTGGTAAGATGGATGTGGCATAACATTGCATAATCTAACTAAATTTGTGTTTGTAAATCCAAGAAAGTGTCAAGTTTGTTACTGGATTTTTTGCTTATAAGCATGTCTTTCATGATAACAACAAGCATTGCAATATCACTATTAAGAAGTAGCTAATTCTCAATGTGTTAACATGCTAGAATTCAACTTTTCTTACGCTACAATCCATCATTCCATACTGTCAAGTCCTAGAAGACTAGCATGCCCACTACAAGTTGTGCCCTAATAGTGATGAATTAAGACCCTATGCAAATTTCTTAAACCATTTTATGATGGTATGCATCATTCTAGCCTTCTTGTTTGCTGATTAATTATGTAAACATATAGCTCACACAACTTGTTCAGCTACTATTTTTTCTTTGGCAACCAATACTTGACTGCCAACTTGTTACTTGCTGAGGCCTAGAAGGTCTACATCAAGCTTCTTGTTGCCAAGCAAAAGATTGACACCTTCATCCGCAACATGGTAGAGCCAATGAGGACCAAGTTTAAAAAGTATTGGGTTAACACGAACATCATGTTCGCCATCTCAACAATCTTGGATCCTCGATTTAAGTTTTAAGTCATTGAGTTCACCTTTAATCAAATTTATGGTGCTAGGAGCAAGGAGGCTAAGGAGCACATCCGTAAGATGAACTTAAGGTTCTTTTGTTAACTTGTATTACTTGAGTGGTTTCTTAATAGCCTCTTTGGTTTCTTTGCCATGAAATATGACCTCAACCCACCTACTTTATAGCTTGAACAACCTAATTCAAATTTCACTACCTCACTTGCCTTCATCATCAACTAGGAGGATGACCTTGACAACTCCAACGATTACCTGGCCTCCACCACCTCCACTTCTACTATCCGCAAGACAGACCTTGAACGATACATGGATGACCCACTCTATCCCATGATGATATGTCAAAACTTTGACATCCTTTAGTGGTGGCAGCTTAATGAGGAAAATATCATGTTGTGACCAAAATGACCCGAGACTTCCTAGCTATGCTGCAAGCACTGTTACAAGTGAATTGGTACAAGTGTTACTCTTTTTTTTTTAATTTTGCATACATCCATTTAGCTAAATCTGACACTACATTTGAACGTTCAGGCTTTCAACATCATAGATGTGTGCTAGATGAATTATGTAGTTCAATGAAACCTGAGACCTTTGAGGCACTGGTATGTGTTATAGATTGGTTGCATGCAGCAGCTCGAACAAATAGAGTATGTGTGACACCTTGATTTTCCTCCCCCCGATTTAAAATGTAGTCTACTTTTTTACTCTTTTTATATTCAAAAATACATCAAAACATAAGTTCCTATTGCTATGTTGTCTTATACTTGCAGATGGTCAAGAAAAATAGTAAATGGGTTGGATTACTAAAGAAAAACATTAGACTATGTTGGGCCTTGATCTAGTTGGGTTAGGCCATGGCAGGGGCTCACAAGCAATGGGTCAAGTCAGGTCAAGGCCTGGATTTGCAAGTATTGGGTTGGGTTGGGTTGGGTCAAGGCCAACACAAAGAGCTATGGGTTGGGTCATGAGGCAAGCCCTAACCTGTCCCAGTGGCAACCCTACCCATGAGCTATGTGTCTTTGAAGTCCTTTTCATTGGTGGAGAAGTTGATTAATATATCTCAATTCATATTTTTCTTTGTCTTTGTCTTTGTGTCCAAATCCTTGGGGTGGTTATTTTCTTGTTTTTATCAATGATTGTTACGCTCTCATAGACCAACTTTTATGTGCAATAGTAGAACAACAACTACAAACATAATAACTTCTTAATGTCTTCACACATCTAACTAGTTATAATTCTCATTTTGCCCAAATTTTTTATTTAACATTGTTATGAAACATGCACATGCTTAAATTGAGCATTTCTGTATGGTGGTGGATTATTATCAATGGGATCCTATTCATCAGCTTTATGAGTTGCCTCATCATCTTCATGGATCTATTGTGTTGTAGTTTTAGCATTTGGCTCTAGCATTGAAGTCAATAATGGATTTGTCATTATCCACATTGGCAATTGCTTTTAATCATTATGTGGTTTTTTAAATAAGTTTTGTGATTTAAATATGTTCAAAGTGGAACTTCTTTTATTAATTACTTAGTCTTACTAGAATTCTTGTCCGTGGACATCGTCCAGAATAAGATAACTTAAGTACTTGAAGTGGTTCTTTTGCTTGTCTTCAACCTGGACTACTTGGTCCAACTCTTTTTGCTCCTACAATTGCTCATTCATAGTCTATAGATGTAAATGTTTCAGTTTCTTAGGTTGTATTTCAGCAAGTTTGATGAGGGCAAAGACGTGATTGTGAATATGGTGAAAATGAATGTGATTATTAACAAGGTTGTGATATACAATGTTTTGAGTGCTAAGGATTTGGTTAATCGATAATATCTAATGCACCAAGGTGTTTAAAATGTGAAGGTTGTAGCCCCTCTAATGGATGTATTTTCTTTATTTCATAATAATCAAGAAAATTAATTCCCATCACTAATACAGCAAAGGGATTGAATGATAAGGTTTTTACAACCTTTGTGTTTTGTAATGTTGTGTTACAAGGTGTTACTAACATACTCAATAAGAAACATGTGGTATTTGTTCTTAAATTTTTGTGTGTGATTGCCCAATATTTATTTTTCTTGATTCTTGTTCAACAATTTCATATGTTAATGATATGGTGCTCTCTTCTAGTAAACATGCTTAAAAACACTTTCAATATTGTACATGAACAACAAGTCTTTCATTCTTTCTTTACAAGTTGCACCTTCACATTTTAAAGCATTACCTCTTTGGGTGATGCTTTCTTGAATGTGTGGACTTAAGCACGAGGGAGGTCTTCATTCCTAAATGTTCCTTTTTGCAAGTGCAGTCTATAATACAATTTGAATTGTACAACTTTTCAAGTTGTTATAAATGTTTTTTGATTCCTCTACTTAATGCCATCAAGTTGTTTTGGAACAGCTTCTCAGCCAGTTTCTAAATTTATAGCAATTAGTTATTATTAAGAGAACTACTATCAACAATTAACATTGGATTGATATTTAAAATGTTGCACCAATCAAAGGTCCATTTCATTATTAATCTTTGCAAGAGAAGTAAGAGATGTCATAAGTTGTTTGGGATATGTTAGCTTAGTGAGTGGTGCATCCTTAATATAACTCATGGGCTTTCGAGCTTCACATTGTTCATCAATAAACTAGATAAAGGCATATGTTTTATAATTGATTTTTGGCCTTTAAAAAATGCAATTATGCTAAATAATTATCACATGCAACACATGAATGACCTTATTAACAAATTAAAAAAGAGTTCTTGGTTTACAACATTGCATTTAATATCAAGTTATTGGCAAGTTCTTCTTTAGCTTGCAGATGCCAATGTTTTATCATTAATTTTTTTTTTAATTATGTAATATAAAATTATTATGTGGAACTTAGTTATATAAAATGTAAAATATATTATATAATTTTATAAAACCTTTCTTAATATTTAATTCTGAAAATAAATATTCTTACAAGATTTTTCGCTTATTAATTAACTCAAATCCAAACTAAAACAAACACAACATATATTTATTGTATATTAAATGAGATTTTTAAAAGTTATAGAAAACTATTCATGAAATTAATTTTATTAATTATACTTTAATTTATTTCAAAGAAATACAAATGTGACATTAAAAATATTGAATTTATTTTATACTAAATTATTTTATTATTAGGAATACAACTACTTGTAATTCATATAATAACAATGCTAGCTCTATAATATTATGGTAAAAACTTACATTAATATTATTTTTAATGATAGTAAAAAGCCAGTATTGTAACAATATAATATGGAATGTTAAAATATTATAATGAGATAATATGAGTTTGCGTTTAGATTAAAAAAAAAAAAATCTTTTACAATTACATACATATTTCTCATAAAAAATAAATTTTCATTCTTAAGTAGAAGAAATGAACTTATATTAAGATAAAATTAAAATAATAAATGGTTATGTCATTTTGATTAAAACTAATAATTAATAAATTAGAATAAATATAAAATTTGATCTTCTTTACTATAAAAGATGATTATTAAAATAAAATATAATAATATATGATTATAACATTTGATTATAAAGGATTTAATTTATTATTAAAATGATTAAAAGTAACATATATAAGGCATAAAGTATTATCATTAAAATGATTAGTGTGATTTTGTGTGACAAATTTTAATTTCTTGAAACCATATAATATATTACTATTTATTTTAAATAATACCATATCTATATTATTAAATCCTATATTATTAAGATTCATTATATTGAATCTTATATATACATGTACCATAAACTAATGTGTTAAAAACTATTCTTATATTATTAATTAATTAAAATTACTTAAACAAAATACATGTGCAATATTATTATAAATTATGGATGTCCTTATTATTACTGGTTTATTATTAATCATGATTGTTTTTATTAATATGTTTATACTTCTTAAGTTTAATTCTTTAATTATTTTAAAGTTGTATATGCCTTATATATTTTACTTATTAAGTAATTACTCAAATCAAACTATTGGTTTTAATTATCATGTCCATTGTTAATGGGATAATTATTTAATAAAAATTTATTAATTAATGGACTCTAAGTTGGGCTTAATTATATAATAACCGTTAACTCAATAGCCTTAAGTAAAGTTTATCCCAAAGTTGAATCCTTAATTTAATGATTAATTAAATTGTTATTCTTAACTTAGTGAGTTTATTACTTAACATGATAAATTTACCCATGCCTTTATCCTATGCATGGTCATGAATGACCAATGCTTGATCCAATGGTGTGGATTTAATACTTAGAATGACCGTTGAATGGGGTGTTAATGATACAAAGAACACACACTTATTAATTATATAAGATCAACCGTCAGACGCAGTCACATAAGGTTTAAGATTTAAAATAGCTAGGTCTAATAAACTTATGAGTTTAAAATTTAAAATGATCATTGATGGGGTATTAATGATAAACAAACACACACATTTAATAAATTTAATATATAAGATACTTTATAATGAAATGCAAAAGAAAATGATTATCTTATATAAAAGATAATATTAAAATAAGATATAATAATATATGATTATATTATTTTATTATATTCTTTATTATCAAAAAATCTTAATCATTTATTATTTATTTTAATTTTAATATAAGTTCAATATTATATATAACTTTGATATATACGCATATATTACATATGTATACATCTTTGTCCTCTTCTTAAAGAATGTAAGCTTTTCCTTTTATAAAAAATATTAATATAAATGTAATTATATTTATATAAATGTATATTATTTTTTTTGTCTACATGCAAATTCATATTTTGTTATTAAAAGTGTTTTTACATTCCCATATTTTAGTGGTTTTTCTTCTTTTTTTTTAATTTTGTTTTATAAAAAAGAATATTGATATAAGTTTTTACTCTTAATTATAATTTTTAAAAATAATTTAGAATTAAATAATTATGAAATAATTCAATGTTTTTAATGCCACATTTTATTTTCATAAATAGTTTTTTTGTGTTTTTTTTTTTTTCTTTTTCTTTTCTTTTTTTTGTGTGTGTTTGTTGTGTTTGTTTTAGTTTACAATTTTGAATTAATTAATATATGAGAAATCTGGTAAAAGACTATTATTTTTACAATTACATTTAAAATTTTAAGTTATAAAAGTTTTATAAATGGCATAATGCATTTTAAAGTTTACATAACTAAGTTCTACATAATTTTTATATTACGTAAAGTATTGAAAAACATAAAAAATACAATTAATATATTATATATTAAGAGTTTAAAAAGACATTTAAAATTACAATTAAACATTTTCTCTTTTCGCTTTAAAACATTGAAAAATTAATTTGAACAAATCATTGTTTTGAAATGGTTACAAAAACTATATAAATTTATAAATTACATATTATGAGTTCACCATGAAGAATGAAATTTAATTTTACAAAAAATAATAAATTTAAAATAATGCACAAATAAAAAGAATGTTCATATATTATATATAAGAAATAAATATTTTTCTTATATTATAAGATACATCTTGTATAAAGATAATAATAAATGGAGATAAATTTTAAATATTTTTTATGTTAACAACTCAACTTTTAAGTATTTTAATATTTTTCTTCTTTTACACTGTTATTAAGTAACTAAAATACATGAATCAAATACATATAACATGTATATTTAAAAGTAATGTGTGTACATGTATACACACTTATTTAAATTATGTATATACATCTTTAGATGCACATATATACTATGGATGAAGAAATTTAAATAAGCATCAAATCGTTTAAAAAATTAATGTTACAAATTATTATATGATAAAAAAAATTAAAATTGTAGTAAAACCAAAATAGTAAATAAATATTTTAATAAGTGGCCGTTAATAATTTATTTAAAATCATAATGATGACTTATTAAATAAGAATATTTAATGATAAGGGTTTTCAAATAAAATAAAATGAATGATAATATGTTTTCATAATAATAAATTTTTGAACAACGATTATGTTATTTAATAATAAAAATTCAGAATGAAAAAATTCATAAAAGAACTATTTAATTTGTTAAATAACATATATATGAGCTAATTAATAAATTAATGTATATATATCAACTTAAAATAATAAATAAATCTTATAATTATGTTTTATTAAAAAAAGGATTAAGATAATTGTAACATTTAAAACAATTACACTTCAAATTATATTTTTTAATTTTTTTATTTTCTATTTGGTAAACTGTATTGACAAAGTTGTTATTGTTTGAAATCTTTAAAAATCACATAAATTTGTGTAAGTAAATATTTTTATATAATGTGAAAATATAAAATTTAAAAATTAAGTCAGAACAACTTGTTCTTTATATATTCATTCATTTACATATTTATTTGTATAAAATTACAATTTACCAACTATATTAAATTTTAAATAATAAATATTTTTTTAACAATAGTGAAAAGTTAAATTGAAAGAATGATATTATATAATCGTGACTTTAATTTAATGATTTTAATGCCGCATTTTGTATTTGTTTAACATAAATTATTTTTTTCAATATTTCTAATAAATTATATGTTGTGGATTTTGAGTTTTGGGTATTAAAATTTAATTAAAATGATTTTTGTAAAATTACATAGTAGATTTATATTTTACATAACTAAATTTCACATAATAATTTTTACATAACATAAGATATTCAAAACAAATAAGAAAAATAAAAATTAATATATACACATTAAAAATTAAAAAAGATATTTAATATATTGTTAGGGAACCTAAAGTGGGTGATACTTAACTAGCGATGTTAGTTCCTTCTTGTGCTATGTGTTATTAATAAATGTCAAGCAGCCCAATAATTTATATCATTAACGGGTGGGAGCCGTTGATTAAACATACATTCTTTTTTATTAAAATAACTTCTCTAAATAATAACTTAAACATCTATTTTTACTTTAATATTTTATTGCGTTCATATAAAATAACAAATAATATAACAAAAAAAAATTAAAAGAAAAGAAAATACCAAATTTAAAAAAAAAAGAAAAGCTACTAACAAAATCAAAACATTTAGGAAATTACAACAAAACATTAATTTTGAACATTTGATAAAAATAACACAAAATAATAAATTAAATATACCCAATTAATTTTCTCTCTAACATTGATGAACATTTTATAAATATAAAAGAAAATAATAAATAATTATATAACAATATAGAAGAAATAAACAATAATTTTCAAAAATTGTTGCTATAAATGCACAACACTATATAATATAATAGCACATTATAAATATAAATTGAGAAAAATATTAAATTAATTTTGAAATAGTTCAAACAATATATAAAATTTAGAAAAATAATAAATTCTCAATAATAGAAACGGTATTTCAATATAACTGAATAATATAATTAACTTACTTCAAAAATGCATTATTTATTTTAATAAGATTACAGCATCTTAAGAAATATTAAATAAAATAAGTGATTTATTGTGCATTTGAAATTTAATAGTAAAACAAATTAAATATATACTTAAGAGATTACATATTTATGAATTCACATAAAAGGAGTTTTAATTTCTTTTGAATGTAAAATCTAATTAAATAAAATTGTAATTTAAAAGAAATTAGAAGAATGTTTAGATGTTATATATAACAAATTAAATGTAAATTAACTATTTACTATAATAACATATTTACATAAAATAAAAATTTAATTAAATAGATACACATGACATCTACTTCATTTTCACACAAAATAAATTTAATTTTTTTAACTAGTTAAATTTATTATGTATTTTAATCATAATCAAATTAGTTTAATTAGTTTAATTTAATTTTTAATAAGTGTTAATGATAAACTTTCAATAGGATATACTTTCTGGATATTAATTTTTGAGAGGGTCTATTGTTAACATAATAGCATTTTGGACACACATGCTATTAATGTTTGTTACAAATTTATTATTTAATACAACTAATTATAATTATGTCTTAATTTAAGTTAGCTATATTTAAGGTTTGTCTGTGTTCCATGAAACCCAAGATATGCTCATTACTGTTGTTGGATTTCATTATATATTTGTATTCAACGGGATTTCATTATATACACAATGCTATTATTGAAATTTGTGGAATAGGAATTTACCTCGTGTAGTTAATCTAGCAATTGTGTAGAGGTAATTAATAAAACATGTTAGATTTATATAATTATGTGATTATGTACAAGTATCTATTGACTTTGTAAGCATATACATGATATGTACCTTATTCTTATTTATGATACAATTAATTATAACCTTATATATTAAGATTTTAAAATTATTATTTATTATTTTATAAAGGTTTCAGTGCACTCATGTGGTTAGGTGTATGAACAAAGAAAAGTCTGTGACATGGATGATTGCTGGCTAATCACAACATGAGTCTAATATGTTTAATGTTTAGTCAATGCTTGATTTAGATCAATCTTGAATTGTTTGTCTTACCTTTGGGAAATGAATTACCAATGTTTGTAAAGGTATATAAACCTTACTTATTTGTTATTTATTTTTCTTTATTGCTTGTTGCAAATTTATTTATAAATTCATGATACTTGAATTTTGAAATGTTAATATAAATTATTGTTTGAAAGGATAATATTTCCTATGGTTATTACAATTTGCATTCTACCAAATGTGTTGTTGCCTCATTGTTGCTGCATTTGAATTTAACTTTGATAAAAAAAATGAAGACTCTTCTATAAAAAGTAAGTTTTAGTCATTTTTTTTGTTATATTTACTTGGTTTTATTACAGACTTAATAAAAATCAAGCACCAATTTTTTCAATGTTCAGACTCACTAAAGAAGTACCTTGATCATTAGCAATATCTGATTTTTCTTTTTACTATTACAAATAAGGGTCAAGTTACTCAATGTGTTGGCCATTTTGACCTTATTATAAAGATGAAAATTATTATTTTAATGGGAGAATCTTAAATATGTTGGTTTGTATATCTTTTCTTTAACTCATTGTGCAAATTTAATCACATTTGATTATAGGTATGGGCATTTTGTAAAGGGCATTGGAAAAAAAAAAGAAGCACATGTTTTGTGAATTGTTGGACCTTTGTGGCCAAGTTATAATGAATTTAGCAGCTCATTTTATTACCTTGGCACTAAACTTTTCTCATTAGTTTCATGTGGAAAAATAAATTCAAATTTTCAACTTTAACATTAAATTTAAAAAGCCATGGAATGGTGCAATGTGAGTTCAATGTTGGATAAGATTGATGAATAGGTACATCGACACTAATATATCAAAGCAACTTTTTTGGTTCCATAAACATGAATAATATACTTGTGATAACTTTGTTGCTGCAGTGTTTTGAGTTTGTTAAGAAGCATCTTAAAGTAAATATTTAAGTGTCTTTTAAAGTGTAGCCTTACTAGTTCTTTTTAAATAAAGATATCGTTGCCACAATATACAACAAAATTACCAATATTGAATACTTAAATTAAAGAAGCAAAACAAAAGAAAGCTCTAATTGTCCTATTATTCTTGCAGTCCAAGTTATTAAATAACAAATATTTGTGTGATATATATTAATTTCTAAATTTTAAATGACAATTTAAAATATATATTCTAAATAATATCATATTTATATCATTAAATCCTATATCAGAATATTATTTTTCGTATACACGTGTACTATAAAATAATGTTTTGAAACGTATTCTCATATTATTAATTAATATAAATTTAATTAAACAAAATACATGTGCAATATTATTATAAGATATGCATTTCTTTATTATTACTTGTTTATTAAAATATCAAGATATATTATTGTGTTTATATTTTAAAGTTGAATTGTTTAATTATTTTAAAGTTTGATATGCCTTATATATTTTACTTTTAATCATTTTTGTAATAAATTAAATCTTTTATAATCAAAGGCTATAATCATATATTATTGTATTTAGTCTAATAATCATCTTTTATATTTATTCTAAGTTATTAATTATTCATTATAATCAAAATGATATAATCATTTCTCATTTAGTTTTATTTTAATATAAAAATTCAGTATTTATATGTAGTTTAAAGTATACATCGTTTAAGAATGCAAACAGGCGCACACAGGCACACAGTATATATGAATATATGTTGATGCATATCAAACATGCTAAAGTTTGTAGCTGGTAATAGTAATATTATATATATTCCAAAAACATTAATATTAATTCATATATTTACCTATTATAACATGTATCTATGCATATACATACGTATCAAGCCACTTGTGGATACACACATGCAGGAACATCCAGACACCCATGAATACAAAGCACAACTGCAGAAAGAGAGTACCTTTACTAGTTCTGCTCATTGTTAATTTGTTACGATCAGCATTCCCAGCTTTGACCTTATCTGCCCAGAAGAAAAAGTATATTACATACGTACTAGAATATGCATGCATGTGTGCGTGCGCGCGTGTGTATGTTGCAGAAGTATATCTATCTATCTATCTATCTATATCATTATCTCCTTGTTCACAATTGTATGTGTATAGACACCTACAGGTTTGCCTGTATGTGTGTATGCGTGCGTGCGTGCGTTACCCGTGGATGGAGATCGTTTAGGAGGCAACACGTCAGTCTTTAGATTTAAATGCCTTAGATCTTTCATCCTGCCATTTTCTCACTTTCTTAAAATTAAAGAACATAAAGAAACCACAAGAGACTTAGCTCAGCAGGAGTGAGCTTCAATGTTTGCAAATTTAAACAGTACTCTGAAAATAAATATTTATATATAGAAAATATATTTATAAAGATTTTGGTTTATATAATACTTATAAAATGTGTATGTTTTCCATAATACGTATATATACTTACACCAATCTGGTCTAGGCCTGCGCACACCATGGGCGTAGAGTGTTCTACCGTCAGCTGAATTAATTCTTTTTATCATTCTTTTATGACTTTAATTATATCATGATAAAGGAGCTGCCAGGTGTGCAGAGCTTAGTGGTCCTGAAGAGCTTGACTTCGATTTTTAAAGAATTCAAACTATTTGTGATTCACTGGCTTCATAAGAACACATTATTCATAATAACCAGTTAATATTCAAACACACGCATCCATGTGTGTATAACGTGATTTTTAGCTGGTTATTTTTCATATATAGTAGTAAAAGAAAAATCAACGAACTTTAGGGTTTTCACTGGTTTTATCATGTTACACTAAGTTCCAAGGTGTGCCGTCCATATGGGATCACCCATGCTGCTCTTAGTCAGTACCGGAGTAGCATAATCAAGCGTGGCTTATCCCTTTGTTGTGTGCGTGTGTTTAATATAATTAAGAAGTCACAAAAGGTTTTGTGTGCAGGAGGTCATGGAAGTCATAAAGGAGGTTGTGCAAGAGGAGATTCAGCAAACAAGGGCAAGAACCACGCTATTCAGAGATTTGTGCTCATCTAGCATCTACTTGAGCTATGCAATCGACGACCTGCGAGATCCACAGAAGATGCTCAACAGATGGAATCCACAGCCGACTACAAATTCGATGACCTCGACTTTATTATTAACTTTGAATACAGACTGTGAAGTACTTTGAGGCGGTGCAGTCCTTTGAATGTAGCCAACTTGCAGTGGAAATTCCTGCTATTGCATCTGTAATCTACAATATCAGGTAATTAAACATGGACACGCTATATATATGATATGATATGATATTCATGATTTATTAAGCAGGAGGTGGTTGGTAGACAGTGTGTTTGAGTTTCCTTCTTGGAGGGAGAAAGAGTAAAAGCTTATGAAAAATCTAAAGCCACACCTCTGATCCATGTACAATGTTTGAGCACTTTCACGAGGACTAGTCCTTGAAGAGGCATATGCTGCTATTGAGGGGTAAGGACATGCAACAGTTGAGTGGTCTCAAGAGACTCCTTGAGGAGCTCACTGAGCTCCTCCGAGACAAATTACAAAAGCTTCACACTCTAATCGCGTGGAATTACCTGTTTAAGTTTCTAATTTTCTTATAAACTTACAGTCCATTACGTATGGAGTTTAGGGTTCCTATACACCTTATATATATATATATATATATATATAAGAGTACAGAATGCATTTAAAATGTGATTCCAATTTGTTCCGATAAGGATTTATGAATATCCGATGCATAGTTAAGTACTCAATAGCATATACATTCTGCACCATGAAGACGTTTTATTTTAACATTCACGAACAAGCATTAAATATATCAATTAAGTTATTATAATATTGTAATTGAATTTATGTGTGTTCTTCTGGTGCAGGCCCACTTGCATGGGAATGGAAGTTGGTTGGATGACGAGAAGAGAACTGATCACATAGTAGGGTTATGACATAAAGACCATGGCCCTGCACATGATTGACAGGGTGCTCGAGTTGTCAACCGCTCATGACAACCGGAAAGATGTTATGTACTCGCAAAAACATAAAGGGTGCAAGCGCATGTTGGCAAATAATGATGTACAGAAAGTGCAAAAGTTATATGAATATAACATTGATAATTTTGTTCCTACTCATATTCCAAGTGTTCCAATTCATGTTCCTACTCTTGCTCCTACTTCAAATGGTATAATTCATACTTATGTTCTGGTCCAATTCATGTTCCTGATTAGTCGCCAATCCTTTTCAAAGTTCTGGTGCCTTGTCTATAATTACGTAGCGTTTAGCTTTTGTAGTGTTTTTTCATGTAAATTTCAATATAATAATGTAATTTCGGTTTAATAAATTATTTTTGATTCTTAATATATTTCAAAAGAATATTGTATCATTCAATTTTCTAGACAAATTAGTACGTTGTGAACTTAATTAAATATAGATTGTTATATCTTACTAATATGCATTAATTATTGAAAAGTTAAATTAATGTGTTGTGGTGCCTAGTTACATATATAAGATAATGAATAAGTTAAGAAATAATCTTATTAAATATTTAAAATATTATAAGTTCTTTAAACATGAAAATGGTCTTAATATAAACATATTTGATGTTTATTACCTCATACTTATAGGGTTTATAATATTACAAATATATATGAATATGCTTTGTAACATGTAATAATATAATATATACAATATTTAAAGACACAATTAACTAAATTATATCTAGAAGAAGGTCCTAATTATTAATCTTTAATTAATGTTTTAAAAATTATTTATATGGTTCACTAAATTAATTTATTATATGTATTTAAACTTTGGAATACGAATTTATGTAAGTATATATGTACATATATTGTGCAGCTTGTCAATTGTTTACCTAAATAAAACTAAAAATTATAAAGAAATTGAACAGAAATCTAAACAATTAGTAATTACACAATAAATTGCTTTAATGTTTGAATTAAAATATTGTATCTATATATAACTTTAGTGCACGATGTGTTATAAATAATGTATGTGAAAGTGTAAGCCAATCAAAATAAATAATATGGTAAATAATAAGTATAATTATTACAAACTTATACTATGTTCTATGTAATACATTTTTTCATTCTAATTGTCCAATACGAAGATAAAAGTTAAACATATATATTAACTTAAATAATATTATTATCCCCTTCTTATTTTTATTTTTACATGTTACGGCATGTTTAACATGTAAACAATAAAATCCTTCATTATATTATTATTATTATTAAGGCTTTTACCCATAAATCATACTCTCTTAATATGATGTATAATTGTTACACCTCTAACCTCTTAATTGTCTCAGATTAAGGGCACATACATAAATCTCTCTCTCTCTCTCTCTCTCTCTCTCTCTCTCTCACACACACACACACACACACACACACACACACAAGTACTTGTCCATGCGTAGATGATCGTAAATCTCGTCTAATAAAATGAATATTCTATTCACTGCTTTTAACAGTCAGTAAAGATCGAGTACACACAGGACCATATATATATATATATTCAATCTTTACTATAATATAATATAAAAAAATATGTTCATAGTCAAGTATTTGCATGATAACATATTTCTCCCTCCTTCCCTCTAGGCTATATATATATATATATTCAGCTGTAAGTGTACCCGGCGTGTAAATTATAAACGTTCGAGAGAGACAAATAAAACATCAAATAAATACAGTAAGTATTGGATTTAAGTTTGCATATGATTTATATGATTTATAACGTATCGAAACACTTGTAAGATTATTAAGTGAGTGTGAGTAAACTTATTAACGACTATCGAGAGTTTAATCTTTACCATCAATAAATTTAATCTAATTTTAAAGTTAATTTAATACTTTTATGAAATCAAAAAGCTTATATAATATGTTTAATAATGCACGTACAATATGCGTGAGAGTTCTATGTTAAAACAATTACGATCGACCATGTAACACGATGTGTAATTATACAAGATCAGTGGTAATAAATACCATACTAATATATATAAATCTTATAAAGATGAAGATTTTTATTTTAGAAAATATACTTGCTTTAAACATAGACTCTTTTTATTTGCAAAAATTAGCTTATTGTTTTTGTTGGTTGCACACCATTCTTCGTCGCGGGGCGCTCAATTGAATTTATAAATTATAAGAATTTTCCTGAAGTTGTTGAACAAACCGTTAAAAAATAAATAAGTTTAAGTTAAAAAATGTATAAAATAAATATCACAATTAAATATATTTTGAATATAAATTTATATGCATGGGTAAACGTTTTGTTATTGCATTTAAGACGTGCGTGTGAGGAAGAGCTTAATACGATTTTAAAGAATCACAAATTAACTATTTGTAAATTCACTCTTTAACAATTCTTTAATGATAATTAATTAAAACTTAATTAATTAATAAATACAGAAAATCAGGAAAAAAAAATGTATATATACCATATCATGTATATAAATGAAATGCATTAAATCACGTATATAGATGACCGCTCAAAGGTTTTTTAATTTACATCTTAAATGCATATAAAATTATTAAAATAATTAAATTAATTAAGTGTGATTAAGGAACGGTTGTGAAAACTAAGTTTCACTGACTTCATAAGAACACATTATTTACAATAGCCAAGTAATATTAAAACACACAAAACACACGCACGCACGCACGTTTCTTCATGTATCGCTTGATTTTAAATATTAATTTATGGTTATGATATATAAATACATAAATTTATGTATAGTAGTATAAAAGTAATAACGAACTGTTCGAGTACAACTAATTAAACTAAGCTTCATGTTTCACACTTGCGCGTACACACACACACACACAGCTAGTTTAAGACATGAATGACTTTAATTTTCATACCTTTATAATAAAGCTTCCTGTATTCATATTATAAAACAAGTAAAATATATATTAACTTTTATACATTATCTATAAAATCTTTGATATATTCTATGACATATTTTAACATATACTAAGAATATTTATATTTTCACACTTCTAATATATATTAACTATTAAGAATATTATGATTAAAACTAAGCTAATTAAGGTTATTACGATTAAAGTGTTTTATACATGTGTGTGCATATACATTTAAAAATATCTCCACAAGCTTTTTAATATTCACCATGAGCTTAAAAATATTAAAATTTTAATTTATTATATCTATATAATATAGACATAGCCTAATTTTTTATTACTATTCTTAAATAATTACTCTTTTCTATATATGCATATTTGTACATATTTTCAGTTAGTTAATACATGTATATGTTTGTGTTTACCGTAAGTTATTAATAATTTTATTACTATTCTGATTAAATCTAAGCTTAAAAACATTAAGTAAAATAACGCATTTTTTACACTATAAATCAAATTTAGACTTATATTTAAGTTCAAAATGAAGATTTGGAAATGTAAATTGATTCAATATATTAAGTAAACTCCTTAGTATTTAATTTAATTCGCTACTAAATATTAACTTATAAAAAACACTCATAAAGTATCATATTTATTCTATGTGTAATTATTAAGTTATATTAACAAACATAATTAACATACTCATATTTAACTTTAAAGTTATTCATATTTAATTTTAAAAGGAGATCGTAAATACTTTAAAGCTAATGCATAATATTATATAAATGAGATAATAAAATCCCATTTTCCTTTGAACTAGAAACTAGATATTCCACTTGTATGTGTCTTATTGCAGTAAATTTTAATGTGCTGACTATAATATACGTGCTGAATATAGAATTTAAATTCTGAAAGTTTTCATTAAATGTCCTTTTAACCTTTTAAATCAAATTAATATATTTTGGAGAATTAAAATCCTTGAAATTTTTAATTCGTAAAACTAATTGAACTTCAAGATTAAAAAACATTCATATTAAATATTAAATATTACATATATATATATATATATATATATATATATATATATATATATATATATATATATATATATATATATATATATATATATATATATATATATATATACACACACACACACATATCAATACATACATACATATATAAGAGTTAAGAATTTAAAACATAAAAGACAGTATCACCTATATATTAAAGACAGTTACATGTAGTTTTTAAATCACTTTTGTACATGCAATAAAAGAAAATTCATTGATGCTAGTTATCTGCTGTTATGGAGCAAGAATCCACTATTTCCTTACAAGGACAACGCTTATGTACACTATCTACTCTTTAAAAGCCAAGATAAATACACACAGGCACGCACGCACGCACGTACACATCTTCTAAGTGTGTATTCTTTTCTAGTTAGACCGAGAAATTAAATATAAAATTAATTAAATATATACTTAGAAGATAATCACTACATATTTATGAATTCACCATAAAGAAATTTTATATTTAGAAATTTGTTATGACTGTGAAATTTAATTAAAAAAAATTAATTTATATAAAATAATTAAATTTCAAATAATGTACAAATAAAAAGAATGTTTAAATGTTAAGAATGTTAATGTTAACTAGTGGAAGTACTTGTTAGTATATAAAATAATAATTTTAAAAATATTTATTGTAATAAGTAAATACATATTACATTTACTTCATTTTCACACAAATTAAATTTAATCTTCTTTTAATTAAATTAAATTATTTTTTAAAATCATATTCAAATTAATAAATTTTTAATAATTTGTAATGAGTGTTTATGATATAAATTTTGTATACAACTTCTAATTTTTAAAATTTTAAATAAAAAGATATCATATATTACTAATTTATTCTAAATAATACTATATATATATATCATTACTCTCTTATACATATACAATAAAATATGTGTTAACAATTATTTTCTTATTATTTTTAATAAAAATTTATTTAAACAAAATACATAAATAAACAAGTAATAATAAAGAAATGCATATTTGTAATAATATTTATTAATCAAGGTTTTCTATTGTGTTTATAGTTCTTAAGTTTAATTATTTAAATATTTTAAAGCTTGATATGCCTTATATATTTACTTTTAAATAATTAGTTGAATCAAATTAATCATTTTAATAGTAATTCTTTATAATCAAATGATATAATCATATATTTTATGTTTTATTTTAAGAATCATCTTTTATAATAAAGAAGATAAAACTCCTTTTTAATTTATTAATTATTCTTTATAAAATCATTTATTATTATATTATATTAATTTAAGTTCAGTGTTTTTGTGGTGTAAAGTGATACATACATATTTAAATATGTATACACCTTTTTATTTTACTCAAGAATGTAAATTTTTCTTTTTTTAATAAAAATTATTTATATAATTGTAATACTTTTTTTTGTCTAAATGCAAAATCACATTTTTCTGAGTAAAAATGGTTTTAATAATTTGATATTATATTGTTACAATAGTGTTTCTTTGTTCTTTTTTTTTTCATTAAAAATAGTATCGAGTGTTTAAGTGTTTACCTTTTGAATAATAATAAAATTATTTTAAATATTTAATAATGAAAATTAATTATAAGATGTATATCTTTTATTATTTCAAATTAGTACATGCATATTAATTCATTAGTTAAATTAATTATATATTGTATGTATGTTCGTCATTTTAAATCGTTATTTAAGGGATTAAATAGTTTTATCTTTAAATTGCTATTTAAAAAACTTTCTTGAGTGATTCTTTTGTTGTTTGAATATTTTATTTTAAATATCATAAGAACATAATATTTATTTATTTTCTTTTATTTTAAAAGTCACAATTAAGAATCTTTATTTAATAAGTTATCATTATGATTTTCTTGAAGTGTTTATTGATATTCATATTTATTATTTAAATTTGTTTATTAAAGTTAATACTTTTTAATTATTAATTCTTTAAATAATTTGAATTGATTTTATCACATCATAACACATAGTTCTTTTTATAATTTAATATTTTTTTATTATACATTAATATTTTATACAAAATTAAAAATTTTTACCCTTAATTAATTTTACTTCTTTACCCTTACATATATACTTATAAAATTTGAATATTTATAATATATTAAAAACATGAACTATGTTAAAAATACATTGAAAATTTTAAATAAGATTTTCTGGTCATTTTATTTGTTTTATATTTTAATTTTTTTTTTAAATTATTAATTATAGTTTTAGTTTTTTATATTTATTTTTTAATTTCGTAGTAAATTTTTCTATTTTTATATATATTTCTCATATAAACATTCATCAGTATATAAAGGGATAGTTATATATAAAAGAATATGATTTAGTTTAATTAATATATTATATAATAATTTTAAATTTATTTTTTGGTTTATTATTCAAAAAATTATTAATTCGAACTTGACAAAATGATTTTACAAATTAAATATTTTATAATTAATTTGCTTGATTCTATTATTTCAAAGAGGAGGAAGGAAATAAAATATATTAAGAATAATATTAAGGATAATATTCTTTCTGTTTTTCTTATTACATGTGATGATAATATTGAATTGTCTTAAAATATAATATTATATATTTATCAAAATAAAAATTTAAATGGCCAATTAATTTGAAACCTTATTACTAATAGATATATTAGTAATGGAGAGAATAAATAAAGATTTTAAATTATTATAAAGTTACAAAAAGAATAATAAATGCTGCAAATTATTTTAAGCATAATATAACACTAGTATTCAAAATTTATTAAGTTTAGTTGGTTTTAATAAATTTAAAAATTTTAAAAATTCAAAAATATGATTTTTTAAATGGTTTATATAATAATTAACTTATTATTCTATTAATATTTAATGTTTGAGTATTAAAATATTAAATAGTTTAATAAGATGATAAGAAGAACTTGTTATAATTATAAAACTTTAGCATTATAAAGAATTTTTACACATATAATACATATATAATGTTAAATAAATGTTATTTGTAAACAAATAATAATAGTTGTAAAATTATAATTTCATTTAACCTTAATATGCATTATCATTAAATAAAAATTATTGATATAAATGGCTACTCCAGATATAAATTATTTTTTGTCATAATTAATTATCATAAGATATAATTTAAATCCATAAATAAATCTTAAATAGCACTTATTAAAATTTAAATTCATTAAATCATGTGATTTGAGAATTATATAGGTTTTAATTCACAATAAAGAAATATTTTTCATTTTATAAATCTTTCCATGTGTTTTATAAAATTTTATATAGTTTTTCATAAATTTACGAGTCGTTAGTAATTGCTGATACAGTTATTGTTTTACGATTGCTCCTTTTTTTAAAATATTATCAAGATATGTAAATAAAATCAACATATAAATTTATTTATACTAATATATAAAATAAATGAATAATATAAATAATTATTGTATGATCAAATGTAATAAATGTTTTTTCTTTTTCTTTTTCACAAACTTACTTACCAAGTGATCGTAAACATTATCGTTCAATGTGTTAAAAATTATTTTATTGTTATTGAAAAATGTATTGAAAATTATTCTATTATTATTGAAAAATGTGTTAAAAATTATTTTCTTATTATTTTAATAAAAATTTATTGAAACAAAATACATGCGCAATATTCAAAATCCAATCAAACCCTTTTAAAAATAACTCATAATACATGTTTATAATTATTAATTTTATATACTCTTTTTAAATTTTTATTTTAATGTTAACGCTAGAAGTTTACATCTCAACCACAATCAAATATTAAAAATCTAATATAGCTTTTAAGTATTAAAACACCTTATTATTAATTAAGGTTTTTTATTGTGTTTATAATTCTTAAGTTTAATTGTTTAATTATTTTTATTTATTTAATTTTTATTTAATTATTATATTTATTTTATTTATTTATTTATTTTAAAAATAATTAAATATAACTTGAGTTTTTCACATTTGTTTCTTAATTTCATATTTAAATATTATTAATGCTTCCTACATGTTGTAAATTGTCTTGTCATGTTAAATTTATTTTTTAATTTTATTATTAATAAAATTATTACTTCTAGCTTGACAAAATGATTTTACAAATTAAATATTTTATAATGACATTAAATTGTTCCAGGAATATAATATTAAATATTTATCATAAATAAAAATCTAAATGATTAGGAGAGGATCGTATCAATAAGGCTCTCTTTGTTGTGAGTGATTTTCCACGCAAGTTAATTAAGGAGAACAACTCCAAAAATATATAATTAGGTAAAAGGAAGTTGGGCGGCCTAGTAAGAGAAAGTAAGAAACAAGTCACAAATAAAAAGTAAAGCCTAATTTTTAAAACATTTTTAATTATATTAGTACTTTTTTTTAATTGTTAAAATGTGATTTATATATTTGTGTGCTTAAACATAAGCACATAACATTTTAAATTAGCAACAGATTAAATGAGTTTAACTAAACATTAAAATATTTTAAAAACTGTTCTGAACGACCAGTTCTTTGGAGTGATTTATTACTTACAAACAAGATTTAAACAATATGGTAATTAATTAACTATGTGTTTCTTTTTCTTAATTAAACCTTGTTAGTAATAATTTATTTAGATATATTAGTGGCAGAGAGTAAATAAAGTTTTTTAAATAATTATAAAATTACGAAAAGAATAATAAATGTTTCAAATTATCTTTAACGCAATATAACAATAGTATCCAAAACATATTAAAATTAATTGGTTTTTATAAATTTAAAAAATTTAAAAATTCAAAAACATGATTTTTTAAAATGGTTTATATAATAATTAATTTATTGTCCTATAATATTTAATGTTTGAGTATTAAATATTAAATAGTTTAATAAGATGATAAGAAGAACTTGTTATAATTATAAAACTTTAACATTATAAAGAATTTTTGCACATAAAATACTATTATTGTAAACAAACAATAATTGTTGTAAAATTATAATTCCATTTAACCTTAATATGGATTATCATTAAATAAAAATTATTGATATAAATGTACCTAAATACATATTATTTTTTGTCATAGTCAATTATCATAAGATATAATTTAAATTCATAAATAAAATCTTAAATGACATGTATTAAAAATTAAAATAATTAAATCATGTACTTTGAGAATTATATTGTTTTTATTTCACAATAAAGAAATATTTTTTATTTTATAAATCTTTTTATGTGTGAATGTATTATGTTTTCAAATAAGTCTAATAAATATAAAATCTAAAAGGACATTTGAGTCTTATTTTTATATATACATTTTATTATATATAAGACATGTACATTATTTTATTTGTGAAGCTTCTTTTTTTAAAATAAATGTTAATTAGGGTTAAACATTCTTTTTGTAAAATATATATTAATGTTATGGAACTAAAAATGAAAAAATATTGAAATATTTATAAACATAGAGACTTGAAAAATAAACATTAAATAAATTTAAAATTTAATTAATTTTAATATTATATAAAGTGCATACAATTTATATTACTTGTGTATTATATAGTTTATAATATTTGCTATATATATATATATATATATTATATATATATATATTATATATAAGAGAATATGATTCCATTTATATACATGGACAAATGTATGTAAATAATTTTATAAAATAGTTTTTATGTAATTATTTTTATGAGTATTTGATGTGTAAATTTTTTTTTCAAATATTTAATTGTTATAATCAATTCTTTTAGTCTAGTCATTTAAAGATATTAATTAATTCATCATTATTTAATTTATGTTTTATTAATCAATATTTTAGTTTAAAATGTATTATTTGACTTCATTTAAAAATAATAATTTTTGTTCTACAAAGTTAAACAAGTTTTTTATTTTCATGAAAGTATACCTACAATAATTAAAGGAAAATAATAATTTATTAAACAAATAATTAAGTTTAAAGGCCAACTTAATAAAAAAATTAACAATTCAGTTGTATTAAAGAGATGTAGTTATAAAAAAATTATAATCATCTTATATTGAACAAATTACTATAAAAAAAATACAAAATTAATAAGGAAAAAAATAATTTGTGAAAGATTTAAAAATGACTTTAAAGATTACCAATTGATTTTTCTTAATATATGAATTATATTTAAAAGTTTGAATACAAAAATGCATTAATTACATATAAAACATTATATGCTACTTATATATTTGTATTTATACTCTAATTTATTTAAGTATTTATTTAAAAACATGGTTTATAACTCTATATAAATGTGTGTGTGTTGTGAGAAATTCACCATAGAGAAAACTTCAATAATAATAATTTGATAAGAAGAAAACTTTAAAAATTTATATGTTAAAAAGTATTTAAACTCTTTAAATTTTAAATTATCAAGACAGATAATGTATATTATTTTGTTCTTTTGTAAATAGATATCGAATGTAACATGGTCAAAAGTAAATATAAGTTAATTTGATTCTTAAAATTTCTAATATATAATGAATAATTTAAGCTGTTGATATTAATTCTAAATTCTTATAAATTTCAATTAAAACTAAGTATAATTTTCAATTAAGAATTATATATTTTCAATTATTATCATATACACTAAGATAAATATATATTATAATATTACACAATTATAAAAATAATTATCAATAATATATTATATATTAATAAGTATAATTTCAAATACAATCGTCTAATCTAATTCACTAACTTTAAAATAAGATATTTTAATTTTTCTACTGCTCAAATTTGATTCCACACGTGTATGTTTATTTAAATTAATTATTACATTTGTCAGCTTTAAATTGTTAATATGAAATTGGTGTGTGTGTGTGTGTGTGTCTGTGTGTACTTTATATCTTTAAACATAATGTATCGTTTCCAACACCATTACGGAATAAGGCAATGCAGAACTGGTACATACAAAATGCTTACGCATATAGACAACACAGTACGTGTACATACGTCAAAGCATACGTGCGTGGTGCGTGCGTGCGTGTTACAGATTATTTACAGATAATAAGAATAAGGTGCAGTCCTGAATTTACAATAGTTTACCTGTGAATTCTTTAAAACTCGTATTCAAGCTCCTCAGGACCACTGCAAATGTTGGACAGAAGAATATATGGCCCGGATATAGTTGTTTCTAAGCTAGAAACATGCTCTGCACACCTGGCTGCACACTCGGCCTCCTAATACATGTATATTATCATGTTATATTGCTGTATAATGTCTACACACTGGTATTGATCTGTACATTTATACACATAATATTGATACATAATATGTGCACGCATACACATTACACAACGCATACCTGATGCACCTTACACGCACCAACTAAAGTCGTCCATGCTACAACATCTGGCTCAAACGGCATCCTGTATATAGCAGAAGTTATTAGACATGCATCATGTGTGTTTGATGGAACATGTATATCTCTATAGAAGCATAGTATGTACACACACACACAACCTGTAAAGAAGCTCCTCGGCTTCAGAAACCAAACCGAGTCTTCCCAGCAAATCAATCAAACAATGAAAATGCTCCTGAATAACAACACATCTCTCGCTAGACATCCATCGGAATATCTCAAAACCTTAAGGAGAGAAACAAGTCATGATTACTACACGCGCTATATATAAATTGTACATACCTTCGTCTACAAGTCCGGCATGAGCACAAGCATGTAAAACGCTCATAAAAGTGATTTCATTTGGCTCAATGCCTTCCTGAAGCATCTCTTGCAGCAGCCCCTTTGTAACTTCCACACATGCAAACCTCGAACTTGCAGATATCATCGTATTCCAACAAACAGGGTCCCTATCATAACAAAGATGTGTGTGTGGGTGTGTATGCATGTACGTGGGTGTGTATCTCTGTGTAATATATAAACATGTAATATAACACATACTGTGTGAGTGTGTGTATATCTACATATACTAGCGGTGCCTCGACCTTCACAAGTAGCCATTTTTCACTTACACATATCATATGTGTGTATAGCACACACACACACCTATATATACGTACCTTTTTGGCTCGTGTGGAATATATTCTTTGCAACATGGAAGCTCCCACACCTCGAGTACATACTGACAAGTCCATTCTTCAATAGTGCCATCGGATTGAATCCCAATACTCTTGATCCTCCTGTGAACTTGTACACCAATAGAAACATCTCCAATGTTCGCACACGAAGCCAACACTTTAGAAAACACAAGCACATCAGGCTCAGTATCCATCTCTGTGTATAGCTTCACAACTTCTTCATGTAGCCAGCCTCCGCATATGCAGCTAACATGGCATTCCACGATACTACATTCTTTATGTATTCGATCAAAAGTGTTCTTTGCTGATATAATGTCCCTGCATCTCCCATACATGTTCACCAGGGCTGTCCCACTATCACGTCGGTATCAAGCTTCTTACTCACTATATAAGTTCATGTATTCCCCGGCCTGTTAACAAATCTTTCGGACCTGAAAAAAGTGCATACGTATATGTACACACTCTCTCTCTCTCTCTCTCACACACACACACACACAGTAGATCGATACATACATGTCAATATATCTACATAGTACATATGTAGAATTCACTAGATACAGTAAACATGCAACAGACACTATCTTTGCCTACAAGTGTAGTTTTCAAAACGGGGCAGGAAAACAGACACACACAGGTACATATTGACATGTATGTACCTGTACAAGCACACAGCACCGTGGAGAACGTGTATGCATCCGGCTCAAGAGCGTATTTCTTCCAAAGCTTCCCTGTACATTCCCACAGCTCGGTCATTATGACCTGCCTCAACAAATGCTGCGATTATCGCTGTGAGGCAGACCACGTCCTTGTTTATAACCTTCTCATAAGAAAAACTGCCTGTTCTAGCTTTCCCCACCTTGAATACATTCTCACTAAAGCTGTACCGACAACTACATGTCCCTCTAGTCCATCAGCCTTTACCGATCATGAACAATCTGTCCCTCTTGTAACCCGCAAATTCCCAGAACAATCGAGAATGTAAACACATCTGCATTTATCCCTTCAGAGTTCATCTCCCTGTACAAAATCATAGCCTTTTGGTATGCCCGGTCTGAGCATAACATGAAACCATGGCATTCCACGTAGCAACAGTCCGGACTCCATTCTCTGGAACACCCGATATGCCTCATCTGAGCATCCGCATTTCCCATACATATCAATGAGAGTTGTAACAACTCCCTTGAGAATCATACCCAGTCGAAACCACCTTAGAATGGATCGATTTCCTCCGACAAGCACGTAATGAGAGCACGCAACGAGGGCGCGGATGAATATCTGTGAGTTCGGTTCCACTCCTTTACTTGAAAGTTCCTTGTAGAGTTTGAGTACTTCAGAGTGTTCCCCATTGTGCCCAAATGCATCTACAAGGTTGCTCCATGCCACTACATTGTGTTCGAGGTTGAACTCGTGGAATACAGACTTTGCCAGTGTTGGGCATCCGCAATTGCCATACATACGCATAAGAGCATGCCCAAGAAGGTGTTTCGTGTGTGTCCAGCTGAGATATCTGAGAATGTATACGCTTCCGTGCTGTAATGAGTCTGCTGTGTTGCATTTGCGAAGGAGAGATGCTAGCGTCTGGATTAGGTCTACCTGGAGATGAGGACGTGCAGGAATTTCTTCTGCTGGTCTTCTTCTTCCCGTGTGTGGATTCTCCATGGAAGGCGCTTTGGCGTGGGACTTACCAGGATGTTGATTGCCGCTGCCTCCAAGACACGCTTCCTCCTCCCCGGCTGTAGATGCCGCCATTGCATTCTCCTCTCCTCTCATCTGCATAAACCCTAAACCTCTTCGTTAAATACATCATATATATTATGTCTGATAAAAAAAAATGCTTAGTGTGTGCGTGCGTGCGTATCTTGTCAAATATCAGAGATCAAAATCTACAAGTTCATCGATAGTTAAAAAAAAAAAGAATAAAAATTTAAAGTAGAATATACTAAAAGAATATTCCTGAAATGTTAAACTCCATTAAAGTCAGTTAATGTGTTCTTGACGTGTTAATTCAGCTGGAGCATGGTGATCCGTGGTAGATCACTCTACGTCCATGGTGTGCCACGCAGGCGTAGACCAGATTGGGATGTAAGTTATATACACATATTATGGAAAACAGACACATTTTATAAATATTACATAAGAAATATATTTTTTTATATATAAATTTTTATTTCCAGAGTACTGTTCATGATTTGCATATATTGAAGCTTACTCCTGCCGAGCTGGTAAGTCTCTTGTGGTTTCTTTATGTTCTTTAATTTCAAGAAAGCGGGGTTTCTTGAAAATGGCAGGATGCAAGATCTAAGGCATTTAAGTCTAAAGACTGGACCTGTAGCCCCCTAAACGATCCCCATCCACGGGTAACACACACACACGCACATACACGCACACACATGCATGTTTATACACATACGACTGTTTTAACATTCACTAGACTATATACATACATACATACTTTTGATGCAACATACACACACACGCACGCACACATGCACAACAGATAAGGTCAAAGCTGGGGATGCTGATCGTAACAAATCAATAATGAGCAGAGCTAGTAAAGGTAATCTCTGTGTGTGTGTGTGTGTGTGTGTCTGCCTGCAGTTGTGCTTTGTATTCATGTGTGTGTGTGTGGTTCTTGCATGTGTACAAATGTCTGTGTGTGGCTTGATACGTATGTACATGTTATATAAATATATGTATTCAAATATTAATGTTACTACACTATGTGCGTGTGTGTTTGTATCTATCATACTGTAGAACTTATCACTATGTATAATCCATAGAGGCTGTTATGGTAAAGTCTACAAGGAGCTCCGACGAGGATGATGATGATTTTGATGAGGATATTCGCCGCTTGGAATCTCTCCAAATGCAAAGGCCTCGGTTCACAAACCTTCACATTTCCGAAAGAGAAAGTAAGTAGAAACACTCTCTCTATGTATATGTGTGTGTGTGCGTGCGCGCGCGTGTGTAATGTGTGTATGTATAGGAAATAATGAAGTGGGAGTACGAGGAAGTCCAAACCTTCTGCAATATCTGGAGATGGAAATGCACAAAGCATGGTTTGAAATATGCACAGCAAAAGCAAAGCATAGACCCAAGCATAAAAAGGTACATTCTCGTGTGTGTGTGTGTGTGTGTACTCATGCATCATGTGTATGTATGTGAATTTATATATACATATCTCTGTGGTTAATTTATGTAATTAGATTAAAAAAGAATGAAGCTGCAAATACGGAGGAAGAAGGTCCCAAGTGAAGCTAATAAAGTGCTGAACATGATCTTGGCTAATCAAAAGTCCACTGCAATCTCACAAATGAATCCTTTATTCAGGTTTGCACACACACGTATGCATGCATATACACACATATTAACATGTACATTCCCCAGGAGTTGAAAACCAGCCTGTAATTGACCAGCAGAAAGTGATACAAGAATGAATGAGTTTCGTATTTCTGCAACAAAGGAACTTAGCAACCTTGTGGTAACGATGCTTAGTTTAATAACACTGCCGTGTGCGTGCGTACGTGCTTGCGTGTGTGTGTTATATAAGCATCCCGATAAAATAAAGGTGTATTTGTACGTATAACTGGATGTGCAGGAGTTAGTCCAGAAAATGCTCTCAATTCAGCAATCAAAAGCTCCAGTTGTGGATTTGCCGGAGAGACGATGGGATTAATAATACTATAGTTGAAGGTGTATATATAAAAGATATAACATCAATATATGCATATGTGTATTATATACCTGTATGCATATTATTATTAATATTTGTGTTATTTTTAAATGACATTAGTTTGTTATTAATATCTGCGCAGCAGGGATACGTCACTTGTGAACCAAGATCGACTCAACTACATATACCCCAAATGGTATTCCCCTAAGGCAAGATAGTTTTTAGACACATGTTTGTACACGAGTTAGCCTCGTTGTGTTGTGTGTGTACAGCATTGATATATATATATATTATATATTTATTCACACGGGAAGTGCCTACATTCTTAAACAGCGATTCAATGGTTCATCAGCCTCACTCTTCATTGCAAGGTGTTCTTCTCGCGGTATGCTTAATAATATTATATGTATAGTAACATTAATGTACATAGTTTATTATATTTATACAAATATCTTCGTTTATATACATGTACTCTCTCTCTATACACACACGCAGCACGCACACACGCACAAGGCACAAACCTATTTACACGATATATTAACAGGAGAAGGCCAACCAAACAAGGCGCTAAACCCATAGAAACAAGAGAAGGCTTCCATCATGTACATTAAAACAAGCTCACGAGTTGCAACACGTGGATCAAAATCACACGTGGACGAGTTTGACAGGCGAGAAATCCATTATTCGAGTCCGAGAAATGCATTGCAATTCAACGTGGTCCATTCAAGAAATCTAGGGTTCATGAGCATCCCACATCACCAGCTTGGAAAGGTGTGTGTGTGTGTGTGCGTGTGCGTACATTTTTTACATGCATATATACTCATGTGTATATTTTCTAAGGTGAAGGTACACAAAGTTCTAAAGAGGTTGAAGTTTACCATGCCAAGGTCAAAAGACTTCAACATGTAAACCTATATCAACTTTTATATCACCGACACTTAACCAGGTCAAGTCATCTAAAACCTAATTCACCATCAATTTCTTCACCAATTGTAAACCTAGTAATACGTCAGCCCTACGACCTTACATGTCATGCAAGGGTAACGTACGTCACCAACGACCACGTTTGAAGTGTGCCAACGTTTCTGAAGGTGTACCAACTCATAGGCCGTCAGCCACATGCAGGGCTCAAATGTACCAACGTTTAGGTCACGTGATCATTCAAATGCTGCTAGAGAAGATCGATCTACAACGTGTATATTACCAGCGGGAAGCCAGAGGTAGCTAGAAAACAGCCAGCAGTAGTGGAAAAACTTACTGAGTCTCAGGTGATCTCTCTCTCTCTCTCTCTCACACACACACACACACACGCACGCACGCACGCACGCCCATATTCAACGAAGTATTGTTTCTAGGCTGTGTGAATGGACCAAGGTACAAACTGCAGGGATGGTCTGCAGCATTCCTAGATAGACCAGTAAGTATATAGAATGTAATCTTCCATGTATTATGTATCATAATATACACCATGCTCTTATTTGCATATAACTATTATTGCAGGCAAAGAATAATGCTCAGAGATGTGGGATCAGGAGAGCATAGTCTCAGTAGTTTTAGTTTGATGCTTTATATTTAATAAAATAACAATATTATTAAAGTAATATTTATATTAATGTTTTTGTTCTATATGCATGTGTGTGGTGTGAAAGTTAAACAAAGCAATTAGTTTAATAAAATATCATATGAACGAATTTAGTGATTATTCAATGTAACTTAACACTACGTTCAAATGACATATAGTTGTGACAAGAAAAAAAACAATAATATTCGGACTATTTGTTAAAGTACATATATATATTTTTTACAGTTTAAATGGTGAAAATATATTTTAAATATTATAAAATTAATGTAGTAAAGTATATTAAAACAATTATAAGATTACTGAGTGCGAAGTGAGCCTATCAACGGCTGTAAAGAGTTTGATCTCCACCGTTAAAATTTGAGTTAGTTTTAAATTTAAATTTGACATTTATTAATAAAGAATTAAATATTATTAAATATATAATATGATTAACAATATGAAAGATTTTTTGATAATAAATCGTTAAAATAATTACTATCTATAATATAATGTGTAATTATAAAGGATCGTTGGTAATAAAAATGTACTAGTATTGTTAAAATTTAACTGATGAATCACATGAAAAACGATCAAGAAAATTAAAAGCTATAAAACTACGGGTTCGAATCTAAGGCATTTAAAATCCAAAACATTACGTACGTTTTGCATGTATATACATGTGTGTTACCCTCGTGAACACCGTGGATCGCACACACACGCACGCACACGTGTGCTAACGCAAATCATATAAAATTTATTAAGAAGATGTCTTTAGATCACTTCCTTAGCAACAGGCAAGCTTGCCATTGTCGTTGCTAACGTGCTCAGGTCTAACTGTGTTCCATTTGCATGCGCATGTTATGACATTCGCTGGATATCACAGCTAACGAGTTCCGGTATACAGTCCGTCATACGGATGGACGTAAACCTCACCGTGCCGCTGTCGTTAGGACACGTGGTTTCAGAACTGTAAGTCTTCGCAATGAACTTATTTGCACTGCATGAGTTGATGAACGGGTTACAGCCCTCAGAAGTACCCTGCAGTATGTTTAATTTATATTTTAGAATACAATTTAACTTATATATGTTTTATTAAACTAAGCTTAATTGATTGATTTACTCACCACAAGTGCAAGTACAAAGCAAACTATGCAACAATGAGAAGCTTGTAGCCATTCAGATGGATGTTGATATATAAAGTATGAGAAAAACTGAAATGTATTAGCCTGTATTGAGTTTATTTATATATGGTATTGACGGTGGCTTGACGGGTGCTCTAGACAGAGATGATATTCTTGATGGTTTTGTCCCAATGGTGTTTGGGAGCATTATATAGAAAACGTTAAGAAATAGAATATACTTTATAATTTTATTTATACAAAAGTAATAATATACCCTTTTAAATTAAAAGGTCATTGTATTTTAATTTTTATATTTATATATATATATATATATATATATATATATATATATATATATATATATATATATATATATATAAAATTAAAATGAAACAAAATGAAGTTGCATCATAAAAATTATAAATAAAGAGATGCCAATAAATCTACTATATTGTGAGATATATGTTGAAGTTAAATATTACAAATTAATTGAAATTTTTAGTTCATTTCTAAATATATTCCATTCTTTAAGTTGAAGTATATAAAATTTTAAATTGATACACACATATTCGGGTGTATTTCACCCAACTATATATTATAACATGCACACACAACATATCAGTGTATGTTATATATTTTATGTAGGCACAAATAACAACTTCATTCTTATTTTATTTATTATGTTAATATAATAAGAATATGTTATTTGAGAATGAAAACATGTTATTAAAAAAATTATAATTTAGTTTAATAATTTTCATTTTAATACTAATCAAATAAACTTAAATTGATTAATATACTTAGGGAGTATAAATAATATTAATCAATCTTAATCATTTAAAACACACACCTCTATGTGCATGTATGCGTGTGTTTTGCTATACGTACATCTACGTAGGCATTGGTTGACAATAATCGGCAAGTAAATTTTTTTCTTGTCATGTACTATGTACATATATACATTTTAAATTGATCACTGTATTTTAATTTTTAATTTAATAAAAATATATGAAACAAAATGAAATTTATTAAATGAGCATTAGTAAATTATCATTAAAAATTATAAGTAAAGAGACCAATATATTATATTGTGATATATATGCCTGTTTTGAAGTTAAATATTACGAACGCACGCACGCACGCACGCAGACATACATATACCTCTAGTGTGCAGCACGGATTTCCCTTCTGTTCGATGTGTATTTCACCAAGTTAATTTCACAAATTGACTTTCATAAAATACTTCACAAATTGACTTTCATTAAATTATTTCTTTAATTTATTGCATCACAAAATTAATACATATGTATATTCATATTAAAACATTTATTGCACATGAAATATAAATTTAGATAAACAATATGTTATTAACATATTTTAAAATTTGAACCATTATAATTCTTAAATGAAATTTAAATCCAAAAGAAAACTAAGAATATTAAATGCAATGCATCGTCCATATCCAAACACTTCAAGTTAAGATTTTATTTAATATATTTTAATAACATTTTCTTAATCAAAATGTAAAGTTGTATAAAATTTAAACTACCTTGTTACTTAATTACTTTAATTACAATTTTTAAAATAAAATTTAAACCATAATTAAAAAAATAAATATCCTTAGGATACATTTCTTATTTACATGTGAAACAATAAAATGATGTATCTCGATCTGATAATAATTATGTTAATCAATTAATTAAATTAAAATTACTTAAATAAAGTTTTAATACATAATTTAACACTATCATTTAGGACCGATTCACACCATACATTAAGTTGTGAACATTACATTATCTATTATTAATTTAATGTTATTAATTAATGTCATTGATTTTCACACCAGCATTAGTTAATCATAACATTAGAAAATTTTAATTAATGTAACATAATTTAATTTAATTTAATGTAAATGACTTCACACTATATTACATTAAAGTTATTAACATATACGTTGTTTTTACATATGTTTTACATTAACTTTATATTAAAAGCTCAATTTATTATATTTAAATATTAAATATTATTTTAGGTTCCACAAATTTTGAATTTTCCTTTAGTTTCCGCATACACATGCGCACACACATAAATTGAGATTTAAAATAATATTTAATATTTAAAAATTTTAATTTAAAGATTTAATTTAATTTAAAAATTTAATTTAAATATATGTTTAGCTATCTACCATGTCTGAGGAGCGTTTGGAGCTCTTGCCGTTTGCACGCCTAATATAAAGCTTAAAACCTTTGGCATTAAGTTAATTCTAAGAAATCTTAGCATTAACTTAATGTCAAATTTTATAAAGAAAACATTAATTAAGCATTATCTTTTTAATATTTAACTGGTGTACATAAATTTGCATTAACAAATGACATTACATTATCTTTTCAAAATTTAATCTAATATTTTATGCCAGTGTAAAGACAATTACATTAAATTTAACTAATGTTCATAAGTTAATGTGTGGTGTGAATCTGCCCTAAGTTTATATATTTAATTATATAAACCAAATCAACTGTTTCTCAATTATGATTTCATTAAAAGCTATAAACTAGGAAACACAATATATTAAAACAGTTAAAATAAAAATCCCAATATTTCATTAATCATAACTATGAACATAAAGATAGAGAGCTAATCTCCCAGTGGATCTAAAGTATTTAAAAATCCAAACACTACGCACGTATGTATGTATGTATTTATATTGTAATATATGCGTGTGTGTGTACACACGCACACACACGTGCGAACAATGAATCGTATAAAAATGGCACTTGTTTTTATTAGGAACAGTTCACTTCCTTAGCAACAGGCAAGCCTGCCATTGTCGTTGCTAATGTTGCTCAGGTCTAACTGTGTTCCATTTGCATCCACGCATGTTATGACATTCGCTGGATATCACAGCTAACGAGTTCCGGTATACAGTCCGTCATACGGACGGACGTAAACCTCACCGTGCCGCTGTCGTTAGGACACGTGGCTTTCAGAATTCTAGTCTCCGCAATGAACTTATTTGCACTGCATGAGTTGATGAATGGGTTTACAGCCCTCAGAAGTCCCTGCAGTTATTTTAGTATACAATTTAACTTGTTATATGTTTTATTAAACTAAGCTTAATTGATTGATTTACTCACCACAAGTGCAAGTACAAAGCAAACTACTGCAACAGTGAGAAGCTTGTGAGCCATTCCAAAGGATGGATGTGTATATATAAGTATGAGAAAAACTGAATATGTATTAGCCTGTATGTGAGTTTATTTATATATGGTATTTGACGGTGGCTTGACGGGGTGCTCTAGACAGAGATGATATTCCTGATGGTTTTGTCCCAATTAGTGTTTGGAGCATTATGTAGAAAACGTTAAGAAATAGGAATATACTATATATTTTATTTATACAAAAGTAATACTTTTTTTTTTTTACATATATAGATAATTTAAGTATTGTATACGCATTGTCTCAATACTATATGTTAAATGTTGAAACTAATATTTTGATATTAATTAGTTTATATCAATATATATTTTTCTGTCTCTTTTTATTAAAAAATATTTTTATTAAAAACAAACAATTCATAAATAAAATTACCAACTTGGAAATGCTTGAAAATATTAAACTTACATATATACACTTTAAATTGATATATATACCAACTTTAAATTAAAAAGTTCATTGTATTTTAATTTTTAAAATTATGATGATTTAGTATATATATATATAATTAAATGAAACAAAATGAAGTTGCATTATAAAAATATAAATAAAGAGATGCCAATAAATCTACTATATTGTGAGATATATGTCGGAAGTTAAATATTACAAATTAATTGAAATTTCTACCAACTATATATTATAGCATGCATACGTACGGACACACACACATCAGTGAGGCACAAATAACAACTTATATTTATTATGTTAATATAATAAAATATAATGTTATTTGAGAATGCAGACATGTTATTAAAAAAATTATAGTTTAATTTAATTAATTTTTATTTTTTAATAATAATCAAATAAACTTTAAATTGATTAATATACCTTAGGTGAGTATATCCTAGATGTTATAACATTAATAATATTAATCAATTTTAATCATTTAAACACACACCTCTATGTGCATGTATGCGTGTGTTTGTGTTATTACGTACATCTACGTAGGCATGGTATCGGCAAGTAAATTTTTTGCTATGTAAGTGCTTGAAAATATTATACTTACATATATACATTTTAAATTGATATATATACAATTGTATTTTAATTTTTAATTTAATAAAAATATAAAAAAAATGAAGTTTATTAAATGAGCATTAGTAAATTATCATTAAAAATTATAAGTAAAGAGTAGCCAATAAATATATTATATTGTGATATATATGCCCTGTTTTGAAGTTAAATATTACGAACCAATATAAATTGAAATTTACACACGCACGCACGGACGCACGCAGACATACATATACCTCTATTGTTGTGGTGTGCAGACACGGATTTCCCTTCTTTTCGATGTGTATTTCACCAAGTACACACACACACACACACACACACACCAATGTATGTATATATTTTATGTAGGCACAAATACAACTTCATTCTTATCTTATTATTATGTTAATATAATAAGATATAATGTTTTGTGAATACAAACATGTTATTAACAAATTTATAGTTTAGTGGTTATAAGATTCATTATTCTTTATTTATTTTTATTTTATAATAACAGCCAAAAAAACTTTACATTAGAATTTATTAATATAGGTGCGTATATCCTAGATGTTATACTTTAATAACATCTTTGTATCAATAATTTGTAATCATTTAACATCTGTGTGTGTGTGTGTACATTGATTGTCGTAGTTAAATCCGTAATGGATACACACACACACACACACACACATATATGCACCAAAATACATTTACCAGAAAAATAAGGAAAGGATAATAAATATATTAACCATAAAAAAGAAAACATAATGAAATTAATAATAGAAAACGAACCGTTTAATACTGATGATCAGGTTAAGGGTTCTGCTGCCCAGTCCTTTGCCCATTGATTGATTGAAGTACCGACTGTAATTGATCCCCGAACTGTGGACCCATAACATAAACATTAAACAAAGAAACACACTTACACACGCGCACACGTAATATTCGGTGTTGTAGATATTTGAATGTACACTTGGAGTAGCTAATACAACTTACAAACGCACTGTTAATGTAAATCTATAATGCATTCACTGGGCAAATAAATAAAATGTGAGTCCAAATGTATTATGATGTTAAGATTATCTTATCTTATATAAGGTAAGAGATCGATTACATATGTACCATGTCACCGAAGTTGAATCGATGCTGAAATCCCGTTGCTGCTCTTCCCTGATTGTTAGTGCTACCCGCTTGCTGGCTGTTAGGAGCTTGTTGCTCATTCTCAAACAAGTTCCTCATTCTGTCCACAATTTCTTCCGATACATCCACGCCAACTGCAAGAAACTCAATTCGTTTTGAAAGCTCCCTCTCCCTCTCCCTCTCCCTCCCTCCCTCTCTCTCTCTCTCACACACACACACACAGAGTGCATGATTACTCTTATACCAGCTTCGGGGGTTGTAGCGTCATTTGTTGGAGTAAAAAGATTTGCCCCAAACTGAGCAGTTACATTGACACCAGGAATGCGTATTTCAGGCTAAAACATCACCATTGGTTAATTCGCCGTTTCATTATCCGGTATGATAACGTACCTCTGCCGGTCTGCTGCTATGGGCCATTTCATCAAGCTTTTGCCTTGTGCTCTGTAGTACAAAGTCAGCTACCAATCGATTTAACCTATGTGCCATTTGTGCCTCAGCATAAAGACTTGAAGGCAAGTATCAAAATATATAAATCACTTACAGACACATACACACACGCACTTTATTTATATATATATTGTCATATGCAAATCTACCTGAAGATTTTCGTTTGCTGACGTGTTATAAGGATCCACCTCTAAAGCTGGAAACAACCACGATGTCTCAAGTGGTTATCATAGCTCTCTCTCCCTCTCCCTACATATATATGTGCGTGCGTGTGTGCTTGTTTGTGTGTGGAGATGCTTACCTTTACTGAACCAATCAATGGCTTCCTGGTAACGTCCTTGAGAATAATACACAAGGCCCAATCGACTGTACGCCTTACTGTAACGTGGGTTTATCTCAATAGCTTTGTGACAATCCATAATTGCTGCCACCGGATTTCCTGCTTGTGTATGAGCAGCTGCTCTATAAGAAAAAACACCACCAATCAGGTTTTGCACGAGATGATCACATGCGTACACACACACATGTATACATGTTGCACTATACATATGTTATCAGGGCACATACACAGGATGTGCTTGCATACATACCATCGTATATAATGAACTGTTACCTGTTTGCGAAGTAGATGGCATTGTTACCCCACATAGAAATCGCTAAAGTATAAAGCTCGATGGCCTCCGTATAACGCTTAGCTGCCATTGCCCCATTTCCTGTTTTAAATGAAAACATAAATAGTGTCGAAGACGTACAAAACATGGATTTTTCGATTGAAATTAACACAACAGCAGAAGTATTTTAATTTGATGACGGACCTTACCTTGTGCCTTAAATGCTTCAGCAAGTACTTCGGATCGGCATTTGCCTTGATACTTCTGCAAAACAGAACCAAGTTACAAAACCTCAATAAACCTCAATATAGTGCATTGCAAAAGATACACCAAACTCTTAACATATCGTATCATATAATTACAATATAATCTCATAGGCATGCGGCAAACCTTCAGAATAAATATAATAGAAGCATGCCTTTAAGGTCTCTGAGAAAGGGTTTTAGCTTGAGCTAAGCGAGCTTCACGTTCGTTACTAAGGAATCCGGCACTCTCTAAGCCTTCAACAAACTGCCCATAACCTGCATTAATAGAGAGTTAGACTTGCAACGCTAATGCATAAACAACTGAATATTACCTTCTCCTAGGTCTCGTTCCTGTAGCGTAAGAAAGAACATAAGTAAACATACTAAACGTTAAAAAGACTAAACTGCAGATTATATGTATAACAATAATGTAATAACTACACAACAACATTGAATCTATAGAAAATACGTTATATATATATATATAATATATATGCATAATGTCATTGGTACAGACAATAGTGAATAGCAAATATATTAGATACTCTCTCTCTATATATATACATACATGTTTACCTCTTCAGGAGCCGCTGTCGGTTGCTGTATCAAAGCGTCTACAAGAGAAACTCGCGCATTTTCTTCATTATCCACCTGATTCCGTAGATCAAAGACCTGATTCAAGCATTCGACAGCAACCTCTAATCCTTCCGCATCTACGCCCGGAGCAACCTCAACTATAGACAGAGCACGTACACACTTAAGAAAGTCCGCATAAAAACACAAAGATTTCTCAGCGAAATCAGCAGAAAAAAATGAAATCAAGCAAATCCCCCAATATGAGATATTTGTACCTGAATTCTGTAGAAAATCAACGAAAGATCTCACAATCCTCCTTGCATCTTCGGAATCGCTCGGAATGCGCCTCGCCATAGACCCTGAATGAACAACCCTAAGCGAGAAAAAAAACCCTCTGGTCCTAGGGTTTTGTTCGTATCTTTAGCAACTACGGTGATTCCACCTGCATTGCGTGCGAAATCGAACTCGGGCTGAAAAATCCCTTGTGTTCTTTGAGCAAGCGTGATATAATAATAATAATAATAATGAAAGATATTCTTATTTTATAAAACGTTTTTATTATATAATATGGTAAATTTTTTACCATAATGACGTATTATAAATATTTCGTTTTTTAAATATTTTAAAAATTGACTAAAGTTTTTGTAAATTTTAAGCGTAAACATTCAATTTGACGTTAAGAGATTTTATAAATTTTTAAATATTTCAAATAAAAACTGATTAAATTCTTATAATTTTTTATATAAGAAACATTTGTAATGTTAAATCTTAGTCATTTAATTATATATAATTAAGTATTTTAAAATATTATATAATTCATTATACATTTCTTCCAAATTAAAATGTACATACTTATTTATTTTTTTAATACATGAAAAATGTTTTACAATGAGTGAAAGATTATGGGTATTTACAGTAATACTTTTCTTATCACACTTAAATTATATATATTGTAATATTTTTCTTTATAATATCAGCACTTTGTATCCTCACATTAAATTGTTGCTAGCCATGAGTTATAAACACAAGTAATTTTATTAATTATACATTAATGAAAAATTAATATTTTAATATGAACATTATAACAGCACAATAACTTATTATTGTTTATTGTTGTCTTAAAATTATAAGTAAGTTAAAAAGTCTATTATGTCAAGATTGAATAAATATAATATCAATGTTATTTAAAATTATTTCATTTATATTATAATATAAAACTATGATAAATTACATGACTATTTAATATTTTATGAATAATGCTTACATTATATCATATATCTTGTTATTATTCTATTTAAAATACTTAATTTTCATAATATATCCAATTCACTAATTTAATGTGGACCTCTTCAAGTTCAGCTTTCCAAATCGTGGTATACAGACAAATTTATCAGCATTGTATAAGTATTTAACAAACATTCATTTTTATATTCAAACATTTAACAAACATTTTTTTTTATGTTCAAACATTTAACAAACGTTCTTTTTAATATTAAAATTATTCTTTAAATATAATTGTCTTTTAAAAGTCATAATAAACTACTATAATTTAAATTACATTACATTTACAATTTAATGATTAACTCCTCTCACATTAAGTTATTAAATTGAATATATAATAAAAATTAATCAATCTTACTTAAGTAAAATATAAAAAATAAAAAAGATTATTTATAAAGGTATTAAATAGCTATGCATTATGTAAAATTATTTATAAAAATAAAATAACCTAATATTGTTCAATATATACCATGCTATAAATTTCAATATATTATAAAATAATTTTTAGTTATTAAAATTTATTTAATATAAGAATTACTTATTATCATACTCAATCGTGGCAAAATGGATTTGTTAATTATAATAGATGGACTTTATACTTAGTTATAAATAAAGATCGAATTTAATTAATTACATTAGAGATTCAATTAAAGAGCTCTTAAATTTTTTAAGTGGTTGACTATGTATAAATATTTTACATGTATGATTATATATATCAAATTATCCAAGATTATATCAAAATTTAATCAAAGAATAAAAAAAACATTAACAAAACAATAAGAATAGAAGTATAAATTTTTAAATGAATGAAAATAATCTTTTTAATGAAAACATGTAATACTTAAAAAGATATATTATTATTACGAAATAGATTAAATTAAAATGTGAATAATTATAAAAAAAATTAACAATCGTAAAAAGATCATGTTTAACCTTATATTACTTTTTTAATTTGGGATGCTTCTTTTTTTTCTTTTTACTGTTCTCTTTATTAAAAAGAATTTAAAATTCATTTAAGAATAAGTAACAAGTTAAGATAAGATATTAAGAACACTCATTAGTTTAGGTAAATAATTTAATAGTGTTGAAAATAATTAAGAGTTAAATTTATATTATTATGTATTATTTTCATTCATAATCAATTTATATATTAGCAAAAGTAGACATAATTCATTACTATTATGTCTCATTCCATTCCCTTCTTACTTTTAATTTTAATATATGTAATACTATTTTAAAGATATATTCTAATCATAATCTTAGTTCTTTTTTTTATATTCCAAGTAACATATTGTTGTATTAATCTTAATTTTTATTTTTATTAATTTCAAAATATTTATGTCAATTTTTTATTTTATATATTCTATCTTTGATTTTCGATAATGTATTATTATCCTAATTTTCTTTGATTTTAGGTAACATGATTATGTATAGTTTATTTTCTTATATTATATATTTGATTCTTGATAATGCATTTCTCAATTTTAATTTTCTTATATTTTTATATCTTTAATTCTTGATAAATTAATGCATTTATATCCTAATCCTAGTTTTTTTTTTTTATTTTTTTCATATTTAATTCTTAGAACATATTTGTCTTAATTTTAATTTTATTTCTTTCTCTCTTTGCAATCATATTTTTACTATTTTGTTTCATTGCATTGGGATCTGTAGTTATACTTTTTTTTTATTAATATTATAGATATATGTAAATTTTATATTTTCTTGTACAAGTCATTCTTATTAATATTATAGATATATGTAAATTTTACATTTTCTTGTACAAGTCATTCTTACCTCCATATCACAGTTGAGATTCATAGTGAATAACATCACTCATTAATATTAAAACAGTACTCATACTCGTATTGAAATTCACACAACACATTAATATTAAAATATAGCCATAATACCAAATGTGCATTTTATAATTTAACACTTAATATTTTATAACTTATTATTTGTGCATCAAACTTATAGTCTTATCATCAAATGCATGCAACACCATTATTACAGTAGTAAAATTTTATGTATTTAATTATTTATATTGAAACAGTGGACAAATGATTCCCATCACACAAAGTCACAAGTTTCAAACCTAAAGGTTTTAAGTGTTGTTTTTTACAAAATAAGTTTCACTTGACTTTAATGCATATAAATCTACTCAAAGAGAGGCTTAGATTGGAAACACATGCATAAATATAATACCATATGTAGTTACAATTATAGCTAAAATTGTTAATATATAAAACTTTACATTCTATAATGGAGAGAGAGGTGTAACATGTACAGAAGCATGTGTACGAATCAACAAATATCTTAGTTAATAATAATGTGGATACATAGTCCATTATATATATAAATATCTATTCCCAATCATATTCGTGGTATGAGGGAGCTATAACGGGTCACAAAGTGGCAAGTGAGGCATCAATAGTCAATTATGCAGAACTATAGAGCAAGCTCACAAAGGTAGAGGAGAAAGTGGAACCTCCAGAGTAGCTTTAAAGCAGCAATGAGGAAAAAAAATTTAATGGTAGACTAATTACAAGAATGCATTTGAAGAACATAAGTTGCCATAAGAGAGGCATATATATTGCCTTACAAAGAAATATATTTTGTGTTTATGCATTATGTTAAAGCCAAAAAACACACACTACAGTAATAACTTTTGAATATAGTTAAATAAATAAATATGAAGGTTAGTATGACTATTTAAATAAATCATAATAATGCAAGTCTTACACACATCTAACAATGCAAAATATAATTTTGCATTCAGTGTAATGGTAATAACATAAAATATAGTAAGCATATAATAATTGTAAAAGAGAAAAAGATAAATAGGTATGTTATTAAAATTAGATTATATCAATATAGAAAATATAAAATTTAGATTAAAACAATTAAGAATCAAAGATAGAATATAAAAGAAATAAATTGTGATTATGACATAAACACTACAATATCAAAAACAAATATGAAATATAAAAGAAATAAGTTGAGATTACACATAAATACGTTATATAAAGAAATAAATTACTATTAAAATTTGTGTTCACTTTTATACTAATTTGAGTTGGATTATAAATAGAATAATAAAATATGGACCCCTACCTTGCATTGGAATTACAATCTATCTGAATGTTTTTATATTATTTGAGTTTTGAATACAATCTTCTTGCCATTGGTATAAGTTTCTTATAATAATTTATATTTTGGTTTATTAATAATTGCTTTTATTTTGTACTTTCTTTATGTTACAACATACTTATGTTTAATATATTAATTTCTTATTTTACAATTACTTTGTTTAATTGTATTTACCTATGCAAAGCAAAATGTATTATGTAGTTAAAACCTGGTTAAAAAAAAGTGACATTGTGTCACTCAAAATTGATGAATTATAAATTTTAAATCATACTTATACATCATTAATTGCACTATAATACATATTATGGCTATGACATGGTCATTAAATGTATGTGCCCTTACTATTTGATTGAACAATTAGTAAAATATATAACATTTGTCATTTCACACTGTATGTGGTTTATGTGAAACATACTATTAAAAAGTGAGCCATACGTGGATTATACGTGTTTATTTAGAAGTTTTATTTTAATAATTCAATGAGTTCCTCAATTTTAAATACTTTATAAGAAAACTTTTGAGAACATATGTGTTTATTTAATGAATTCTCATTATTATAAAGTGAGATTTGAATGTTGTATATAGATATGAATTATTCACCTCTTGATTGTGTATCTTCATCAGTTGAGACTGTGAGTCCGATGTGTCTTATAATTTAACATAAGGTAGATTTATGTATTATTAATGCATCTGAATTACCTTAATCATTAAATTTAAATAAATGAATAACCCATACTTACTAAGCAAAATTATTGAACTACCATTTGTGTTGTTGGATTTAATTGGATTGAATGGTGAAAATTATTTAATTCAAAGTTCACTTTGTGAATGCATCACTTAATTAGTGTAATTAAATATATAAAAACATATTTTCTTTAAAATGATTTTTAAAACTTCTTTAAAGAAAATTGTGAATATATAGTTCACATAATGAACATTCATGTTACTACGTGAAGATTAAATGAGTTGGAATTATCTTGGGTTAATAATATACATAATATTTTCAGAAAGTTATTTTTCATTCCCTTTGGAAAAAAATTTAAGTTAGTAAATAAGAAAACAATTTCATATGATTAAAGAAAAGACAATTTCATATGATTAAAGAAAAGACAATTTCATATGATAATGGTCATTACCAATGAAACTTCATCCAGTCCCACAAAGCGAGACTCAAACCCTATGAAGTGAGGTCAAGGACTACGCCTTATGAAGTGAGACCCTTTCTTAAAAAAGTGAAGATTTTAAACCTACTAAGTGAGATTCCATACCCATGAAGTGAGACTCATGACCCACAGAGTGAGCCTTCAAGCACACCAAGTGAGGCTCCAAGCATGAGTCGTGGCCCACAAAGTGAAATTTCATGCTTATGAAGTGAGTCAAAAAGCCCACGAAGTGAGACTACATGCCATGACATAAGATTCTATGGCCACAGAGTGAGGTTCATGCCACCTAGAGTGAAGGTCATGCCCCATAAAATGAGACCCCAAGCCCACGTAGTGGGACCTCATGTACACCAAGTGAGCCTCCAAGTCCACAAACTGAGACCCCATACATACAAAGTGAGGCTCTCAGACTACAACGTGAGACTCAATGCCCATGAAGTGAGCGAAGCCCTAAAAATGAGGCTCCAAGCCCATGGATTGTGATGAGGAGCGACTCCATAAAACTCTAAGCCAACGAAGTAAGATTTAGGCCCATCAAGCAATAGTCTAGCTACATGAAGCAAAACTTCACATGTTTCACAAAGTAAACAAAGAAACAAGTTCTTAAAACTAAAGAAGAACAAGATACATTCAAAGAAGTTCAGTGAAATTAACATTACATTTATCATTTGTTTGCATTATTAGTGGACTCTAAAGTTTTTTGCTACTGCAAGTGCAATGTTTGTAACACCTCTCATCATAGTGACCATGTTATTCTTCTTCTTACCAATTGAATTAGACTTCGATTGTTAATTAGATGTTAAAATATCGGTTACATCATCTTTTATATAATGTTGGGCAACATGAGTATATCATTACAACTGCCTATATTGTTTATGTTGACTACATATTTTCATATATTATAAATTTTAAGGCGGTCGAGAGTGAAGCATATCCCTCATAATGCATGCCCAAGGTGTCATAGTTTTTATTATGATCTTTACTTTTACTTTAGAGTTGATTGTTTAGGGGTAGTCTAGCTAGCTGTCTTTAACTACCTTAAGAAATTCTAAGCAAAGGTAGCACTTACCTTTTAAAATCTCTTTATCCTCGTTTTTCATGTTCTAGTTAGGTTATTGTTTAGTTTCAATAAGTTCAACATGTTGAATATGGGTATGACACCCCTACTCGAGTTAGGGTTTAAGGGTTGATGTGTCATTAAGTTAACTCACCAAGTATATTTCCATTGGAAATAAGATTTTGTGCTAGCCCACTTTACAAAACAAGAAAATAAGGGGGAGCCTTTGTCACATATATTAAGTAGTACTTGTAGGAGAGTTTCTAGGTTCATGACTAAGTTCGTTACTCTTTTACCAGTGCAAGCTCTAGCTTGTGTCATTAAGGCACAACCCTCTGTTATGCTGCCCTAACTTCTAAATGACAAGAGTATGTCGGTAGCTACCCTTAACATTGACAAATCCATGCATGGGAGGTCCTATTGAAATGCACATTCCAAGGGTCAGAGGATGAGACATGTCTTCATCTTCCTCCTCCATGTTACCTAGTTCCTGAGAGGGTTTTAGAGTTGACATTTATAAATCATGTTTGTGACATTTGATGTAACTCTTGAATTTAAGGGGCTATGGCATGATACCCCCATCAAGGGAGACAGTGTCACATGAAGATGTGACACTAAGCTAGACAACACGTTGTACAACACTCGAGGCATGCCTTTTGGGGTTGTGTCATGGGTTTAATGCTAAGGGGTTGGATACTCTAGCAAGCAAGTGTGTTTGTGCTAGCAGGTTATGAGGCATTCATGAGGTCGTGCATTCAAGGTTATCCAAACTTAGCCTTAGAGAGTTTGCTTAGCAGAACACTCGTGTCTGCCTATGGAACACACTCATGGCCTCAGTAAGTACTAGCCTTAGGTCTAGAGTATGACTTGGCCACTCAAACCCTTAGGGGTTAGACGTGGTTTAGGGTACTCCTTATCGCCCTATAGGGTTGTACTTTTAGATGAGGGTGATTTCTTTAGGGGTAAGTGACAATGCCTTAACTCTGTCATGGGAGTATGTGTGAGACACGTCTCCTTAATGAGGTTAGGGCATGAGCCTGTCTAGGTCTCTTAAGATAGAGTCCTAAAGTTTACTCAGGTTGTTCTTTAGGGTTCAGGGGATGGTCATTATAAGGGACTTAAGGTAGGATGGGCATTTGAGTTAGGCTCTAGAGGTTGTTTTGAAAAACTTAATGTTGCTCATATAGGTGATGATGCCAGATGGCCACTTAGCAGCTATGTGTTACATGTGTTGACCCTTCGGGTTAAAACTCTGACACAAAACCTCTTACATAGTAATAAATCCTTTATACTTGGACCCTTTGAATCCATCCACATGCACACAAATGAATATAATTAAACTTTATTTAAATAAATAACAAAGCAGACCTCGACTCTTGCCTCATAATGCTCTAGTTGTGTCCATATTTACTACATATTTCAATGTCTTTATAAAAAGATTTCAAAGTGAGGTTTATATACAAAATTGGGTGAATATATTGTAATTATGAAAGAGTCCAAAGGGAATGAATATATATGAATCATATTCATGTCTTAAAAAAATGAGCATGCGATTCGAAACCTTCACCTATACAACTTCCAATAAAACATGTTTGACAAACTCTTTTTAATTAGAAAAGCATGGTGAATGTGCTTACAAACTGTAGAAAATGGTTTCATTTCTTTATGGGAAGCTGGCTTACACACACTTGAAGGGAATGAATGAAGTATTTGAGGATATGCTGAAAACTTGTATGGAGGTATGCATGACAATAATACGGGTTTGGTCTCATGAATGGATATTGAACACAAATGATTAATTGGTTTCATCACTAAATATGCAACACAAATGATGGGTATAGTTCATCGATGATTTGTCTATAGGTATATTCACTCTGTGTGAATTATAAAGTACATTTATACATATTTAGTGTTGCTCCATAATGGAGCTTGCATGAAGGAGAATGCAGGTTGTGGTTTATATTGTCGAAAAATTAAAACACAATACATTGTGATTTTAAATAATCGTCTTACTATGCATTTTCCTTGCCTTTCTAAGTTAACTAAGTCACTATCTAACTTCTAACTTTTTATCTTTCTCCCATTTCATATCCCAATAAGCCTTTCGTTGAGGGTTGGTTGGTTGCTTGTTCGTGTCATATATGAAGAGACACATACTCCCGTGACAAAACTAAGGCATTGTCACTTACCCCTTGAGGAATCACCCTCATCCGGGAGTACAACAAAGCCCTTTCTTGCACTTTGTGTTTTGGGGTGTATTCATTGGCCTTCATAAACACGGCATCTGCTTTCATGATGATGTTTTTTCTTGTTTGGAAACATAGTTGTTGCAACTATGCAATGGCATGCTGACCTCTATTTTTCCTTCACTCAAACCCATAAGTCCCCTATGGAATAACCATGTTGCACTCAATTGGCATTTTGGGAGTAATGTTCGTGATTTTCACCTTTTTCTCTCCATCAGGTAATGTCATTATAGTCCACTCCATGGAGAACACAACATACCTCATAGTTTTATCCTCTGAAGACTTTTATGATAATCGTTGTTGCTTTGTCCTTTTTTAATCCTTGTAATTGACAAAGTCATTGTACACCTTCTTATCAATTTGGACGGTGAAACTAAAATACAAGGTCTTCTATCCTCATTTTGAACATCACCATCAACTTCTCTTTCTTTGGTATCCTCATCATCACTAAAGTCGTGACAAATTTGGTTCACTTCTATATTACAATGATATGATTGCGGCGGCCTCAAGTTTCTTCAAAGCTCATGAGGAACATTAGCATTTACATGTTGTGCTTGTATCCCTTAGATGAACCTTTAAGGACCTTGGTACAATGCCTCATTTTTGATAGTCAACTGACCACGAGCGCTTCCAATGCATGTAGTAAGTTGTTGAAGCCTATAGGCTAGTATACACATGTTCTGCTTCCTAAACCACCTAAGTCAATAGCTTGCATCCTAGGTTGGGGAATCATGCCATGAAGAAAAGAGGGATGAGGAAGTAGAATAATCAACGGTTGTTAATGAACATATTTTTGTATTGGATAGAATGAGTTAAAAGTTGGTGGCTATTAATACAAAGTGGAATAAGGTTGTTGTGGAATCAAACATTTAATGCCCATTATACCATGTTGTGGCAAAACACTAACAACTACTATAGATATTGTAGCACTTTCTAGCTCATTATTTGGTGATGCATTATCCATATCTGCCTAGGTTATACCCCTGCATGTGGCATTGGTCATAATGTCCTTGTTTTATTTCTACAAGTGTAGATTCAATTAATGAGGAGAGACATTTTAGTCATCACAACAACACTTACAAATACTGTGGATATGGTAGATGCCCACTACAATGACTTTCTTTCCAATGTCATGTGCTCAATTTTAGTTTTCTCCTTTTCATCATACTAATGAGGATTCGAGAATTTGGACAAGTTGTAATCGATTGCTTTTGAATAAATTGCAAGCAATTGTATGTGTTCAAGAATAAATTCTTGACATAAGCCACCATAATTAATGATGGATTCTCACTTTGGTCACTACTTATGGCTTGAATCTCACTTTGTGAGATTGGAGTGTCATTGTGTATGACATGAAACTCACTTAGTGTGATTCGGGACTCACTTTGATGGGGAATGACCTCTCACTTCGTGGGTTAAGAGGCTTACTCCTTGGGCATGACCCTCATTTCATGGGCATGAAGTTTCACTTTGTGGTCTTTGAATCTCACTTTGTAGGCTTGGAAGTTCACTTTATGAGCATGGGATTTTACTTAGTGGGGAGTGTCAAAAGAATCTCACTTTGTGAGCTTGGAATTTCACTTTATAAGGCAAGAGTCTTAATTCGTAAAGTAAGAGTCTCACTTCATAAGGTAAGAATCTCATTTTGTAAAGCAAGAGTATCACTTCATAAATCAATAATCTCACTTTGTAAAAAAAGTCTCACTTCATGTGCTTGGAGCTTCACTCTTATGAGCTGAGCCCTACTTCATTTCTTGAAGCCTCACTTCATAGTCTTTGAACCTTACATTGTGGGATTGGAGCCTCACTTTGCAGGCTTGACACCTCACTTTGTGAGCTTTATATCAACTTGGAGTTTCACTTTGTGGGTTTCGAGTTCTAAAGACTCACTTCATGGGGCGTGATTCTCACTTCATAAGTCAATAGACTCACTTCGTGGGGCATGACTTTCACTTTGTAAGCCAATAATCTCACTTACAATATTAATTCATACAAAAAATTTTCAGATAATTCTCTTGTTCAAGCATTATTGACACTTTTTAAGTTGGAAATTAATCTAATATATTAAACTAGATTGTACAAAATTTACGATATCTTGCCCAGTCTAAATAGTCCAAATAATTTGAATTATGGAACTGTTGTTTATGGTGATTGCAAGCTACTCTCTTGTATTTTGTTTGATATTTACTGAAAACTTTATTTTTTAACATAAATGTAATCAAGAAACTAATTACTCATTGAAATCAAGTGATCAATTCTAGTTTGGTTATTGTTGTTGATGCAAAGCTTTTATATCATCGATAAATTGGGTTATGCCATGTTGTGGGTGATATGCTAACATAGTTGATATTGGTAGATCCATTCTCGATCATGAGCACTGCCCTAGTCTTTTATCTTACCCTTCACAATACCCCTTCATAATCAAGCATGATTCATCGGGCTGCCGAACATGATACTCTGAAATCATTCCCCTAATAACATAGTTTCCAGTTGCTGCAAGGCCAAGGTGCAACCATGTGTAATCATGTACTACATACCTGCATGTGGGTTACTTAATAAAAAAGAACCAAACATGTAATATGATATGATTGTTCACAACTAAGCTAGTAATTGCCCACTTTTGTGAATCCATCAAGGCATATCAAGCAATCTTTATTTAATTGTTTGTGCCGGTACTACATGTTCTCGGATAATTGTGAAGTGCTGAAGTGATATCTGACAAGGGAGTCACAACCAATACACATGTTCTAGGCATGATGCTTTGTGAATAAGGTTGATCCATTACATTTAAATACACAATCATGTCCTCCCTAACTAGTTGCAACTGATCCGAACTTAATATGTACTGATGAATAAAATGGGCAACCTTTTGCATTACTAGTTGCATAATGTCTTTAAAGACTTGCAATTATTAAGACATATTGTTAATCACTTGCTCTTTTGTAACAATTTCCCTATCCTTAATGGCCAGCTCTTCTTTTATCTTATGTATCTCTATGTTATGATCTTCAGTCGATTGCTCTTGTTCCTCCTCCAACACCACAATCCTTTCTTGTAAAACATTCATGCTTTTCAACTCATCAACCATGACAGTGATTGTTAAGAGCTCATTGTTTGAATTGACATCATGCATCTTCTTTGCTTCGCACTTTCCCTTGGTATGCTTGTTGTAGGTGCTATTGTAATCAACTTTGAGTCTCAAGAAGTAATTGACATACACTTACTTGCATAGCTAGATGTTAAGATCCAAATTTTGTGCTTTCTCTTCTCGAATTTGAACATGCCTCTACACCAAAGCTTGCTGATAACCTTTGTTCTTGCAGAAACCAAGATTTTAATTGTCGTTGAAAATATTATTTTCAAACTTGTCCACATCTTTAGTTTGAACCAGTGCGTCCACTTCCTCATACTCCAACCCTCTTACCATAATAGATCCATAACTTGTCATTATCACCTTTATTACTTTAGCACCAATCCCTTTCTCTCAAGTTATGGGGATTGCACAAGCAAGGTGATCATGCATTACAGACATTAGCTCCATTCCAGTTATAAGCCATATATTTTCTAGATATTCAATCTCATGATGTTTAGGTCCACCTTGTAGAATTGACAACAACTAAGGATCAAGTTGAATCCCACATTCTCTGTGTTAATTGCCAACATCATTTTCCACCTTATTTATCCTTCTACAATAATTTATGGTGTTGAAACTCTCTAGGTATTTCGTAATTGTTGTTGTCATAGTTTTTACTATGACTCCTCTTTACTTTGGACGTTGACTGTTGTTACCTACTGTACTATGTTGCAAGCCCTAGATGTAGTGAGAAACAGCCCCGCTTAGTGCACTTAGGTGTTTAGGGGTAGTCCGGCCGGCTGTCCTTAGATATCGCGAGAAACTCTAAGCGAAGGTAGCACTTACCTTCTAGAAAACTCTTACCCTCGTTTTCCGTGTCCCGGTTGGGTTAATGGTTAGTTCCGGTGAGTTCGGCGTGTCGGATATGCTTAGAAATACCCCTAGGTTTGACAGGTTAGGGTTTAGGGGTCGATGGATAACTCACCAAGTATGTTCCCTCTGGGAATGAGATTTCAGTGCTAGCCCACTTATGTAAACAGGAAAACAGGGGGGGGGGCTCTGTCACATAAATAAGGTAGTATATAGGAGTGAGGGTTCCTGGGTTCATGACTGAGCTCGTTACTCTTCTCCCGGTGCAAGCTCTAGCTTGTGTCGTCAAGGCACAACCCTCTGTTGTGCCGCCCTAACTTCCAGATGCCAGGGGTACGTCCCACCTTCGGGGTAGCTTACCCTTAACGTTGGCGAATCCATGCCTGGGAGGTCTTGTCGGAATGCACGTTCCAAGAGGCAGAGGTTGAGGCTTGTCTCCAGCCTCCTCCTCCACGTCAAGCTAGGTGTAGCACTCACGGCCAAGCAAGGCACATCCGTGTCCTTGTCCAACTGTGGGCGTGGGATCTTGTTTGACAGGTTCACTTACCTGGTTCCTGAGGGTTCATTGAGGGGTTCTAGAGTTGGCATTTAGGAGCCACGTGTACTTGGTGCAACTCTTGAATCTAAGGGCTATGGCATGATAGCCCACATCATGGAAGGCAGTGTCACATGGAGATGTGACACTGGGCTAAACGTCACATGGTACAACGCCCGAGGCACGCCCTTTGGGGTTATGTCATGGGCTTGTCGCAAGGGGTTGGATACTCTAGCAAACAGACATGCTTGTGCTTGCACTAGGGTGCTAAGCCTTGGGCATCCGCTCAAGGGAGGTTAGGTCTAACTAGGTGTGCTTTGGCACACTTGGCTAGGGGAGTGTTCTCCTTGGAATTCAAGGGTTGAACAACCTAAGCGTGTTAGCAGGAGCCCTTTCGTGAGGCACTCGCAAGGTCATGTGCTTAGGGTTATCCCAAACCTAGCCTTAGGGAGTTTGCTTAGCAGAACACTCGTGTCCGCCTACGGCGCACACTCGTGTCCTCACTAAGTACTAGCCCTAGGTCTAGGGTATGACTTGGCCACTCAAACCCTTAGGGGTTAGTCGTGGTTCAGGGTACCCCTTGTCGCCCTAAAGGGGTTGTACTCCGGATGAGGGTGATTCCTCAAGGGGTAAGTGACGATCCTTAGCTCTGTCACGGGGTATGTGTGGAACACACGTCTCCTTGATGGGGGTTAGGGCATGAGCCTGTCTAGGTCTTCTAGGGCAAGACCCTAAGTCAACTAGGGTTATCCCTCAAGGGTTTTGGGGGAGACACTCTAGGGAGACTTAGGCTAAACCCTAAGTCAACTAGGGTTATCCCTCAAGGGTTCTGGGGGCAGACATTCTAGGGAGACTTAGGCTAAACCCTAAGTCTCCTGTCCACTTGGGCATTAGAGTCTAACCCTAGGGGTCGTTGGGGTTGTTCTGGGAAACTTAGCGTTGCTCACACAGGGTGATGACGCCGAATGGCCACCTGGCAGCCACGTGTTGCCACGTGTTGGCCCTTTGGGTTAAAACTCTGACAATTGGTATCGGAGCCTATTCTCTGCGGTCAGTAGGACTACCTAAAGTGTAGTGTATTTTAGGGTTTAGTTAGTTCTAAATTCTTGAAGTACTCTATCACTTTCGGCTAATGTCTGAATTCTGCGTGGAGAGTTGGTCCTGAGATCTATAACTCTTCAAGAGTAACCTACTTCATAAGTGGGTGTGGGTTATGGACTCCAGTAGCACTGGAAGGCAACTTCCAAGTTGTATGCCAGGTTATTTACCTTATGGTTGTCAGGTTACTTTACCATTTACTTCCACAAGACGTGGCATGTTAGTTTGTTCTGGCTTACAAACTAAGTCTTGTGAGATGGGTCTTGTGATATCCTATTTACACATTATTGAAAATTTTTCTTTTTCTTTAAGGTGTTTGGAATTTGGATAACACATGATTTGAGAAACTATGTCGATTGAGTTTTGGCTTACGTCAAGATTCAATATTGAGTCCAACTAGTGTTCAAATGGGGAAAGGCTTATATTAAATGTGCGTCTTTGGCTTTGGGAGAAGGGACATATTCAAACATAAGAGTGAACACTACATTCTGACCGAAGTTGTAAAATAAGCTCTCATTATAGTGCATTTTTCTAGAGTGTAACTCCAGAAGCAGACTATAGTGATGAACTTATAATACAACGGAATGTCGGATATTGACATATGATAAATATGTTATGTAGTGGGTTTGAAGATGCAATGTAATCAAAGTATTGTCTGATGTTGTAATATTTTGATGATGCTAGCTACAAATAACTTTAGGTGGAACAGTTTACTAAGTTCAAGTCCCTTGATTTGAATAAAGTATAACGTGAAACCTTAGTTAGTTGTAAGTGTGCACTTTATATTTAGGTTGGCTAACTTAGTTAACTCGTTGAAGTTGTATCTCATATGGATCATGAGAGAGATTTGGATAACAATTTAAGGATTTCGCTTTCTTATCGGTACAGTTTCAGGATAGATGGCATGATCTATCATAAAGAGTAATGTTGGAAACATACATTTACATTTTCAGTTTACTGAGTAATGAAGGACTTGCATAGTGAAGGCGTTCGGTGCACACTTGCGCATTTTTCATTATTAACTCTTTAATATTGAAATTTGTAGCGTTGTTTGCAATGTGGGGATAAGTTCTTGAACAAGGGTGATTCCTTGGTTAAGAAGAGCATGATTTGGGATTCTTCACTTATTTATCAACTAAGTAAGGAAACTGCTAAGTTTGATAACTTATATTGAGAATTACCAATGAGCTAGTAACAGTCGGATTTCTATTGGAGGTTTAAGTGCATGTACCTCCTCGATATTCGATGAGAATCAGAAATTAGTATTGTTTTTTTAATAACGATTTCATTTAGTATCGAATGATTATTCAAAAGACGTTTTCTTGATGTTGCATCATGGTCGCAAATGTGGGCACTTAAAGAACAAATAAAGTATGTATCTTCAGTTTTTTTTGGAATATTAAAAATAAAATATTTTTGACTTGAGGTTTAATTGTATTTCTTGGGTTAGTTATCGGTTCTATCTCAAGGTTTGGATGGTGTTCCTTGAGTTGGTTCAATATTCTTGTAATATAATATTGAGTAGGGGATTAGCTCAAGAAGATGTCCTTCTTGATGATCGTAGTTCAAGGTTCCTAACGTATGGTCCAATATCTAGTTCAAAAATATGAGGTTTTATCACCTCATTCATTGAGATTTCATATCTTAGACTTTGTAAGTATTTATGACAGTCTTTTAAGATTGATTATAAATGACTTGTCAAAGTAAAGTATGGTATCTCTTTAATATTGAGTTTGGAGCGCTCAATATCAAAACTTGGTTATGATCACATGAGTGGCCATAATCATATAATAGAAAGACTCAAGCAACTTGAGTTTAACACTTTGGTAAGGCACTACCTTAGTGTTATAACTTGAAACATATTTTCAAGTTATTTGAGAAATGAGGTGTTTCTTAATACATTGCTTGAGGGGCAATGTAGTACTTTGTAGATGGCTAGGTGTTTAAATGGATAATGTATTTTGAATATATCTTATTCATGTTTGGGAGATTTGCTGAATTATGAGATATAATTGCAACATGAAGTTAGTGTGATACTTTGGTGTCATGATAACATTAGTCTGGAAATAATATCTTACTAAATCAGTTAGATGAACCAAACATTAAGTCATGATTCCTCTTGGTCCCTGAACTGTTGCTTGATGCATTATAGCATTATATTTCCGTCTTGAAACTAAAGTTCGGGTAATATCAAGAACTAATCCTCATTCCATAATAACTACCGCGTTTTAATATTTTGATAGTTTCATGTAGTTATGTTTGATAATGTAACTATATGCGTTCACGAGAGCAAAGCACTTGAGTATGCGAAGTATTTAACAACCATCACTTGTTAAATTTTGAACTTAAGGTTAGTCAATGATCACGGAACAAAATATTATCAGTATCAAGAATGCAAAGGTTATATGAAATAGGGTTGTCTGAAGGTATTTCACGAACACTAATTAAATCAGACGATAAAGCATTACTTTTGATAAATTCAAAAGTAAGTTACTTTAATTGAATGATTCAAATTAGTGACACTGTTGTGTTTCAATATTAGCTTATTGAAATCTTGTGTAATCAGTTTTACGAGTTGGAAAAGTATAATATTATAATGATTTGGTATTCGAGTTTAGAGAGACTCTTATCATAAAGTCGGAATCTCTTAACTTAATTCTAGGATTAAGTTATGTGGCCTTAGCGAGATTAAGAGTTAGGAATTATTGAATGCATCTAGTATGTTGTGCTCTTTGGGGAATGAGTACAATGAGAGTGTTAGTTAAGATATGTGCTATTTAAAGATTGTTGTTTGAAAGCACTAGAGATGGGTTGAATTTCCTGGTTTCCACATTGGTTTGTAAGAAAGATATGTTAGCTTATCTGATTCTGAACTGGTCGGTGTTATGAAAGAGTACAAAGTTGATTGCGAAAGACAAATGGTAGTGCTATCACACTTGGTCGCGGATTTGACTAAATTTGATTCCTATCAGAATAATTTATGTTAATAACACACCAAGTGAATGGTAGTTAGTAGATTGGTAAGACCTTGTTGTATACATGTGTACAGCCCGCCTCTGTGATCGCCTCTGGCCAGATTGACATGTTTACAAAGAAAAGGGTTTTACGACTTGTACTCTTATATCAGAAAAGAGCTTGATTCCGATAAAAGTCTCATACTTAGTCTGCGTAGCTATATACTAATGAGAGATAGGTATAGTAGCAGACCCTTATGAAAAGGTAATGAGAAGCACTGAGGGATGCAGAGATGTAAGCTATAATATCGTAACATGTGAGATGTGGGACCATTGGAAAATCAAAAGAAATGCGAAGGTGTTTGGTCAAGCATTTGAGAAGTGCTTGTTATGTGTTAACAACAGAGGTCGTCAGCATTTAATATTAAGGAATAAAGCAAGTCTTTATTTCTTGTTAACCAAGGGGCCGGCAACAACACTAACTAGAGGCCTCCAATATAAATTCTAGTTAAGTAAAGAAATTAACCAGTGTTGTGTGCGTCGGGTGACAGACTTTGCAGACGTGCAAAAGTCTCCAAGTGACTTCATGTCGTAGGTGGTGCCTCTGCAGCTAGTTTACGACTTAGTGAACGACGGTTCTGAAGTACTTGGTTTCGCGTAATGCAAGGGGGGTAATAAAACTTATGTGAACTTTTGGCTGACTCCGCATAGAGTGATATGTTAGTTTTGGTTAATTTTCTCTAACATTATCTAGTCTTGGAGTTGGACGTCAACGAGGACGTTGACATTTTCAAAGCGGGGAGTGTGTATAGTTTTTACTATGACTCCTCTTTTGGATGTTTCTGTTGTTACCTACTGTACTATGTTGGCAAACCCTAGATGTAGAGAAACAGCCCTGTTTAGTGCACTTAGGTGTTTAGGGTAGTCCGGCCAGTTGTCCTTAGATATCGTAAAAAACTCTAAGCAAAGGACACTTACCTTTTAAAAAACTCTTACCCTCATTTTCCGTGTCTTGGTTGGGTTAATGGTTAGTTCGGTGAGTTCGGCGTGTCGGATATGCTTAGAAATACCCCTAGGTTTGACAGGTTAGGGTTTAGGGGTCGATGGATAACTCACCAAGATATTCCCTCTGGGAATGAGATTTCAATGTAGCCCACTTATGTAAATAGGAAAACAGGGGGGGGGGGCTTTGTCACATAAATAAAGTAGTATATAAGAGTGAGGGTTCTTGGTTCATGACTGAGCTCGTTACTTTCTCCTGGTGCAAGCTCTAGCTTGTGTCGTCAAGGCAAACCCTCTGTTGTGCCGCCCTAACTTCCAGAGTAGGGGTACGTCCCACCTTCGGAGTAGCTTACCCCTTGGCGAATCCATGCCTGGGAGGTCTTGTCGGAATGCACGTTCCAAGAGGCAGAGGTTGAGGCTTGTCTCCAGCCTCCTCCTCCACGTCAAGCTAGGTGTAGCACTCACGGCCAAGCAAGGCACATCCGTGTCCTTGTCCAACTATGGGTGTGGGATCTTGTTTGACAGGTTCACATTACCTGGTTCCTGAGGGTTCATTGAGGGGTTCTAGAGTTGGCATTTAGGAACCACGTTTGTGGTACTTGGTGCAACTCTTGAATCTAAGGGCTATGGCATGATAGCCCACATCATGGAAGGCAGTGTCACATGGAGATGTGACACTGGGCTAAACGTCACATGATACACGCCCGAGGCACCCTTTGGGGTTATGTCATGGGCTTGTCGCCAAGGGGTTGGATACTTAGCAAATAGCATGCTTGTGCTTGCACTAGGGTGCTAAGCCTTGGGCATCCGCTCAAGGGAGGTTAGGTCTCATAACTAGGTGTGCTTTGGCACACTTGGCTAGGGGAGTGTTCTCCTTGGAATTCAAGGGTTGAACAACCTAAGCGTATTAGCAGGAGCCCTTTCGTGAGGCACTCGCAAGGTCATGTGCTTAGGGTTATCCCAAACCTAGCCTTAGGGAGTTTGCTTAGCAGAACACTCGTGTCCGCCTACGGCGCACACTCGTGTCCTCACTAAGTACTAGCCCTAGGTCTAGGGTATACTTGGCCACTCAAACCCTTAGGGGTTAGTCGTGGTTCAGGGTACCCCTTGTCGCCCTAAAGGGGTTGTACTCCCGGATGAGGGTGATTCCTCAAGGGGTAAGTGACGATGCCTTAGCTCTGTCACGGGGTATGTGTGGAACACACGTCTCCTTGATGGGGGTTAGGGCATGAGCTGTCTAGGTCTTCTAGGGCAAGACCCTAAGTCAACTAGGGTTATCCCTCAAGGGTTTTGGGGGTAGACACTCTAGGGAGACTTAGGCTAAACCCTAAGTCAACTAGGTTATCCTCAAGGGTTTCTGGGGCAGACATTCTAGAGGAGACTTAGGCTAAACCCTAAGTTTCCTGTCCACTTGGGCATTAGAGTATAACCCTAGGGGTTGTTGGGGTTGTTTTGGGAAACTTAGCGTTGCTTACAGGGTGATGACGCCGAATGGCCACTAGCAGCCACGTATTGCCACGTGTTGGCCCTTTGGGTTAAAACTCTGACAGTTGTCTAAACAATAGCAATTGATGATCCTGCATTTAAATTTATCATCTCAACATCTACCATTCTAAACCCAAAAAAATAAGTGCAACATTTGGGTACAAATTAGGATTTGAGATTCGTGACATCCAAATGATTAAAATTTGACTGCATAATACTCTCACTTTTTAATCGAGACTCTCTGTAAAACAACTTATCCCTAAGACCCAAACCCTTGACAAAAATTGTAGCGGCCCAATAGGAATGTGACAAGTACAATTGAGTATTTCATGCATTCATTAAAAGAATTTAATTATAGATGGTCGAAATGGTGTTTCTCAACTCACATGAGATTTTTGTTACAATATTGAGAGTAGTGTTCGTTTCATGAATTTAGTGTTCAATTCATAAGATTAGTGTACATTGAGTGAGATTAGCTTCCACTGCGTCAAACATTAATCCAGTCCATGAGATTAATGTACACTTCGTGAGATTAAAGTCTATTACATAAGATTATCATCCACTCCGTAAGATTATTACACTTCATGAAATTAATGTTCACTATAGGAACCAAGAGCAGAAGGCAAGGAGCAAGACAAGACAAGATTGATCATAGAAAGACAAGAAATTAGCATTAATTGCCTAAACTTAAATTATACTTATAAGGTTAGTGCTTACTTCATGAGATTAAGGGTCATTGTGTGAAATTAAAATCCACTACATGAGATTAAGGTTCACTCCATTATTGTTCATTAATGCATATTTCATGAGATTAACTATCCACTTTGTAAGATTAGCGTTCACTCCAAGAATAATGTTTATTGCGTAAGATTAACATACAAACCGTGAAATTAATTTATTACATGGAGATTAGCATCCACTTCATGAAATTACGTCCAATGCTAAAGATTATTATTCAACTTTGTGAATTAAGTCCAATGCTAAAGATTATTATTCAACTTCATAAAATTAGCATTCACTATATGAGATTCATTAACATTCCCATTTTAAGATTATTAATCACTTCGTGAGATTAGCATTCATGGTGTGAGCTAAAAATACAATTCGTGATATTATTTCATTTCATCGTATTAGTGCCCACAGTTACACTTTGTTACATTAGTGTTTAATCCATGAAATTAATGGTCAGATGCAATTTTATTAGAATTATATTACAATTCATTAAAGTATGTGAGATTAACAAGATTGTGCGAGTCATTATTAGGGTTCTCTTTGTGACAAAAGCGACATACAAATTCAAAACTAATCCATATTTATATTATGCAAGTTCAAATGTGTATAATTCATAAGTATCTACAACCTCTTGTAAGCAATTATCTGTTCTTCATCATCTCCTTACATTACATGTTCAATGTGTTCCTCTAGTGATCTTCTTAACGTTGAGCTAGTGTACACTCCAATGTGAGATCTAAGATGATCTCGTAATTCTTATCGAGCTCAAAGACATGCATACCGTACATCTTGTATGTTAAATTTTGAACAATTTAAAAACCTTATGAGAACTTTAAGTAAATAATAAGATTAATTGTGTTCGCTTTTAAACTTTTCTGAGGTAAAGTAAAGTCATTTGGAAGTTATTACTTTTGTTGTGGAAGAATGTATGATCCTGCAGTAAAATGTTAAAGATAATATAGAATAATGTTGGGAAAGACTAAGCAATTGCCTGAACTCCCTCTTTAATGGACAAAATCTTTCATGGGCTATTTGGAAGATTAATATTTAAGACACTTTTTTTACCTTATGTAAATTTCAGTAGTCGACCCAGTCCTATGTTCTAATTGGAATGAAAACAAAATGGAAATAATGCATGTGAAATTTACTTTTAAAAATTAGAATGTTAGACTTCTTTAACTTATATACAAGATCCTTATAAAACCGATCATATAGGTCCCTCCACATGCACTCCATACATTGCATTACAATTTATGATGAATACCATTGAATTTTTAATTACAATTGGCATACCTAATTATGTACATTGTTACTATAAATGAAAACTCACTCTCTAAACCATGTGTCTTCCTTCACAATTTCAAATTCCTATGCAAAATCAAATCACATTATTTTTGATCATTTAAACTTCTTCATCATCTTAACATAAACATCAAAAATGACAACTGCATTCTTCTGTGTGGTCACCCTCCTATAATCTATCTTGTGTCACCATCTATGATGATGTGTATATATATGTCAGAATGCTTCAACTTGTAATGACTTAAAACAAATGAAGAAAACATCATTGGGTCAACACATGTCAAAATTTATATATGACTAGTTTATGCAGTAAATGTTGCATAACCAACAACACACTTGACACCTATTGTTGATGTGTGCTACTGAGCATTAAGAATAATTAAATCCCTTTCTTCCTCCAAATTTACATGGCTTATGAATTTAAAATTTTTAAAACCTCATGCGATTAATCTTGAGTTTTTTATATATAACATGCTCGTGGCCATAACAGAATCCCATGGTAACAAACATGAAAGCATATCAACAACACTCTTGAATGTAAAGACATCAATTTAATTTTGAACTACAGAGTATGATACAAAGTTTCTTAACTATTCTGCAATGTCCTTAATTGTATCATATTGCAAGCTAAAATAACTTACATAATTAAAGAAATCTTTTACATATAGAAACCTAAAAAAATCATAGCACAACCATGACTATTAATACCATCTTGTAAATAAAAAATTTTTAAAAAAATTTAACACTATCTTATTATAAAAATGCAAAATAAATTCATATTTCCCAAGTTTTATTTATCACAAATAGTTAATTTGTAAACAATAGAAATGTAACATTTTACCACAAGATATGTTTTTAATTTCACAAAATTGATTAAAACCCCTTTTAACTTATAAAATAACTAATTCCTTAAAAGAACAACCCACATTCTTCATAACAACTTGATTTCTTAAACGGTAGTTCTAGGAATTGGATTGAGTGAATGACATTAATAAAACATAAAGAAATTACTATGAGCCATAACAACACATAATGATAACGAAAACATAAATTTAAAGATGTAACCCTTGAAAAATATCTTTTTTAATTAAAATAGATTATGTACTTAGTCTTTTTTTTAATGCTCACTTTGTTAATTTAACTCACTTAAAAAGTGAGACAGCTACTCACTTAATAAACCAAATGAAAAGGGTTTTTACTTCATCATTTAACATAGTCACAAAATGAGATAAATCTCACCAACTTATCTATTAAAGTGATATATATATATATATAATATATTATATATATATTATAATATATATATATATAATACACATGCCTTTTTTGCCTAACCAGCATGAAGGTCGTGATTCTACTCGCAAAATTCACCATTGCTATTTAGCACCTTCTTGTCCGAGCTTTAACAAACGAACTCAGCAAAATGTATACAAGTATACATCTCTCTCTCACACACACACGCACACACACACACACACAACTATAGCTACATACACCCAGACCACAAAACACACATGATTCGTATTTACAAACCTACCTTTCATAATTGTAGTGTCATTTTCATCATTTGTTTACCTGTCCACAGTGGAGATTTTAAGCCCGGTGTCTTCACAGTTGCTCGCACTGGAACTTTTGGAGCTCCACACCACATCTATACATCGTTTCGAACTGATGTTTGTGTACAAAAAAATAACACCATATCAAACACAAGACGTTCTTTGCTTTACATACATATGTGCATACATAGTCCAACGGTATGAAAGATACACAAAGACATAAATGAACTGTCTGCACATATGTACACAAAAGTCTAAAAATAAAATATACTGACTTATAGCGAGATTATTAAATTTATGTCCACAGATTATAAACATCATATATATGTATTTATGCGAATGCAGCACACATATAGCGCACAAGCACCTGCAGCTGCTGGACATCAAGTTTTTGCAAGAAGACATTGTTTCTAGTGAGAAGATGAGCACCGAGAAGGGAGTTTTGCATCAAACCAGTGATAGATCCACCGCCTTCTGATGAAAACAGCTGCTTGAGATAACTATCACTGCAAGCTCAGCCTTGACCTTTACACGTCCTTGTAAGTGTACATGTAGTGTTGTGTGTGTGAGTGTGTGTGTTAATGAGCATTACAAACCAGATGAACACCTTCAACTATATCATTTACTTATTGATGAGTATATTCATTAAGGTGTCACATTTAATCATATAAGGAACAGGTAACATGATAACAGACAAGCATACATTGAACATTATAACTATAATATCCTAGAACAAGAATAGCGATGTATGCTACAACAGATAAAAGCTTACTAATGAATAAACAGTTTATTATACACTCCATATTATATATCACGTACGTACTTTCGTGTAAATACATACTATAACATATTGTTTACATAATACAAGACATAAAATGTGAGTCACATTTAATACCATCGACTATACACACCATGCATAGACATACATACATTGTCACGCATAGGGTTGTATTCAGGACTACATACATAGCTCAGACTCTGGTATATACTCTATCTTAAGTCTAACCTTGTACATCATAGCTTATGTGTAAATGTAACATGTATAGTACACCAAGAAAAAACATAAATACACAACGGATTTATAATATAGATAACACACAGATGTCAATGCCATGTGTGCCATGTAGTAGGGAAGACAATATTTAATCAAGGTTTCTCCTTATACAATACATGATCAATTTATGTATTTCCATTCTTTTAGTAATAATAATTTATAAATTGTGAGATCCTAAATTTGAGTGTGAAAATAAAAAAATAATATTCAACTCTAGTTCTTTTAGACAATTTTTTGTCACATCATATTCTGGTTAATCATTATAATGATTTTAGTATATTTATATAATAAATATCTTTAATTAATGAGGAATTTTTAACTTACAGAGATACCCTTAATTTAATATTATTCTCACTCAAACATGCTTTACTTAAATAACACTATAATACTTTAATCATTTCCAATTAAGTATTATATTAAAAAAATTAAAGAATAAATGGTTGGCTACATATAAAAGTCATATTGTAATATGTAGCCTTTCAAATATAAAAGATATAATAAAATGGAGATTGAAAAGATTTATTATAGTGTTAAAAAGATGAACTTGAAAAGATTTATTATAGTGTTAAACATTATTAAGATTTTTGTATAAAAAATAAAAGAATTAAAAAATCTTTTTTTACTACTTAAACAGTGAATTTCATTTAACCCTTTCTCTTAAATATTCTTAGGAGTGTAGGGATATTTAAGAGTTGGTTTGCTAACCTTAATAATTAATTAAGTCTCGTACATAAATCAAAAATAAAATAAGAGCAATTATTTTATTCTTATATTAATTCATTGTTATAATGCATATTTTTAAACATTACATAATATACGATACTCTTTAGTGACCGTTAAGGTTGTAAAACATTTTTTATTTTAGTTTAGGTTAAGTTTAGTTATTAAAATTATAAATTACTTTTTAATTCTCTTGTAAGAGAAAATGTAAGTCATCGTACTTGTTTAATTTAATTTTAAGATTATGATTGCATTTAATTATATAAATTATATAAGTAAAAATGTTAAATAATTCATTTTTTTATTATTAATTATTATTATTTAGTATGATAAATTTTGTTAATATAAATGAATAAGTATTATTGTATTACTTATTATACATGTTAGATGTATTAAAAACAAGTCTGTTTAGTATATTTAAGTATAACTAATTATGATTTTGACACATTTGATTTAAAGGTTCAACGACCTAAATTTTATTAAATTTTATAATTTAAAAGATGACAAGACATTTTTAGTTAGTGAAATGGATGTGAATATTTTTAAGCGTCAAACTCATTAATTTAAGTTGTCAAAATAGAATAAAACTTTTTGAAAAGTAAGTGCTGTTAAAGTGAATTTTTCTTAAATGAAGAAACACTTTCATTAAAGAATAAATATTTTATTTTATTATTTTAATCATATATTTTTATGTGAAATCTTCTCAAAATCCCTTCTTTAAAATAACAAATGAGCTTCCCTAAAATTGTATTTTCATTTATAACTACTTATATATATTTAATATAAGTGACATATGTAAAAGTTAGAAATTTTAATTTACATTTTTTACCAACACATATATCCCTTTTATTTATGTATCTAAATTTACTTGTTATTTTATATTTTCATAATAGTTAAAGAGTTAGTTGTTAACATTTAAGATTAACTTAAAGATCTAAAATGTATAATATTTAATATGTTTTTTATGAAGTTAGTGTCGTTGTTAATTAGAAAGGTTGTATTACTTAATAAATAAAAAAATTGAATCTCATCTTATATTAAAACAACATGGTAAGGTTTCATCTTTTAAAAATAAATTCATTAAAATGTTAATATTGTTTCAAACATCACACTCATATCTCTTAAATTCATTGAGATATTAATAATATTTTAAATATCACAGTGGTATCTTAATATTCTTATGAAGTGACCGTTCATATGAGAACATTTTAAATAAAAATACATACTTCACATATATAGCATGTGTACACAAGTGAGTGTCACTTGGTTTAACAGTATAAGAGCTTTTTGTAATACTAATTAACCTTTTAAATTTTTATAAATATTTTTAATACATGAATAATTAATTTTACATGTCACTGTCACACAAGGAATAATCTATTTTAATGAACATGAAACATTAAGTTTTTTATTTAACACATTTTCACTCAAGTTTAAATGTCAAATTTGTAATACAAAATAATTAAACCTTAGGTTTTAAGGTTAAATTTGGATTAAAACTAATATATTACAACAATTAAGAAAATAAATATCCCTTTTTATTTCATTGTGCCCTTAAATGTCTAAAGTTGTAAAGGAAGGTTGATATGAATAAAATACATCTCCATCTCCATGAGGTGATCGTCCATAGACAAGTACCCAAGTAGCAGTTATCATCTAGAAAACTAATGATAAATTCAAATGAAAGAGAAAGAGATAGAGAAAGACTTACATTGTAACACAACCCCAACCGAGATCCATGAATAAAATGTGAGTACTCGCTCACCACCTCCAACATCGACTTGTGCATCCTCTTTCTTAACCCCTTCTTTAAACCCCCATGGAAGATTGTCTAAAGGTAAACTTGTTAAAGCTTGCCATTCATTGTTGTCGTTTAAAAATAAAAGACCCAATGTTACTCGTTCATTGCTTACAGGTATCTTATTCACCAGCACAAATTTACCTACAAAACCAAAGCATATATTATGTTAGGATAAACATGTATACTCAAATGAATTTGAACACAATATAAAAGTACCTCCAGCAAGTACCAATCGGTTACCATCACGACAGTAGCCAGGAAAAGCATGCTTCCTCAGCTCCAAAAGAGTATAATATCTGGATTGATACATGTTCAACGGAAGTGTGGTCCAAGTTGCAAGTGTCATTATGTCAGTTGGGTCCCAAACATCCATATACTTAAGCGATCTCAACCCATTTTCCAAGGCCGTGATGAACGTAATCTTGTTGTCCCTTAGAATCATGCAATTCTTCCCATTCTGAATTAACTCCCCAGTGGCTCCAAACAAGGTAGTAGGAACCTTCTTGGAGGACACCCACTCACTCTGTTTGGAATCGTAAACTTGCACTACAATCTCATATAAATGAGAGTCCGCTAAATGGAATCCCTTCAAGCAAACAACAATGAACTGTCCCCGTGCAGTGCCTTGTTCCTGAATACCCAAGTAAATTATCATTTTCCTAGTGTAAGTGGATGTCACATTCGGAGGTGAAGGTAGCTGAATCCAGCTGTTCAACATAAGGGGTTGCATACAAATGCAACAAAATCGTGGCTGTCGAATAGACCGGAGTGGATAAGTATCAAGCCTGACAAACCACAAACCGAAAGAGAGCTTGTGTAGTGGCGATTCCAACTGCTTCGAGTGAGATTCCTGGGGATGTGCAAACTCAGCCTTCTCCAAGACGGGACTTTTTGCTGTCCCATCCATAAGATAAATACAGCTGTGGCCAGCCCGTATGTACCACTCCTGTTTGGGTACAATACTCTGGTTGATTGCCGACCGCCATTCCTTGGATACGGTCTTAAACCGGCATATAGACGGCAATGGAAGGAAGCTCGCAATATGAGCCTGTATATTAGGAGGCGTCTTACCCCAAAAACGTGAATTCAACTTCCTGGTTCGTTTCTTAATCATCCCATTCCATGGCCTGGCCTTCTTAGGAACTGGAAGTACCTTTCTCACCCACGCTGGTTCTTCTGGATCAATCACATATGCCATTCTAGACCTAACCTACCCTAAAATAACAACAATTAAATTAACCTAATTGTAATGATTTTGTATTTCTAAACACACACTTTTAAGTTGATGCTCAGTTAAAAAGTATACATAGAACTGTCTAATGGTGTGAGTGTCTAACCACTCTGTAAAACAGTAATCTAACATATAGACACTATATATGCGTGTTTATACATCACTCAAAGTTATGGTTTCTATCCACGCACATACGCACAAGATGTGTAGTATATATCTGCGGCACATGACTATGTATGTCTACTACAAGCTAGTATACTGCACAATCTCTCTCTCTCTCTCTCTCACACACACACACACACACACACGCACACACACACGCAAGCACAAAATCTCCACACATATCAAGTATGTCTCATATGTAAGCATGAAAATGTTTTCCTTCTCAGTATCTGTAGACTCCGCCTGAGTTCTTATTAGTCTCCCATTGAGCCTTGAAGTTGCAAGTTGATGGTGTACATTCTGTAGCTGAACAAGCACTCCCTACCCTTGCATTTGCCTCTGAGTGTGCAGCTCTCTCCGAAAGCCAATAATCCCTCCAGTACGTGAACTGTACTAACTCTCTGTGCAAACAATGTAACTAAGTGAATACTATGTCCTCACTCCAATCGTGCGAATATTATTATTAACTATATAATGTAGTACATTCGGCACACACACACACACACACTTACAATCGTATATATACATTTATTAGGTAAGTGTATCCAAGTGATCAAAATGTAAGTGTGATTGAAATGTAAGTTGTATCCAAAAAGAAAAGTCGATCAAAATGTAAGTGTGCCGGTTCGTTTATGGTGAAACTCTGTAAAACCAAAACAAAAAATAATAATAACAAATTATAAAACAGTAAACTATAAACATACTGACCCTCACTGTGGAAATACTATCTCGAGATGTGCTCCCTGGTTTAAAGGACCTGCAACGCGGTCTCTGTCTGTATTATCTTCAAACTGTAAATGAGCAGAGACGTTGATGTCACCGGGGCCAATCAATTGTGATACTAAGCAGTTATTATCCCAAGTAAAGCCTGCTTCAGGGATCGGATGATATGCTAGTTGAATCCCATCCCATGTCTCACCATTCGCAGCTTGGTATTGAACGTAGCCGACAATGTCAAATCGTGGAACAAATGCGTAGCCGTCAGCAGCTCTGATGAAGGGCCCTTGTAAAGATAGCTTAAAGCTAGCCTGATCCAACTTATCACCGTTGTTGTGAGAACTCCGGATCCCCATTTGATATCTAATCCATTCCGCTGATCCTGAATGGGCTGCCCATTGGGTTCTAATAGCATCACTGTCCTGGCGCCTTGATCAATAGTCCCTGCCGGTAAGAGGTTCAACATCCTGTGCACATTTTTCATGCCGACATTTAACACATGCATTTAACATGAGTCCTTTAAAGTGATGGTATACTCCTGTAGCTGCGCCATCGATCTGATCAAAGAGTAGATTGATTGTGGAACCTGTGCGGCGCGGGCAGCTGTCCGGAGTCGAAGAGAGACGGATCAAAGACCTAACTTACCGCACTGGCAGCAACGAAAGCATTCGTCCGCGCCAATCCGAGTCGCATGACGGAACCGACAAGAAGATTGGCGCAGCAGCAAACCCTCGCGCGGCACAGAGGAAAAACAATGCAGATCGGTGGAAGATCGAAACCCTAAGAGCCAGGCCGGGCGCACCTGCTTTACGAACAGACCCCTGGGCGGGAGAGTTTGTTTGCTTACGCTTAGGGTTGTTCGTTTAGGGTCATTCTATGGCTAGGTGCATTCCGCGGATGCAAGGAGGATTATGCGTTGATTTTCTGGGATTTTCATTGTTTCTGTGTGTTTCTTAATGTGAACGTGCTTTGAGGTTGCGCCGCGTAGATGCGGAAGGATTAGAGATTGCTGTTCACTGCTTGAACCAGGTATTTGATCTACGGAATCAGGTGGATAATGAAGAATATGCGAGAGTTTTCTTTGATACAGCAACCGACCTCAAGAGGTAAGTCGTTTAGCCCATCAGGTGTGTGTTATATATATATATATATATATAATATAGAGAGAGAGAGAGAGAGAGAGAGAGAGAGAAGATGTAACTTATGGAATATTTTCAGGCTATTTGCTATGTTTTATCTATACACACACATAACACATTTCTATAGATTCAATGTTGTTGTGTAGTTATTACATGTGCTATAGTTAATACCATTAATGTTATACATATAATCTGCATTTTGAGAAACAGTTAATACACAGTAGTACGTTTGTTTATGTTCTTTTCTTACGTTACAGGAACGAGACCTAGGAGAAGGTATATTCAGTTGTTTATGCTTTAGCGTTGCGAGTCTAACTCTCTATTAATGCAGGTTATGGGCAGTTTATTGAAGGCTTAAGAGTCTTAGTAACAAACGTCAAGCTCAAGCTAAAACCACTTTCTCGGAGACCTTAAAGGCATGCTTCTATTATATTCATTCTGAAGGTTTTGCCGCATACTGTGTGTGTGTGTGTGTGTGTGAGAGAGAGAGAGAGAGAGAGTGAGTGAGTGTGAGTGAGTGAGTGAGTGAGAGAGAAAGAACTCAAAACGAGTTTTGTTTTGCAGTTGGAATATCAGTGTGATATATCAGAAGAAATTGTGGACAGAATGAGCAACATGTTTGGGAATGAGCAACAAGCCTAACAGTCAGCAAGCGGGCAACATTAAACAAGCAGCCAACAATTCTTTTGCGGTCTAATGGGATCTGTAATGCAAGGAATGCCACAACAGCATCAAATCAACATCAGCAGTGACATGGTACGTATGTAATCAATCTCTTACCTTATCTCATGTAGATAATCTTAACTCATATAATGCATTTGTACTCACATTATATTTACTCGTCCAGTGAAAGTAAACTACATACTGGCTTAGATACGAGTATTAATCTATATATAGCACACAATTCTGTTACAATTCCAATACATGAAGCTTCACGTCAATTTGTTCCAGACAGTGAGGATGAAATGGATATTGATAATACCAAAGTAAGGCCTGTATAAAACCAGCAGAAGTGAACAATAATTGACAATGCCAACGCCGATCCTACGGTAAACCCAAGAACTGAACGATTTTCATGAAGATAACTAGGTACTTAATATATTTTTATATCATCTATATACCATAGTGGTCTAGTTAATTTTTTATATGCTATGAATGTATCTGTATTTAGTATGTGTATAGTAAATAGAATGACATAACATAGATACAGAGTATCTAGTATATGTATAGTACATGTATGTAGTGCAGATAATGCACTAAATACACATGCTATACAGAATAACTTTAATTGTATGATGTTTGTGTGTGTGTAACAATCATTTTCCTAGTAGCTTGTATTTCACGAGTTTCTCCGATAATGTACATATATATCATATACATACATACATACATATATGTATTATAGAAACTCTTATATAGCTATGAACACCAGTACGTGCATATGTCTTAGATGCTTACCATATACACACTGCACAGGTATATCTATTGTAACTATTATAGTTAAGGTACGTATTTAATTACAGTTATTCTACGCTTTTTATAGGTAAGAGGTATGCAACAGTAACAGTATAATATTCTTCTATTTATGTAGTCCTTAAGGAATGTTCATTGGCATACACACACGCAGACAGGCACACGTCTTATGCACTCAATTCATTTAAGTACCTAAAATAGTTTATGTCATATGATAATACGTAACAATATACAAATATGTTTTGACAGGACAATGGAGTCTGGCTTCTGCGATGTACGTACCGAAGCCTAATAGAAATTCACACACACACGCACGCACGCACGCACACATACACGTATAGCATACGATAATGAGGTTTATGACGTATAGCATACGATAATGAGATGTTTACCTTAACCTGAAGGTTAAACTTCTGGACAAACAAGTTGGTAATGCTGTTGCCCGGTTACTTCTTGTTGAGATTGATAAGAAAGTACCAAGCACGCTACTTAAGGATGATATACAGACGTGGAGATCAAAATTACTCAGAGAGGTAATTATACTTAAGTGTATTTGTTATTACACTTGTAATATTTTGATGTAAAGGCTCTTCGAATGCTGAGGCGCATATCTAGTGAGACTATTGAAGAGCTTGAGAAGGAAAACATTTATTTAAGAGAACCAGAGGACTACTTCATTAAAACTCTGCATGTACCTCCCAATTGGATGCGTTACACTAGCAAGGAATTCTATCTTCAAGTAACTCTGTGCCCGCGCGGTGCATGTGTCTGTGTGAGTTGTGTTATTGCTGCAAGTTATACTAAGTAAATCATAAAAATATAGCTATGTAATACTTTTTTTACACAGGATGAGCTTTCTAAACCAATCAAATCATCATTGAAGACAATCAAATCAATTTTGTACGCTCGTAATGATCAAGATGTTCCTCACGTCAATGAGCAACGTGCTTGGAGCTTCAATGTTCTGCATTTCAGTGTGACGTGCAAATCCGGTAAGCTATATAACTTGAGCGTGCGTTTGTGCGTTATGATACTGCATGTCATTTAACATATTTACATGGATATGAATTAAATTTTATCGATATTGTTTTAATATATGTATGCGTATAACACGCACAGCTTCATATGTATATATTATAGATTTCAAATTTCTTACAGAGGATTTGTTTTGTTAAAACAGTCGTTTAGAAGATCTTTGGATTCGAACTCTCAAACCGAGTTAAATTTTATGAGCAGGAAAACCGTGGTGTAATCCGAGGGGATCCATTTCTCCTTCAACATCGAAATATAGCAAAGGTGTGTGTGTATGTGTCTGTAAGTGGGTGGTTATGTGCGTGCGTGCACGCGCATGTAATCTCTCTCTCTCTCTCTCTCTCTCTCTCTCTATATATATATATATAATAATATACACAACATATATATCTGTGTGTGTGTGTGTGTGTGTGTGTGTGTGTGTGTGTGTGTGTGTGCATATATATGTGCTTCTGAAGCTTCATGCATATATACATATAATGTTATGATATGCAGGTTGTCTAAGTAACTTATGTACTGTTATACAAATTTATTGTATGTATTCTATGAGACTGAATATATGTAGACATACACGTACTCTACACATTATAATAATATACTACGTATATCTCTATGTACACACATAGACCTTGGTTTTGAGTGTATGGTTGTAGTTACGTAGAAAACGAGCAGGGTGAAATTTTACGAGATGAGAATTTCACGTTATGGCTTGAACGTAACTCTAGATTCGGGGACATTGTATACAGGAGTTAAGAAACGGTGACCAGGTTTACATTAATCGTCCGCCAGCTTTCCATAAGCATGCAGTACTAGGGCTCGAGGTGAAACTCCTGGGTGACAATAAAGTGTTCTCTATTAGTCCACTTATCTGCCCTCCAATCTTTGCTGACTTTGATGGAGACGCAATTCATGTCTTTCTTGCTCAGTCGACCGAGGTATGTATTGTGTCTGTGCGTTATCTATATTATAAATCCGTAATACATACTCTATCATTGTGTGTATTTATGTTTTTCTTGGTGTAATATACATGTTACATTTACACATAAGCTATGATGTACAAGATTAAACTTAAGATAGATAGAGTGATAGTTGTGTATATATCAGAGTCTGAGCTATGTATGTAGTCCTGAATACAACCCTATGCGTGACAATGTATGTATGTCTATGCATGGTGTGTATAGTCGATTGGTATTAAATGTGACTCGCATTTTATGTCTATGATATAGTACATAGACAGAGTACGGATTTACCCTGTATTTACACGAAAGTACGTACGTCATATATACATATTGTATATATGTATGTGCGGACGATAATACAATATGGAGTTATAATGCTGTATAATAAACTATTCATTAGTAAGCTTTTATCTGTTGTAGCATACATCATGCATATGTATCTTCACGCAAATATGCTGTTCTTGTTCTAGGATATAGTTATAGTGTTCAATGTATGCTTGTCTGTTATATGTTACTGTTTCTTATATGATTAAATGTGACACCTTAATGTCCTAATAATATACTCATCAATAAGTAAATGATATAGTTAATGGTGTTCATCTGGCTTGTAATGCTCATTAACACAGACACACACAACACTATATATGTACACTTACAAGGACGTGTGTAGGTCAAGGCTGAGCTTGCAGAGCTGATAGTTATCTCAAAGCAGCTGTTTTCATCACAAGGCGGTGGATCTATCACTGGTTTGATGCAAGACTCCCTTCTCGGCCTCATTCTCACTAGATACAATGTCTTCTTGCAAAAAACTTGACGTCCAGCAGCTGCAGGTGCTTGTGCGCCATATGTGTGCTGCATTCGCATAAATAACTATATATGATGTTTATAATCTGTGGACTAAATTTAATAATCTCGCTATAAGTCTGTATATTTTATTTTAAGACTTTTGTGTACATATGTGCAGACACTTCATTTATGTCTTTTTGTGAGCATTATAATACATTCTCACTTTCCACTTCAAAGAGCATTCAAAGAGCATTCTCACTTCCCAAGAGCTACAATTATGAAAGGTGGGTTTGTACCATGTGTGTTTTGTGATCTAGGTGTATGTAGCTATAGTTGTGTGGGTGTGGTGTGTGAGAAAGAGATGTATACTGTATAGATTTTGCTGAGTTCGTTTGTTTAAAGCTCGGACAAGAAGGTGCTGATTAGCAATGGTGAATTTTTGCGAGTAGATTCACGTTCTTCAGGCTGGTTGTATATATATGTGTGTGTGTGTGTGATATTTACTCTTATGCATCTACGTTTAGCCTATGCAAGGTGCTGTGTATGCACAGTGCATGGATGTTTTTGACTATATCAAGCCAACATAGTGAGAGAGACCTAGCTCTCACCGGAACAATGGGATTTTTAAAAAAGTGGAATTTTTAAAAAAAGTGTTGCAATGTTATGTTGTGTGTGTGTGCATGGTATGATGTATGCACGCATGATATTATGTATACACATGGTACTCATGCATGACATGATGTATGAATATTAGGCATCATGCTAGACAACATACTTATGCATACACTAATACATGTCCTTTTCTTCAATATTCACTTTTGTGACCCATTCGTTTGAAAATTGAAAAGCCATCTCATTTCATAAGTGAGTTGGTGAGATATTATCTCATTTATGATTATGTCAATGACAAAATGAAGACTTTTTTACTTCATAAACTAACTCACTCGTGAAATGAGTAGCTGTTTCACTTTGTAAGTGAATTAAATTAATGAAGTGAACATTCAAGAATGGCTAAATACATATTAAAATCTATTTGGATTAAAAAAAAGATACTTTATGAAGGCTACATCTTTAAATTTATGTTTTCATTATCATTATTTATTGTTCTGGCTCTATATGTAATCTCTTTATGTTTTTTATATGCTGTCATTCACTCAATTGCTGCCATTTCAAAAATTGAGTCATTATGAAGAGTGTGAGTTGTTCTTTTTTAAAGGAATTAATTTGCTTATAAGTTTAAATAGGTTTTAATCAATTTTGTGAAATTTTAAACATATATGATGATAAGATGTTACATTTTGTTGTTTACAATTAATTATTTGTGATAAATAAAACTTGGAAAATAAGAATGTATTTTACATCTTTACAATAAGATAATGTTATGATTTTTTAAAATTTTTTGCTCACAACATGGTATTAATAATCATGGTTTGTGTCATGATTTTTTTGAGTTTCTGTATGTAAAGATCTTTTTAATTATGTGAATTATTATAACATGTAATATGATATGATGAAGGACATTGCAAAGTAGTTAATAATTAATTGTGCAACTTTATATGTACTCTTGAGGCTTAAGGCTAAACTAATGTCTTTACATTCAAGAATGTTGTTGATGTTGCTTTACGTTTGTTGTCATGGATTTTGTTATGGCCACAAGTATGTTGTATAGAGTAATTGTTGTGTATGAGGCTTTAAGAATTATAAATATATAAGCCATGCAATTTAAAACTAGAAAGGGATTGAGAGAAAAGAAATATTCTTAATGTTTAGCAATGGTGATAGTGCATATTACCATCTATAATCACATATGTATATGTTAGAATGCTTCAACTGCAATGACTTAAAAATAAATAAAAAAACATTATTGGGTCAATACATGACACACAATGAAACATTAACTATATGACTAGTTTATGTAGTAAATGCTGCATAACCAATAACACATTAACACCTATTGTCAGCAAGCTTAACCTTAAAAGAAACTCCTAAATACCACATTGAAATTTACATTATAAATAAGTTAAAAATTTCTTACTTAACCTAAGAGTTTAAATCTCACCAAACCCAAGGTTCAATTATTTTATTTTATAAATTTGACGTTTAAATTCATATAAGAAATAATCACTTGAGTGACAGAGTGTTAAATAAGAATAACTTAATGTTCCATGTTCATTAAAGTAGATGATTCTTTATGTGACAGTGACATATAAAATTAATTGTTACATATTAAGAATATTTATAGAAATGTAAAAGGTCAATTACTATTGCAAAGAGCTCTTATATTATTGAACGGAATGATAATCATTGTACTAGTGCTGATTTTTATTCAAATGTTCTCATATAAATTATCACTTGATGACAATGCTAAGATATAAGTATATTGTTTGAATATTATTAATAATCTTAATGAAATTAGGAGAATTGATCATGTTAAGACATGAGTATGATGTTTGCCACATTATTAATATTTTTAATTTATTTACTCTTTTGAATAATCAAACATTACTCAAAGAAAATCAATGAGCTACAATTCTTTTTTTATTTATTAAGTAGTATGACCTTTCTAATTGACAAAGACATTAACTTTAAGAAAAAAACTATTAAATGTTATACATTTTAAATCTTAAGTTGATCTTTAATGTTATTAATTAACTCTTTAACTTTTATGAAAATATGAAAATATAAGTAAACTCAAATATGAATAGTATGTAGAAGTAAGAGTTAGTGCCAATTTAATCCTGAGTGAAAAGAACCAACTACTCTAAAGTATAATTTCCCTTAAAATTGTAGTGGAAACTTGGAATTAAATTTGGAGGTGACCTTATCTTTACACTAAGTTCATTTAAAAAGTATATGTAAGTAGATTAAATGAAAATGAGATTCTATGCTTAACTTGTTATTTACAAAAGGATTTTGAGGGATTCCACATGAAAATAATATGATCAAAATAATAGTATATAATTTATCCTTAATGAACGTGTTTCTTCATTTTGTGAAAAAATTCACTTTAATAAGTTAATATCCAAATTCATTTTATTTTTTGTGAAAAATTAAAAACATTTGTCATTCTTCAAATTATAAAATTTAATATGAAAAATGAATTATTTAGTATTATGACTCTTAAAATTTATATAATGAAATGCAATTACAACCTTAAACTCTTTTTATTTTTCTAATTAAAATCTTAATAATGTTTAACATTATAATAAATCTTTTCAAGTCAATTTTTTTAACACTATAATAAATCTTTTTAGGTTCCCTTTTATTACATCTTTATATTTGAAAGGCTACATATTATAATATGACCTTTATATGTCCTTTCGTAAATAACAAAACAAATTATTTTTGAATTTTTTATGTGATACTAATTGGTTAAATGATTGAATTTTATAGTGTTATTCAAGTAAAACATGTTTTGAGTAATTGAGTGATCTTTGTATGTTAAAATTTTTTTTTGTCCATTGAAGAGAAAGTTTGAGTAATAGTCTATCTTTCCCAACATTATTTAATATCCTCATTAAATAAAGATATATCTATTATATAATGATGCTAAAGATCATATAATGATTAACTAAAATATGATATGATAAAAAATTGTCTTAAAAATTTATATTTGATATTATCTTTTTACATTTATACTCAAATTTAAGATCTCATAATTTATAAAATTATTATTACATAATCATAAATTAATTAGACAAACTGAAAGAATGGAAAATATATAAATTGATCATGTATTGTAATAGGGAGAAACCTCAATTATATAGTTGTCTCCCCTGCTATATGGCACATATGTAACATGTGGTATTGACACATGGGACAAGTCACCACCCATGTGTCATTATGCATGTGATATATTGTATGCAGTATATACACACATGCATATTACATGTTACTTTACCTTATTATTCCTTGGTGTGTTTAAATGTTTTAGCAAATCTCTAATCCATAGCTACTCATTGAATCATGTGAATAATTTTTCTTCATGAGATCTCACCAATTGTACTTGGTATACATGAAAACTAACTTTTTTAAAACCACTTGGCAAACTTATGTTAAAACTGTTGGCTAACCAAGCTCAATCAACTTTGAAAACATATCAATTATCACCTTCCTCATATTTTCATGAGGATTAATGTCATGCATTGTTGATGGACTTGAGCTCGACCAAAATGTTTAGCAAATTCTACAAGCAGAAAAATTAAAATAACATTTATTATATTGAACTTACATCTTGCATCCTCAACATGTGATAAAACTTATAGTAATCTCAATCATTAAGCAATTTTAAAATCATATTCATAAGTACAAATCTAATTCATTAAGTAATTTTAAAATCATATTTATACAATACCAAAAAATACCAATCTAATTCATTAAGTAATTTTACATTATATTCGGTTCTTATAGGTTGTATAAATGGTGTGGAGACTACTCAAGAAATTTATGAGATGTTCTTTAAGGAATGAAAGTAAACAATACTTATCTTTTTTATGAAAAATCCTTGTTGTTGACTTGGTTTGGTTAAGAATTGTAGATCCATTATAGGACCAAGTTATAAAAGAGACTTATTTGGATGTACTTCATCATTTGAAAAATTACTCTTGTCAACTTCCACTCTATGCATATGTATATATACATACACGCACATGCACATGCCACACACTTACAATTGTACTCAAAAAACATGTCAAATGGTCTTTGTCAAGGCCTTTCTCAAAACATCAGGAGATAAAGTATGGTTTGTTATATTACGATTTCAAACACCATAAATTACTTAGGTTTAAGGTTAGGGTTGATAACATTTTTCATAAATTGATTATCTCCAAGTTGCAATTGCCAATAGATTAAAGAGAAAAGACTTACATTATAAACACAACCCTAGTCAATGTCCATTAAGTTAAATGTACTTGCATTCTATTAAAACCCACATATAATGTTTGTTAGTGGTGAAACTTCTCACTTAATATATCATTTAAAAATAAATTCAATGTTACTTATTAATTGTCCATTGACACTAGTATGTCATTCATATGCATAAACTTGCTTATAAAATTTATTTATTGATTTCTTATTCTATTATATGAGGCTATGTTAAGCATTAACCATATAACAATCATTAACAGAGTAATAAAAGGGGATGATTCCTTGCTTGTTATACACTATGGATTAATCCTAATTGAAATTAATGTTTTAAATAATTAATTGTATGTTTAGTCTAATTGGTTTTGCCATATTAAGATATTATATTTGTTTAATTATAAGCAAACTATTATGAGTAATTTATTCTTTGTTTTATATTTAAATATTGAATATTATAATTATTATTTCAATTGAAAATGTTAATAATTTATTAGGTTTAACTATTTGACTTCTTCAAACTTAAAAAATAATAACTTATCATCTAATCAGTTAAATTACAAAAAAAAACTATGGATTTATTCGACTTGAGTTTTAAAAAATTAATCAGCTAAACAAAATATTTTTGCTTATTTTGTATTTGACATGTATTCAATGGTACAGCTTCGTTAACTTTATTTTAAAATACATTGTTCTTTAATAAACATTTTTACATTCTTTAAAATGTTATATTATATCCTTATCGGGAAAATTAATGGTAACACTAAAATTTAATTCTTTCAACTTCTAATTTTTTATTTAAAAAATTTTTATTTACATTTACATATGTTGGCATGCTATTTACGTTGTTATTTTTCTTTGGCCTACCGGATTTTCTTTTAGAAGGAACCACATCTTTAAAATTGATTTTATTGGTTTCCAAGTTCAAAATGACGCATGTCATACTTAACATTCAGAACCCTAATTTATTTTTATTTTTTATTATTTAATTTAATTTAGTTAAGGCTTGGTTGATCTTAATAATTATTTATTTTTCACTAGATTTAGTGACTATTTCTTGGGAATAGTTAGAAAGCTACAAAACCATTAATATTTAACACACACATGAAACCAACTTAATATGCCCATTTTTAACATCTTGTTAGTGTTTAATAAGTGTTTTAATTGGTATTTATACTGAATTTCCATGAATTTATACTTAATAATATATATAAAAAATCAATTTACAAAATTGTGGGAACAACAAAATTTTATTAATTATTAATTTGTGGTGGTTTATTAATTTTTACACAGTCCAAGCTGGATCAAAATATTATATTAATAGACAAGTTATTAATTTAGATAGGTCTAGTGTACATGAGTCAAGTGATTTTACTAGATAGCTCTTTTAGAATAATCAATCAAAACATTTAATGTCCACTTGATCTTTAATCTAATTTGTTGTATCACTTGAGGGTTACACCCTTCAAACTTGTGAAACAATTACATGATATGTTCACTGAATTAATGATAATAATGAACAATCACATGAAAATAATTAAAAAATTTGTGGATAAATTTTCATAATTATAAAGTCATTAGAAGAAAAAGCAGAATACATGGACACAAATATTTCCACCACCATGAGAAAAAAGAAAACTAAGAAAAAAGTGAAAAAAATCAAGAAAGAAAGTGCTTAACACTATCACCATTGAAAGAATAGAAAATTTATAAATTGACAATATATTGTACATGGAGAAACCTTATAATATAGTGGTTCTCCCCTATCATGTGACACACATGCGACACACGATGCTGACACAAGAGGTCATGTCACCACATAAGCAATCAGTAATGTGACCAAAATTAATTTGATTCATTCATACTCTTCATCATGTAACATTAAAGAATACTTTTGTATTAGCTTAACACTTTAATTAGAATTTAATAAAGAATAAGGTCTAGTTGAATTGCTTGCTCCTCATGTTCATTATGTTGTTCCAATCAAGGTAGATGTTAGCATATGTTAATAATCTTCTAGCTTTTGCACATATTCCTGATCATAAAGGTAAAAATGAACAGAACCATAAAAGAATTAATTTAAATAATTAGATCGGCATAATCAAGTTTATTATTGGGCATGTTGATTACATGATATATATAACACACATGCATTATATACCCGAATTGATGACTACACATCCAAAAGTGCATTATATACCCGAATTGATGACTACACTCCAAAAGTTGTTCTATGGTTATTGTGGTTTTTAATCATGAAGGTGTTAATGATAACATTTCAATTTAAGAGGATCTACTAAAAAAAAAAATGAGTAATTACATGGAAAATGAAGGGATGATGTATGACTTCACCTTTATGTATTTTTATATGCATATCAAGTTCTAACCAATTATCTAGTTTTTACTTTTTATCTTTTTATGCATAAGTGTATGGCATTTTAGTGATGGTGGTAGTTAATTTTAATTTATTATGTTTTGGCAACTAAATCCTAGATTGAGCGATATTTTTATCTTTGATATGTGACAAAAAGCCTTACACATCTTATATAATAATGACCAATCTTTGCGATGTCTCCGTGCATAATGTAGAGAATAGGTAGTGATGGTCTTAAATTTGCTTCCAACTTACACAATATGGTTCTTCACATGACTTAGGTTATCATCGATTAAAGTAATTTAAATCAGTTTTTAATTTCTCGATGATGTGATTTCAACACCTAAATGTTGTTCAAGGCATTAATATATAAAATCTCAAATTACTTAATGAATTGGAGTACCATATAATTAAATTTCTTATTTCAAACATTATATGGATATCATCTGAAATTGCTTAGTGAATTGGGGTTACTCTTAAATTTATTACATATATGAATATAATTTGAAATTACTTAATGAATTTAAGTTACAATTGATTAGTATCTCTTATTTTAAAGTATTATGTAAATATGATTTGAAATTGCATAGTGAATTAAGGTTACTATCAAGTTACCACATACTAAAATGCCAAGATGTGGGGTTATTATAGAGTTTATCACATGCATAAATAAATATGTCTAGTGAGTTGAAATTATCATTGATTGGTATTTTTCATTTTAAGGGATTGTATGGATATGATTTAAATTTATTTATAATAAATTGGGTTTACTATTGAGTTTATCACATGTTGAGGATATTAAGATATGGGTTCAACACTTAAATATTGCTGAAGGTATTGTATGAATATAATTTAAATTGCTTATGAATTAGAGTTTCATATATTGATTACATGTGTAAATTTTTTCTTATGGTTTATACATATTAAAACTTTGTTATCTAGTACAAATTATATTTTTTTATTTTTCTATGTTACAATGCAATAAATTTTGTATTACTGATCAAATTGTATTTTATATTGTCATATTTTAATAACACAATAACCATACTTCATGATATTATACATTATGTTCAATATCAAATAATAATGTATTAAAAAATATAACCGAGTGTGTTCATTTATGTATTGTGTATGTGTGCTTTAACATGTGTTTATATATTAATAACAATTGATATTAAGAGGCTTCTATTGGCATTGAGCTTCCAACAACTAAACAAATGTGAAGAATGGGACTTACAACCAGGTGGTGAATTTTTCTATTTGAAACATATATCGATATTTACTTTTGTTATTGGTTGGAAATATGCATTTTTAATCTAGCTTTCTATGAAATAATGACTTTATTCCTACTTTTAGATATAAACATGGTGGAAGATTTCATGTATTGCTGCACACACAAATAGTCCTTAGCTGAAGTTAAGACTACCTTCTACTGTAGCTAAGGGCACCTTTTAAGTGTCCAAGTTCAAACATATTGAACTCTGACTATGGAATACTTGGTTTTAATAAGTGGTGTGTATGTGTATAACTATTTTTACGACTGTAATGAAGAAAAGTGCATATTCTTATTGTTAGATGCTTGTTCATGAATTATGAATCATTATTAATAAGTTTAGGTCTTTATCTATCTTTATTACAAATAATCATTCTCAATACTGTGAATATTTGCAAAACATATATAGCACTATAATATAGCTGTGTAATAAATATTTTGACAACATGAATGTATCCTTAAGTTAAGGACAACATTTTGTTTGAATGTCACAAAAAACTATATTAAGGTGTACAAACAAAATTATACAAAATCAAATAACACATAAACTAGCCCTTACCTCGTTTTACTTTAATAACACTAGTATTTTAACCATTTGGCCGACTAATTCACATAAAAAGATTGATAAAAAAATTAGGAACCAACATAAAGGATACATAAAAGCCATATTATGATATGTAACCTTTCAAATGCAACAGATGTAATAAAGGAAACTTAATAAAAATAATACTATGTGATATAATAACTTAAATAAAATCCATTATTTAAGTAGGAAAGAAGTATTGTATTTCTTTGTTTTTAAATAAAATCAACAATGTTTAACCTTGTATATCAATTTTGTTACTTTAACGTCAAAGCTCAAAAATGTAAAAAATTTTCAAAACAAAAATAATTATTTATTTAAATTCTTATTTCATATGTTATGAATACATTTTCAACCTAAGTAGCCCTTATGCAATCTCAAAGTTCAAAAGAAAGCGTTTGTTACATAATTTAATTTAAAATTGAATTTATAAATTATAATTTCAATATTTTAATTTTAATTCCAGAATTAACGGTGGAATTTTAAGTTAAAATGTAAATCAATATTAAAATTATATATTAAATCTGTAATGTATATGCTGCCGTGAATTACTAATTTACTTGCATAGAATATAAATATTCTTTGGATGTTATCCTTTTAAAATTGACATTAATATTAAGAATTTCTTTTAAAGCTAAATTTAAAATAAACTTTCTGTTTACTTAAATTCAATCCCTGCCCTTAAATAGTGGTAAACGAAGGTTGATATGAATAAAACATATCTCCATCTCCGTGAGCCGATCGTCCATACACAAATCGCCAAGTCTCAGTTACCATCTGAAAAAAATAAATTCAAAATTCAAAATGAGAGAGAACAATTACAAACATAGATACTACTTACATTGTAAACACAACCCCACTGACATCATGAAGTAAAAAGTGATTACTTGCTCACCACCTCCAACATCGACTCGTGATCCATTTCCTTAACACCTTCTTAAACCCCATGGAAGATTTTCTAAAGGCAAACTTGTTAAAACTTGCCATTCATTGTTGTCATTTAAAATAAAAAACCCAATGTTACTCGCCCATTGCCCACAGGTATCTTATTCACCAGCACAATCTTACCTACAAAACCGATGCGTTAGAGCCAACATGTATATGCAAATGAATTTGAACACACACACTAACCTCCAGCAAATACACCAATGCGTTATCATAAAGACAATAGCCAGGAAAATCAATTCCTCTGCAAAAGCATACTATAGCTGGGTTGATACATGTTCAAGGGAAGTGTGGTCCAAGTTGCAAGTGTGATAATGTCGGTTGGGTCCCAAACATTCATGGATTAAGCGATCTCAACCCATTCTCCGAGGCTGTGATGAATGTAAGCTTGTCCTCTCTCAAAATCATACAGCCCTTCCCGTTCACAACTAGCTCCCCAGTCGCTCCAAGCAAGGTTGTGGGAACGTCTTGGAGGACACCCACTCACCCTGTTTGGAATCGTAAACTTGCACTACAATCTCGTATAAACGAGAGTGGTCCAAATGAATCCTCTCAAGCAAACAACAATGAAGTGTCCCCGTGCAGTACCTCGTTCCTGAATACCAGGTAAATGATGCTGCTTCTCTTGTAAGTGGACGTCACATTCGGAGGTGAAGGAAGCTGAATCCAGCTGTTCAACATAAGGGGGTTGCATACAAATGCAACAAAACCGTGGCTGCTGAATAGACCGTGGACAAGTATCAATCCTGACAAACCACAAACCGAAAGAGAGTCTATGTAGTGGTCCAACCAGCTGCTTTGAGTGAGATCCCTGGGGATGTGAAACTCAGCCTTCTCCAAGACGGGACTTTTGCTGTCCCATCCAATAGATGAATACAGTTGTGGCCAAGCCGTATGTACCACTCCTGTTTGGGTACAATACTCTGGTTGAGTGCCGAGCGCCATTCCTTGGAGACGGTCTTAAACCGGCATACAGACGGCACTGGAAGGAAGCTCGCAATATGGGACTGTAATTCGGAGGTGTCTTACCCCAAAAACGTGAATTCAACTTCCTGGTGCGTTTCTTAATCATCCCATTCCATGGCCTAGGAACTGGAAGTACCTTTCTCACCCACGCTGGTTCTTCTGGCATCACATGTCATTCTAGACCTAACCTAATCCTAAATTTAGTTTAACTCAATTAAATTAACCTAGTCAAATTTTGGATTATGGGATAATATATATGAAACACACGATTTTGTATTTCTTACTGAAGCGAACTGTTTTAATAAATATTGGACAATTAGATACAATCCGTATTGTCATTGGTGATTTTAATCAGAGATGCTCATTTAAAAAGTATACATAAAACTTGTGATTCTGTAATCTAACATATAGACAATTATACGCGTGTTACACATTATGCAGTTATGGTTTCTATGCATGCACATACGAACACATAGATGTATAGTACGCGTGTACTACATTATCTGTGGCACATGAATATGTACAAGCTAGTACACTGCACAATCTCCCTCTCTCTCTCACACACGCGCGCGCGCACGCAATCTCCACACATACTTCTCATTATCATCCGAAGCTCGCTTTCTTCTCCCTGTAGACTCCGCCTGAGTTCTTAATAGTATTGAGAGCAGTCCCGTTGAGCCTTGAAGTTGCAAGATGAGCATCTACCTTCCCTGTACATTCTGTAGCTGAACAGAAACTCTCTACCCTTGCATTGCCTCCGAGTGTGCAGGTCTCTCCGAAGCCTCCAGTACATGAACTGTACTAACTCCCTGTGCAAACAATGTAACTAAGTGAATACTACGTCCCACTCCAACCGTGCGTGTGATTTGTGTGTGGATATTACTATTAAGCAACCTTACCACAACTAAATACTAACCTGTTCAGCTAGTCGGGTATCACGTTCTCTTGCTATCACTTCTGCATGCCTTTCTGCCTTCTTTATACGTGTATGTGTGATTAATGCATTGTGTGCGTGTGTGTGTGTAAATATATATTAGGTTTCGATAGAAGCCACAGACTCTACGTATTTATCATCATGACATAAATTATTTACGTACTTATATGAATTGCGTGCATAAGACGTGTGCCTGCCTGCGTGTGTGTATGCCAATGAACATTCCTTAAGGACTGTTATTCACATAAATAGAAGAATATATATACTGCTAACATACCTATACATCTTAACTTAGATTAACTGTAATTAAATACGTAAGCTACTTATGGATGATATAACAAGACGTTGGAGACCATTCTTTCTAGAATGGTTATGTGTGTGTTTACACTTGTAATAGTTTGATGTAAAGAGCCTTTTGAAGAGCTTGAAAAGGAAAACATTTATTTAAGAGAACAACATTAAAACTCTCCACGTACCCTCCCAATTGGATGCGTTACACTAGCGAGGAATTCTATCTTCAAGCAACTCCGTGCGTGTGCGCGCCCGCGCGTATGTGCCTGTGTGAGTGTGTTATTGCTCCAAGAAAGCTAAGCAAAGGACAAAGTAAATCATAAGTATATAACATATTTGATGATGGATGGGGTTGGTACTGAATTCATGCATTAACTGTTGGTGAGTTTAACTTACTAAACTACCCATCTAAACCCTATCGTGACTCGGAAATCAATCGAAGAATTGAACCAATTCGTGAAAAATGAAAAATGAGAAGAGTTTTAGAAGATAAATTTTGTTTTGGATATGTTTAACAACAGCAGATCAAATTTAAATGCATAAATGCACTAGATAGAATTGTTTTGAACTACATCCAGAGGTCCAATAACTTAATTTAATAAGTAATAAGAGTAAACTTCAAAAGTAAAGAGTGGTTATAATAAAATTTATGATATTAACCATTGATTATTGATATGAGTTTTTAACCATTACACTTAGTGTGAGTTCAACCATGGTTTTCTACATATTTTTTTGAAACATTGTGAATTTATTAATTAGTTTTATATAATTTACAACATTGTTTATAAGGTTCTCTTTTTAATAGTTGTCTCATCTAAATATTCTCTTCCCATTGATAGCTGAATGTGGGGCTTTCTTTTGGTTGACATTTGCCTTAAACACAAACATATATGGTTTTTCCTCATTCTTTGTAGCACATAGAGACTTGAAAACTTGGAACATCAACTCTTTAACATCCACATTAAAGAACACTGAAGGAAGGTACTTTGATCTCCCATAGCCATTTTTTTTAAATCAAATGTTTTTAGCATATATTAATAAAGACAATGTTAAAACCAAACTTAAAAAATAAGTTATATAATAAGTTTTATTATTTATCTTTAAAATGTAATATTATAAATAAATAATATTAGAATAATATTAAGATGAATTAATTAATTATTAAATATCTAATTAATATAACATATCAATTAATATTAATGTAGAATATCTAATATAAGAGGATGCATCTCGTTATAATATTAGCATTACTTATACCTTTTTAGGCTATAAGAGATGACTTTGATAATGAAATATAATTTTATATGTTACTTTAGATAATTGTTCCATGGAAGAAAATGAAATGATTTAATTATTTAGCACACGAGTGAAACACTATACATATGATAACAACTCAGCGAGATCAATCTCATTGGAATACAATAAAATTTAATTTATTTACATTAACAAGATTATGGAATGTATATCTGGGAAATTTAAAATTATAAACAGGAACTAGTAGTTAATTATTTGTGTTAACTAGTAATAAAAGTTCATTTAATCTCTTGACAAGAAGCGTCTCATGACACAACAAGTGATTTATTTTCTTTCAATAAGTTAGACATAATACATGTTCATACATACAAGTAAATGTACATTTGGCATGTAAGCATTTGTAAAAGATTGACATATATGAGATTTTAAGAAACGTTATATGTTTGTGGCAATTAGAAAATGCAGAAGCATTTGCTGCAGTCTATTGTACCAATTTTGTAATGTTTGCTTGTTCCTCTCTTCATATTTGCACACTTCATAAAATCGAATAGTTACTCTGTTTAAGGTGTCTGTTCGAGCATTTTCAATTTGATAAACATGTCATAAACTTTTAGTCACTTGCAATTTTACATATTGGTAATGTCACTCCTTGGAGTAGTAATTTCTTGGATTGAATCATTGTTGGAAATGTTTACAATCTAGTGGGTACTTTTGCATATACACCTTGAGAGACATGTTTTTGCCCTCGTTTTTTATATTTTCCAAAAATAACATAATGTAACGATGAACCTTGCGTAGTGAATCTTCCATGGCATCGGCTGGAGCTTTCTTAAAGGGATCATAAGTTTTCGGATGAAGAGTAGATGACCAAATACTTGTATGGGATGTCATTGGCCAACAAATGTCAATGTTATCACTTTCATGCATCTTATAAATGTGGTTAAGAGCGATTGTTTAGTTCTTTATAAAGTAACATCGATGTGGATCTTGCACATTCATGTTGCTAATGCTTTTGCAATGTACTTGATACCAGACACCCGCAAGGGAGTATCGATAGTTTGGTGCACAAGGTCCTTTGCATTCTTGTATATTCATGTGGTTTAGATATAAATAGGATGCCTTTCTCATTGAGAAAATGGAGGAAGTTTTGGGTCCATGGGTGTTCAATCCAGTAGCACGACCTTTAAAGGCCATTTTTTACCACTTTTTGTGATTCATTATTCTTTGCGTTTGTGTCCCAACACATCATTCAAGTCAAGGATTGGAATGAGCATTCTTTTGGATCCACCAATTGGCAATTCAATACTAACGTAAGTGGAGGACATGAGGATGCTGATTCCTTTATTTAGGCCTGGACGCTATTGGTTGCGGAACCTGTGAATTTGAATTAGATTGTTTTTGTGAAATCTTTTTAGGTTTTGTGTCTTGGACTGCCTTGTTCAAATAGTGCAAGGTCATTGACTTCTTCGTTGCAATTCCTTCTAACCACAACATCTTACTTTCTTTTGTATATGAGACTTCTTCCTCTCCATCATCATATGTATTCGTTTTGGAGGCCTTATTAACATTTCAAAGTCCACATCGTTCTAGAGGCCCTAAATAGTACAACTACCAAAGTTTCTTGTTCTCTTGTAGATGGTTAATTGACTCCTCAACCACATCACATTTTCTCTTCCCACTAGTTGTTTTCTTCGGCCTTCCTCTTTGGATATGTTATGGTGAGGGTGAGTTGATTTACAACCTTCTAGCAATGTTGAAAAACATCACTTGATAGACCAAACCCCTTGTAGTTCTTGTGTGGCACTTAAGAGCAGTCCATCTTTTCAACTGTGATAATTATCTTAGCCTTCATGTAACTGCCAATCTCTTGCCTAGCTTGAATGATTGGAACCTCAACTGTTAGAGTTCTTATTCGAAAGGTCAACACGTGGCAACACATGACTACCAAGTGGTCATTTAATGTCAACATCCTATGTGAGCAACGTTAAGTCTTTTAAGATGTTCTTAAAAGCTTAACTCAGATGTCCAAATAGGTATGAGACTTAGGGTCCTATTTTAAGTCATGTCCTAGAAGACCTAGACAAGCTCATGCCCTAACCCCACCAATGAAACATGTTCCACACATACCCCCGTGACAAAGTTAAAACGTCGTCACTACCCTTGAGGAATCACCCTCATCTGAGAGTACAACCCCTTTAAGGTAATAAAGGGTACCCTAAACCACAACTAATCCTTAAGGGTTTGAGTGGGATACTAAGTAAACTCCATAAGACTAAGTTTGGATAACCTTAAGTATAGGATTTCACAAGTGCCTCACGAAAGGGCTCATGTTAACAAAGCTTAGGTTGTTCAACCCCTAAATCCCAAGGAGAACACCCCCTAACCAATTATGTCCATAACACACCCAATTACAAAACCTAAGCTCCCTTGAGCATATGCTCAATGTTTAACACCCTAATGTGAACAAAATACGCTTGCTTGCTAGAATATTTAACCCCTCGATGTATAACTCATGAATAACCCCAAAAGGCATCATTGGGCATTGTATTATGTGTCATTTAATTCAATGTCACATGTTTATGTGATATTGTCACCATAGCCCCCTCAAACTCAAGAGTTACACTTGGCGTCACGAACATGACTCGCAAATGCCAACTCTAAAACCTTCTCTTTGTGAACCTTTAGGAACATGGTAGAGAGAACCTGTCGGTCAAGATCCCATGCCCATAGTTGGACAAGGACATGGATGTGTTTTGCTTAATTATGAGAACTACTTTTAACTTGACATGGAGGAGGAGGCTGGATACATGCTCAATCTTTAATTAAAGGAACATGTATTTTAACAAGAGCTCTCAAACGTAGATTTGCCAATGTTAAGGGTAAGTTACCCCAATACCCTATCATCTAGAAATTAAAGCAACACAACATAGGATTGTGTTTTGATGACATAAGCTTAATTTAGATCGGTAAAAGAATAATGAGCTACTTATGAACCCATAAACTTTCACTACATATATCTAAAATATGTACAATTATTTGATAATATGTATATATACATATGTGATTTGATTATAAGTGTGTAGACAACATATGTATCAAAGAAGATACAACATAATATGTATGTGTGTGTGTGTGTGTATATATATCCACATTATGCATGTCCTATGGGATTATGGTGTATTTGATTATTGTTAATACAAGTAGGTAATAATTGTTCATTATTGGAACCCACCAAATGGTGTCAACAAGTTTCAAGTATGTAGTTTATGTGTTGTTCATTAAAAGATAGACTTAACCCGACTTCAAGGCAGATAGAATCAAAGGCTTTAGACTAAAAACACATGTATACACACATATATATATAGTTAACTTACTATATAGCTAAAATTGTTAATATATAAAACTTTGTAATCTACTACACAAGGAGTCCAAAGTAGTGGCTTTTGTGAGGCAAACCCCTAAACGAATTTATGGTCATTCATGAGACTAACTGCCAAGAAGCTACTATATATTTATGCCTTTTTGTGAGAACTTGAGGTATGGCTTATACAAGTGAGGAAGTGACTTAATATATTAACTTCTTAGTGGCTTATCCTAATTGCTTGCATTAGTGAATGGTTTGCACTAATGATTTATCTAGCAATTTAATTTTTTAACTTTTGAGTATACATAAATCACTATATTAGGCCATTTCATAACTGCATAGAAGATCAATGGTTTTTTATGAGACTACCTATTGTTTAAAGTCATTATGTTAAGCCACTATATAAACAAAATGAATAGTCTCATGAACTATTACTAATCTTTTATAATGGTTTAGATGATGACTAGTAACTTTGTGAGAGCTCGGAATATAGAAATGTGTATATCCATTAGTTCAGAAACCCTAACTTATATACAAGAGCGAGTGGTCCAGATTGAATCCAATCCGACGGCTATCAAAATCCACTACGCTAATAATAGTATGTGCACATGCAGCCGTACACGTGGATCTTACATCATCCCCTCCTCGGAAGGGTGTAAGTTGGTTAGGGTTCTCTTGTAGACGGGCCCGGATCTGGAGGAACATCAGGAGGAGGCACTGGTGGATCTGTAGGCGGCACAACTTGTTCCCGTTGCACAAAATGCTTCAACCGTTGTACATGTACAATCTCCGGAGGATCGGGTTGAATGTCGTGCCGAACCTCATAAACCTGTGGCCCTACTTGCCGTAACACTCGATACGGTCCTTTCCATGAGGAAGGAGACTCTTAGCTAAACCACGTACCGTAAGCTTGGGAAAACGAACCAACACCAGTTCATCAACCTTGTACTCCGCAGGAGGACGATGATGCGAGTTGTAGCGTTGTTGTTGTCCTACTTGTACGCGGCCCAAGTGTTCTGCTGACTCCGCACGAACCAATGGAAGATGCTCGTCAGATACCGATCCCATGACCTAGCATCAGCAGCTCGCGGTAACCGAGAAGGCAAACCCAACTCCGTTGGCAACACCGGGTCATGACCATACAAAGCTTATATGGAAGTACCAATGGAACTTTGAACTCCAGTGACATAAGCATATCGGAGAGACGGCAGATAACCATCCCAATCTGAATGTTGAAAGTTCACATACTTTGCGATCATCCCCTTGAAGGTTCTACAGCCGTTCCACTAAACCATCTGTCTGAGGATGATAAGCACTTGTGAAAGTGTGGCGTATCCCTAATCGAGATGTCAAAACATGAAATGCCTCAGCCATAAATGCGGGACCATTATCCGAGAGAATTCGCTCCGGACAAGAATGCTGAAACACGACCCGATTCAGGAGAAACTGACCAACAGCAGAAGCAGTCGCACTAGCAAGAGCACCAACTTCTACCCAACGAGTTAGGTAATCAGAAGCAATAATAACGTACTCGTTACCAGCAGTTGACCGCGGAAAAGGTCCCATCAAATCAAATGCCACCAATTCAAACGGACGAGAAACTGCAATTGACTCCAACCGTCCTTCCGAAGCACATGGGGGAGTATTGCGAGCTTGGCACCACACACAACTACGCACATACCGAATCACATCTCCTCGCAACTCCGGCCAATAGAAAGATCTGCGCAGCTTCTCCATCACCCGACGATGTCCCATGTGCCCGCCAAGAATAGGAGAGTCATGGTAAGCATGGAGGAAGCGTGGAATGAAGATTGAAGGCACCACCAACCGCAAAGGATCATCTGGATCAGTCCCCACAAAATAAAGAAGGTCATCCTGAAGGCGATACTGTGAATGTAAATGCCTGAAAGGCAAGTCATCAGCAAGTGATGCAGGATTCTCAAACCCATCACGAAGCCTTCGAATCCACGGCTCAACCTTTTGAGCTTCCCGAACCTCATCCAAAGACGGCAAATCTAACTCTGCATTCTGCGGACACTGAACGTCAAGCACAGCAACTGCTGATGGTACGGAATCTTCATCCAAAAAGTCCACTGAAGCTGGAACAACTGGTTCCTCTGGGGCAACAGAAGAGAGAGAAGGTGGAAGAGGAGCCCGAGAAAGAGCATCAGCATCAGCCATGGAACTCCTGGACGATGAACAACTTCAAAGTCGTAAATTTGAAGTTTCAAGGCCCACCGAGCAGTACGCCCAATCAAATTCTTTCGCTTCAACAACGAAGTGACTGCTGCATGATCGCCTTCCAACAACGTCCGCGAACCATGCAAGTAGGCATGGAGCTTCTCAAAACCCCAAACTGCTGCTAGACACTCCTTTTCAGTTGTGGAGTAATTCACCTCTGCTGGCTGCAATGTACGGCTGATGTACGCAATGGGATGTCGTTGGCCAGGAACACTTGTACTCTCCTGCATCAATACACCCCCGAGGCCGATGTCAGAAGCATCTACACGCAAGATGAAAGGACGGTGTAATCCGGGTACGCCAAAACTGGAGGAGTCGTCAACAACTCTTTGAGATCTGCAAATGCCTGCTTGCAATCCTTAGACCAAACAAAAGAAGTCATTGACGATTTCAACAACGCGCGCAACGGTGCAGTACGATCTGAAAGATGATCCACAAAACGACCCAGATATTGTACCTTGCCAAGAAAGCGTTGCACATCATTCACACACTTTGGCGTAGGGAACTTCAAAACTGCAACTAGTTTGTCAGGATCGACTTGCAAACCTTCACGTGAAATGCGATAACCCAGATAAGTGGTGTCCTTTGATCCAAAACACACTTAGATGGCTTCAACTTCAAACCAACTTCCCGCAGTCGATCCAAAACCTTACGTACATCACCGACATGCTCCTCCCACGTTCCATCCGAATGGATCAAAACATCATCGATGAAATCGCAGTCACCTCCGGCATGTCGCAAAGAACCTCATCCATCATACGCTGGAAAGTTGCTGGAGCATTGCTCAAACCGAAAGGCATCACCAGGAACTCGTACAGGCCAAATGGTGTCGAAAAGCAGTCTTGGGAATGTCCATGTCAGCCATCGGAACTTGCCAATATCCAGATGCGAGATCTAACTTGGTGAACCAACGGCTCCGCCCCAGTCGATCCAAAAGGTCTGCAGTATGAGGAAGTGGGTACACATCTGAGACGGTTACCTCATTTAACGGGCGATAGTCAATGCAGAATCGAACGCTCCCATCAGGCTTCGTCACAAGGTGAGGTTCGCACGCCCAAGGACTTCGAGACTTCCGGATAACACCCTTCTCCAACATCTCTTTGACATTCGCTCGTAAGATCTTGAGCTCCTTTGGTGATCGACGCCGAACAGGTACCTTGATTGGCCTAGCTTCTCCAGTTGGAATAGGGTGGCGTGTCGCAATCTTGGCCCCAGATGACAAGTCGAAGTTGAAAAGATCAGCATACTCCTTCTTGAGTTGATCAACAACTACAGCACGACGATCATCTGATGGATCCAAAGAAGAAAGGAAGAGCATGAAGGGAAAATGGTTGGAAATAGGGTGAGACAAAAGTGATGGAAGCAGATGGACGAAGTGGAATAGAAGTAAGAGGAATGGAAGAAAGACGAGGGAGAGTCAAACAAGGGGGAGACTTTTCAAAGTCACACTTGGCATGATTGCGAGTTAACCAATCCATACCAAGAATAAGGTGAAAAGCTTGACTCGGCACCACCCGCAAAGATTGAAGCTCGAGCTCACAATCATCCACACGAACAACAATGTCCACTTCATCCGCGAACAAGCATGAGTATGTCCGTTGCCGTACAGAATGAAGACTGGTTCTACCGCACGACGCAAATGAAGGCTGCAACGTGTAGCAACAGATTGAGAAACAGAGGACAAACTTGAACCTGTATCCACCAACACTGAAAGGAAAACAGGATGAGGTGTGCGATTAAACGAGCTTGAAAAGTGAAAACCGGATGATTTGGTGCCGAGTGAACCCCTTGATGATACTCCCGAAAGAAAGATGGAGGGGTCACTAATTTATTCGCACGAGGACCCTCCTCTACTCGTGCGATTCGTCGTTTCCCGGAAGATCCACCGCATCACAACCTTCCACTGCAGCAGCACCAACCGGACGTTGTTGCGCCATGGCCTCCATCCTGGAAATGGGGGACGCCAATCGGGAAACCGTTGACAGCGCCGATACGTGTGTCCAACCTCATCACATGCCCAACAACGAACTGCACGTCCACGTCCTCGTCCACGGGCCCCACCTTGTGCTGGTACACGAGCGGCAACAGCCTCAACCTCCATCGGAGCAGGTCCATCCCCAACATGGAGTGGAACAAGAGCACGTGAAGGCACAAGTGGGAGAGGTGACGACTCATATCGTTGTGCCAGCCTCAAAGCATCGTCAAGAGTCACTGGAGCTAGTGCATGCACAAGCCCCACAAGGTCTTGACGAAGTGCTGGCCACAACATACCTAACTTGATGCGTTCCGACATGTTAGGTTCTGCACGCAGCAAAAGGCTTCGAAAGCGAACACCAAACTGCATCACCGACTCAGATGGCTCCTGACGAATACGATGCAACTGCTGAAAAGCATCATCACAGTCGTCCGCATGCCCAAATGCACGTTTGAAGATCTCTGGAAGAATATTCCAATCTCCACGAGTTGCAACGTCCAGACCATTGTACCACTGCAACGCCGTCCCTTGAAGACAAGTAGGAAACTCGCGCAAACACTGAGCACCGTCCCACGAATGATATGTGGCAACCACAGTGAAGTGGTCAAACCAATGGTACACATCATCTCCAGGATTTCCGCGAAAGAAATCCGGTCGGACACGGGGGTTTGCAACATAGCGTAGGAGGAGTACCCTGGCCTGTGAATGCTGCCATCAACTGAGAATGATTGTTCATTGCACACGCATGGCATCCAACAACTGCATGAGTAACTGCTCCACAGACAAGGGATTTGTCTGTTGTGGATTCATGGATGAAGAAGAGACAAAATCCACAAGAAAGGAATAGATCTAGACAATGGAAAAGCTAGACCTAAGAAGACAGAGAAAAAAGACACAAATCCGAGCACTCCGTAGGGACAATTAGAGGTGCCCCTCACCTCCACCAATGTGAGAGCTCGGAATATAGAAATGTGTATATCCATTAGTTCAGAAACCCTAACTTATATACAAGAGCGAGTGGTCCAGATTGAATCCAATCCGACGGCTATCAAAATCCACTACGCTAATAATAGTATGTGCACATGCAGCCGTACACGTGGATCTTACAACTTGAATTTACAAAGTGGCTTCACCATTAACAATTTAGGGTTTAGACAATTATTTTAATGGGTTTTATTATGCCTTTTAATTAGTCTTAATACACTTCATTTAATAAAGATTCATATACATATTATTTGCAAATGTTTAATCAGAAACTATGTAACTCTCAACCTCATTAGTGCTTAGCACACCAAAGATGATACATGACCTAGAAAGTTACAAGTTCAATTTTTAAATGTACAGTATTAAATTCACCCTAGCGAGGTTTGAACTCGCAACTTTCAAGGTTCCTTGGCATTAAAAAGAAATCAAACTCATATCATTATGAGGCCATGCACCAAAGATGATGCATAGCCTCATAAAGTTATAAGTTAGATGTATGGTCCATAAAGTTACAAGTTTAATGCATGGCCTCAAAGCTAGAAGTTCGATGCATAACCACATAAAACTACAAATTCAATTCCTTTTGTTTTTGAAGCACCTTAAAGGGCAAGGTTAATATTGTATGTTGAACCTGATCCTTAATGTAAACTGATGCATGATCCCATAAAGTTACAAGTTTAATGCTTTGCCCCATAAAGTTACAAGTTCAATTCCTTTCATTTAAAGCACATTAAGACAAGGTTAACATTGTATGTTGAACCTGATCCTTGATGTAAGCTACAAAGTTTGATTCCTTTCATTCGAACCTTGTTAAGGCAAGCAAGGTTAATTTTCAACGTTCAAGATGGTGCATGACCCTAAAAGGTTGCAAGTTCAAATGCTTTTCAACGTATAATATTAATTTTACCTTAGTGAAGTTCAAATTTATAATCTTTTAAGGCCATGCATCAACTACCCTTAACCTTAGAAAGTTGCGAGTTTGATTCATTTTCAACATACAATATTAACCTTGTTTATCAAAGTTCAAACTCGCAACTTTCTAAGGTCATGTATCATCCTTAGTGCCCATGACAATGCATGGCCTTAAAAGATTATAAGTTAAATGGTGCATGGCCCAACTAGGTTCAAGCAATTTACTTAACTAATTGGTCAACCCATAAAATGACACACACATAATGTATACACACCACTTTTAAATAGTTTCTGAACGCTCAAAAGCTTTTATATACTTTCCAGTTTAAACACATGCATGTATACACATACATATATACATGACACACCGATTGCAACATAGCTCTAATTATGTTAATTCTTTATTGGCTTAAGAATTCTAAAAAAATTGAGTCATAAAACATCTTTGAATTAACATGTTTTCTTATTTGATGTAAAAAGAACTCTACAACTGTAATGAAGAAGAATGCATATTCTTATTGCTGAAGTCTTGTCCATGAATCATGAATCATTATTAGCAAGTTTAGGTCTTTATTTGTCTTTACTAAAAATAATCATTCTCAATGCTGTGAATATTTGCGAAATATGTTCAACACTATAATATAGTTGGGTAACAAATATTTTGACCACATGAACATGTCATTACTGCTAAGGACAGTATTTTATTTGAATGTAGCAGAAGTGTACAAACATTTCTACAAAATTGTACAGGATCACATAACACATAAAATAGCCCTTCCTTCATTTTACTTTACTAACACTAGTATTTTAACCATTTACTATCACATTAAAAGATTGATTAATAATTAGGAACCAATGGAGAGGATACATAAAAGCCATATTATGATATGTAACCTTTCAAATATAACAGATGTAATAAAAGGAAACTTAAAAAACTCTATTATATATTTGATATAATAACTTAAATAAAATCTATTATTTAAGTAGGAAAGAAAAGGCCTTGTATTTCTTTGTTTTTTAAATAATCTCAACAATGTTAACCTTGCAATATCAATTTCGTACCCAAGGTAGGAGCATAAGCATATTTAAAGCCAAACAATTGTTTATTTGAATTCTTATTTCAAAAATGTTATTCCACTATGAATAATACATATTTCAAATGGCTTTATATCAACCAAGACTAGCCCTTATGCAATCTTAAAGTTAAAAAAGAAAGCGTTTTTAAACTATTACATAGTTTAATTTAAAATTCAATTATAAATTATAAATTTCAATATTTTAATTTTAATTCCAAAATTAATGGTGGGATTTTGAAGTTAAAATGTAATCCCATTGCTAATTTAAATATTAAAATTATATATTAAATCTATAATATTATATGCTGCCATGAATTACTAATTTACTTGTGTAGAATATTAATATTCTTTGGATGTTATCCTTTTAAAATTGACATTAGTATTAAGAATTTCTCTTAAAGCTAAATTTAAATAAACTCTCACTTATTAAGAAATTCTTTTTGTTTACTTAAATCAATCCCTGCCCTTAAATAGTGGTAAACGAAGGTTGATATGAATAAAACATATCTCCATTCCCTGAGCCGATCGTCCATACACAAATAGCCAAGTCTCAGTTACCATCTGAAAAAATAAATTCAAAATTCAAAATGAGAGAGAACAATTACAAACATAGATACTACTTACATTGTAAACACAACCCCACCTAACATTCATGAAGTAAAATGTGATTACTTGCTCACCACCTCCAACATCGACTCGTGCATCCATTTCCTTAACACCTTCTATAAACCCGCATGGAAGATTTTCTAAAGGCAAACTTGTTAAAACTTGCCATTCATTGTTGTCATTTAAAAATAAAAAACCCAATGTTACTCGCCCATTGCCCACATGTATCTTATTCACCAGCACAATCTTACCTACAAAACCTATGTGCAAATGAATTTGAACACACACACTACCTCCAGCAAACACCAATGCGTTATCATAAAGACAATTGCGAAGAAAAACATACTTCCTCTCATCCAAAAGCATACTATAGCTGGGTTGATACATGTTCAAGGGAAGTGTGGTCCAAGTTGCAAGTGTGATAATGTCGGTTGGGATAAACATTCACGGACTTAAGCGATCTCAACCCATTTTCCAAGGCTGTGATGAATGTAATCTTATCCTCTCTCAAATCATATAGCCCTTCCCCTTCACAACTAGCTCCCCAGTCGCTCCAAGCAAGTCATGGGAACGTCTTGGAGGACACCCACTCACCCTGTTTGGAATAGTAAACTTGCACTACAATCTCGTATAAACGAGAGTGGTCCAAATGCAATCCTCTCAAGCAAACAACAATGAAGTGTCCCCGTGCAGTACCTCGTTCCTGAGTATCCAGGTAAATGATGCTGCTTCTCATGTAAGTGGACGTCACATTCGGAGGTGAAGGAAGCTGAATCCAGCTGTTCAACATAAGGGGGTTGCATACAAATGCAACAAAACCGTGGCTGCCGGATAGACCAGAGTGGATAAGTATCAATCCTGACGAACCACAAACCGAAAGAGAGCTTATGTAGTGGTCCAACCGAGTGAGATCCCTGGGGATGTGAAAACTCAGCCTTCTCCAAGACGGGACTTTTTCTGTCCCATCCAATAAATGAATACAGCCGTGGCCAATCCATATGTACCACTCCTGTTTGGATACAATACTCTAGTTGAGTGCCGAGCGCCATTCCTTGGACCGGTCTTAAACCGGCATATAGAAGGCAATGGAAGGAAGCTCGCAATATGAGCTTGTATATCAGGAGGTGTGTTACCCCAAAAATGTGATTTCAACTTCGTGGTGCATTTCTTAATTCCCATTCCGTGGCCCCGACACATTTCTCACCCACGCTGGTTCTTCTGGATCAATCACATATGTCATTCTAGACCTAACCTAATCCTAAAAGAACAACTCGACCTAAATAGCTAAATTAACCCTAATTATTTATGATTATGACTTTGATAAACCCAAATGGTTAATGCTTAAACATAATCACGTATAACGAAAGAAGAATGCAATGTAATAAATTTTGTAAGTAAGATGTTGATGCCAATGGACAATGAATGAGTAACATTGGGTTTATGATATTAAGTGAGAAGTTATAATACTTCTAACAAATCTTCCATGGGGTTTAAGAAGGTTAAAGAATGGAATGGATATTGGATTAGGTGGTGTTTATAATGTAAGTCCTTTCCCTTAATCTATTGGCAACTGCAACTTGGAATGTGTGTCTAGACAATCAATGCATGAGAACAAAGAAGTTTTTTTTTTTTTTTAATCATTTCAGCCTATTTATACTTATATCATGTTAAACCCTAAACGCTGCACCTCTTTGTATTCAACTAGTGTGGCAATGAGAATCTCTATTGATCATGTGCAGAATCCCCAAAAGAAACGGAGGATTGTTTCTTAGAAAACCCAAGTATGCAGATGATGAAAGCTTCATGCAAATGGGGCGATCGGGAATACTAGACTTGTTACACAGCTGTGGATCGAGGAAGGATTTACATGAAGCCAGGAGAGCTCACGCCTTGATATCCAAAAGCAGTCCAGATCACTTACCTCATGAACAAGCTTTTGTTTCAGTAACACCTTTATAATGTAAGTTTTTCTCTCTCTTTCTTTCATTTTGAATTTATGATTCATTTTCAGATGCTTGTTTATGGACAATCACATCATGAAGATGGAGATGTGTTTTATCCATATCAACCTTCCTTTACAACTTTAGATGTTTAAGGCACGAGGAAATAAAAAGGGATATTTATTTTCTTAATTGTTGTAATTATTAGCGAGCTTAACCTTGAATACCACATTGAAATTTTATATTACACCAAACTCAAGGTTTAATTATTTCATTTTACAAATTTGACATTTAAATTCATATAAGAAATAATCACTTGAGTGACAAAGTGTTAAATAAGAATAACTTAATGTTTCATGTTCATTAAAGTAGATGATTCCTTATGTGACAGTTACTTATAAAATTATTTGTTTACATATTAAGAATATTTATAGAAATGTAAAAGGTCAATTACTATTGCAAAGAAGTTCTTATATTATTGAATGAATGACAATCACGTACAAGTGATATAAATGATAATTTATTATGAAATATGTATTTTTATTCAAAATGTTCTCATATAAATGGTTACTTGATGACAATGCTAAGATATAAGTATAATGTTGAAATATTATTAATATCTTAATGAATTTAAGAGAATTGATCATGTTAAGACATGGACATTATTAATATTTTAATTAAGTTATTGTTTTGAATGATCAAACGTTACTCAAAGAGAATCAATGAGTTTCAATTTTTTTATTTATTAAGTAGTAATTGACAAGGACACTAACTTTTAAAAAAAAAAACATATTAAATGTTATACATTTTAGATCTTAAGTTGATCTTTAATGTTAATAATTAACTCTTTAACTTTTTTGAAAATATGAAAATATAAGTAAACTTAAATATGAATAGTATGTCAATCAAAATTTAGAAGTTAAAAGGTTAATGCCAATTTAAAAAAGAACCAAATACTCTAAAGTAAAATATTTCCCTTATAAAGTATATATGTGGTGGGAAACTTGAATTAAAATTTGAGGTGAAATCTTTTACACTAAGTCATTTAAAAATATATGTAAGTAGTTATAAATGAAAATGAGATTTTATGCTAACTTATTTGTTATTTAAAAAAGGATTTTGAGGGATTCCACATGAAAATAATATGATCAAAATAATAAAAGTGTATAATGTTTATCCTTAGTGAAAGTGTTTCTTCATTTTTATGAAAAATTCACTTTAATAAGTTAATATTTACATTCATTTTACTTTATTGAAAAACTGAAGGCATCTTGTCATTTTTTATATTATAACATTTAATATGAAAAGAATGAATTATTTAGCATTATGATTCTTAAAATCTATATAATGAAATGCAATTACAACCTTAAAACTAGATACATGACTCTTTACAAGAGAATTAAAAAAATAATTTACAATCTTAATAATTGAATTCAACCTGAACTAGAATGAAAAATGCTTTACAACCTTAATGGTTATTATAGAGTATCACATATTATGTAATGTTTGAAAATATACATTATATATAATGAACTAATATAATTGGAATAAGAATTAAAGAAAAACAGCTCTTTTTTATTTTTAATTTTATAATACATGTCTAAGTCTTGATTAACCATTAAGGTACCCTTAAATATTCTTATGATATTTAAGAGGCTTAGGTGTTATACATGAAATTCATTGTTTAAGTAATAAAAAATAATATTTAATTTTTTTATTTTCTAATTACATTATAATAAATCTTTTCAAGTTAATTTTTAACATTATAATAATCTTTTCAGGTTCCCTTTTATTAGATCTCTTATATTTAAAAGGCTACATATTATAATATGACTTTTATATGTCCTCTCCTAAATAACAAACCAATTATTCTTGAATTTTTTTATGTAATATTTAATTGGTTAAATGGTTAAATACTATAGTGTTATTCAAAAAACATGTTTGAGCGATCTTTGTATGTTAAAAATTCTCATAAAAGATTTTTGTTCACTAGAGAGAAAGTTCAAGTAATAGTCTATTCTTTCCTAACATTATTTAATATCCTCGTTAGTTAAAGATATATTTATTATATAATGATACTAAAGATCGCTATAATGATTAACTAGAATATGATATGACAAAAAATTGTCTAAAGAATCTATATTTGAATATTATCTTTTTTATTTTCACACTCAAATTTAAACCTCATAATTTATAAAATTATTATTACATAGTCATAAATTAATTAGACAAATTGAAAGAATGAGAAATATATAAATTGATATGTATTGTATAGGACAAACCTCAATTATATAATTGTCTTGTATATGACACATATGCATCATGTGGCATTGACACATGGGAAGCCAAGTCACCACCCATGTGTCATTATGCATGTATATATTGTATGCAGTATATACACACATGATATTATATGTTACTTTACTTTATTATTCCCTTTTCATATTGGTGTGTTCAAATGTTTTAACAAATCTCTAACCCAGACTACTTCATTCGAATCATGTGAATAATTTTTTTTTCACGAGAGCTCACCAATTGTACTTGGTATACATAAAAATTAACTTTTTAAAACACTTGATAAAGACTTAGTCACTTATGTAATAAATCATTGGCTAAACCAAGCTCAATCAACTTTGAAAAACATATCAATATCGAATCACCTTCTTCATATTCTCATGAGGCTTAATATCATACATTGTTGATGGACTTGAGCTCGACTAAAATGTTTAACAAATTTTACAAGCAAAAAATTAAAATAACATTTATTATGTTAAACCTACATCCTTGCATCCTCAACATGTGATAAACTTAGTAACCTCAATTCATTAAGTAATTTAAATCATATTCATACAATGTTAAAAATACCAATCTAATTCATTAAGTCATATCATACAATACAAAAATACTAATCTAATTCCTTAAGTAATTTTAAGTTATATTCATACAATACCTTCAACAATATTTAAGTGTTGAACCCATATCTTAATATGCTCAACATGTGGTAAATTCAATAGTAAACCTAATTTATTATAAATAAATTTAAATCATATCAATACAACCCTTAAAATGAAAGATACCAATAATGATAACCTCAACTCATTAGATATATCATATTTATGCATATGATAAACTCTATCATAATCATGTGGTAACTCGATAGTAATCTTAATTCACTATGCAATTTCAAATCATATTCACACAATACTTTAAAATAAGAATATTAATCAATTATAATTTCAATTCATTAAGTAATTTCAAATAGTATATTCATATATGTGGTAAATTAATAGTAACCTGAAATAAGATTAAGATTAAGATTAAGCAATTTCAATGATATCTATTTTGAAATAAGAGAGATTAATTGATGATACCTCAATTCATTAGCAATTTGAGATTTTATATATATAATGCATTGAACAACATTTAGGTGCTGAATTCACATCATTGGGAAATTAAAAACTGCTTTAAATTACTTCAATCGATGATAACCTAAGCCATGTGAAAAACCATGTTGTGTAAGTTTGAAGCAAATTTAAAACCATCACCTATTCTTTATATTATGCACGAATACATCGCAGGGATTATTCATTATTATATAAGATGTGTAAGACTTTATTGTCACATATCAAAGATAAAAATATTGCTCAATATAAGGATTTAGTTGTTAAAAACATAATAAAATTAAAATTAACTACCACCGTCCACACATTTATGCAAAAAATGATTGGGTGGAACTTGATATGCATAAAATATAAATGTGAAGTCTCCATCACATACGATCCCTCCATTTTTCCATACAGTTACTCATTTTTTGTAGTAGATACTCTTAAAATTGAAGTGTTATCATTAATACCTTTATAATTAGAAACCATAATAACCATATGAACAACTTTAGAATGTGATAGTCATCAAATTCGGGTATACAATAATGTATATGTATCTCATGTAGTCCAACATGATCAATAATGAACTTGATTAGGCCGATCTACATTATTTAAATTAATTCTTTTATGGTTTTGTTCATTTTTACTTTTATGATTGTGAATATGTATAGAAGTTAGAGGATTATATAACCATATGCTACAACATCTATCTCCATTGGAGCAACATAATGAACATGAGGAGCAAGCAATTCAAGTAGACCTTATTCTTTATTAAATACAATTTAAAGTGTTAAGCCAATACAAAATATTCTTTAATGTTACATGATGAAGAGCATAATATAAATAACTTAATTTTGGTCACATTATTAGCTGCATGGGTGGTGACATGACCTCTTGTATGCCAACACCATGTGTCGCATGTGTGTCACGTGATAAGGGAACAATATACTATAATTTATAATAATTTTCTATTCTTTTAATGGTGAAGGTGTTAAACACTCTTCTTTCTTGATTTTTTTCACTTTTTTTTAGTTTTCTTTTTTGTCATGGTGGTGGATATCTTTGTGTCCCATGTATTCTACTTCTTCTTCTAATGACTATAATTATGAGAATTCATCCACAAACTTTTCAATCATTTTCATGTGATTATTCATTATCATAATTAGTTTAACGAGCATATCTGTAATAGTTTCCACATGTTGAAGGGTGTAGCCCTCAAGTGATACAATGAACTCACACTAAAGATCAAGTAATACATTAAATGTTTGATTGATTATTCTAAAAGAGCTACCTAGTATCACTTTACTCATGTACAATATAACCTATCTAAATTAATACTAATTAAAATTAATAAATATTTTGATCCAACTTGGGCATTATATAAAAATTAATAAACCTCCACAATAATAATTAATAAAATTTCATTGTCCCCACAATTTTGTAAATTAATTTCCTTATATATTAAGTATAAAATCATATAAATTCACGTATAAATATGATTAAACTTATTAAACACTAACAAAGATGTCAAAAATGGGCATATTAAGTTGGTTTTGTGGGCATATTAAGTGTGTTAAATATCAACTAATGGTTCTTGTAACTTTCTAACTATTCCTAAGAAATTATTAACATTTTCAATTGAAATAATAATTATAATATTCAATATTTAAATATAAAAACAAAGGATAAATTACTCATAATAGTTTGCTTATAATTAAACAAATATAATATCTTAATATGCCAAAACCAAAACTAAACATACAATTAATTATTTAAAAATTAATTTTAATTAGGATTAATCTATAGTGTATAACAAGCAAGGAATCATTCCTTTTTATTACTCTGTTAATGATTGTTATATTAAGGACTGAAAAACAATCCAAATGGTTAATGCTCAAACATAACTTAATAAGTAAATGATATAATAGCAAACCTTATATGCGGGTTTTAATGGAATGTAAGTACATTTTACTTAATGGACATTGGCTAGGGTTGTATTTATAATAATAAGTCTTTCTCTTTAATCTATTGGCAACTGCAATTGGAGATAATCAATTCATGAAAACAAAGATGTTTTTTTAATTCATGTCAACTTTTTTATATCAATCCTAAACCTTAATCTTATGGTGCTTGAAACATACTATGTATATATACATGCATATAAGGAGTGGAAGTTACAAGACTGAGTTTCTCTTTTATAACCTGGTTCTTAAATGGATCTATGATTTCTAACCAAACCAAGTCAACAACAAGGATTTTTCATAGAAAAGGTAGGTATATTTACTTTCAATCTCCTTAAAGACATCTTGTGACTTCTTTATGAATCTGTTTATGCAATCTGTGGTTTTTAAAGTTCTACATCTCACAGAATCTTGAACAACTCCCCACCATTCCATACAATTTATAAGAACAATAACATATTTATTCTACATGTGTAAATTTTCTTATGGTGTCTAACATATTAAACTTTGTTATGTAGTACATATTACATGTTTTTTATTTTTATATATAGTGCAATTGATCAAATCATATTTTATAAAATGTCATATTTAATACAAACACAATATAACATATTTCATGATTATATATTATGTTCGATATAAAATAATAATGTATTCAAATATATACCGAGTGTATTCATTATGTATTTGTGTGTGTGTGCTTTAACATGTGTTTTATATAATAACAATTGAGACAAAGAGGCTTCTATTGGCGGGGCTTCCAACAATAGACGAATGTGAAGAATGGGATTTACAATCAGGTGGTGATATTTTTTTTCGAAATGTCTTTAATATTTGCTTTGTTATCGGTTGAAAGTATGCATTTTATGAAATAATGACTTTATTCCTACTTTTAGATATAAACATGGTGGAGGATTCATGTATTGGTTGTACACACAAATAGTCCTTTGTTGAAGTTAAGACCACCTTCTATTGTAACTAGAGCACTTTTTAATTGTCTGAGTTCAAACATATGGAACCGACTATGGAATACTTCGGTTTAATAGGTTGTTGAATGCGTGCATGTGTGTTATATAGCTATATATGTATGTTCTTACAGTTATAAAATAGTTAACTAACATTCAAATCCTTATTTTACCTTAATATGTTTTAAATTTGTAATGTTTTGACCCCGCACCAATTACCCTCAACCTTAAAATTTGCAATTTTAATTTATTTTTAACGTACAATATTAATCTTGCTTTAACAAGGTTCAAACTCACAACCTTCTACTGTTGCCCATGATAGTATGGCCTTAAAACAACTATAAGTTAAATGGTGCATGGCCCAACCAAGTTCAAGTAATTTACTTAATTAATTAGTCAATCCATAAAATGACACACACATACATTGAATCATTGAATATTCAAAAGTTTTTATATACTTTTGAGTATAAACACGTGTGTGTATACATATATATGTATACATGAACACATAGATTGTAACATAACTTTAATTATGTTAATTTTTTATTGGCTTAAAGATTTTTAAAAAATTAAGTCATAAAACATTTTAAATAAACATGTTTTCTTATTTTGATATAAAAAGAACTCTACAATTATAATAAAGAAGAATGCATATTCTTATTGTTAAATTTTTGTTTATGAATCATAATAATGAATAAATCATTATTAGCAAGTTTAGGTCTTTATCTGTCTTTACTCAAAATAATATTTGCAAAACATGTATGTCACAAAAAACTATACCAAGTGTACACACAAAACTGTATAGTTTTTTGTGACATACATGTTTTGTAAATATTCTTTTTTGTGTAAACAAAAATTGTACGAGATCAAATAGCACAAAGAGCCCTTCCCTTGTTTTACTTTAATAACACTAGTATTTTTAACCATTTGGCCGACTAACTATCACATCGAAAGATTAATAAAAAAATTAGAACCAACGGGAGAGGACACATAGAAACTATATATATATAACCTTTCAAATACAATAGATATAATAAAGCAAAACTTTAAAATCTATTATACATGTGGGTTATTTGATATAATAACTTAAATAAAATCCATTATTTAAGTAGGAAAGAAGTATTTCTTTGTTTTTTAAATAAAATCAACAATGTTTAATCTTGCGATATCAATTTTGTTTACTTTAATGTCAAAGCTCAAAAATGTAAAAATTTTCAAAACAAAAATAATTATTTATTTAAATTCTTATTTCAAATATTTATGAATACATTTTTCAACCTAAGTTCTAGGAGTAGCCCTTATGCAATCTCAAAGTTCAAAAGAAAGCGTTTGTTACATAATTTAATTTAAAATTGAATTTATAAATTATAATTTCAATATTTTAATTTTAATTCCAGAATTAACGGTGGAATTTTGAAGTTAAAATGTAAATCAATATTAAATATTATATATTAAATCTGTAATGTATATGCTGCCGTGAATTACTAATTTACTTGCATAGAATATAAATATTCTTTGGATGTTATCCTTTTAAAATTGACATTAATATTAAGAATTTCTTTTAAAGCTAAATTTAATAAACTCACTTATTAAGAAATTCTTTCTGTTTACTTAAATTCAATCCCTGCCCTTAAATAGTGGTAAACGAAGGTTGATATGAATAAAACATATCTCCATCTCCGTGAGCCGATCGTCCATACACAAATCGCCAAGTCTGAGTTACCATCTGAAAAAATAAATTCAAAATTCAAAATGAGAGAGAACAATTACAAACATAGATACTACTTACATTGTAAACACAACCCCACCTGACATTCATGAAGTAAAACGTGATTACTTGCTCACCACCTCCAACATCGACTCGTGCATCCATTTCCTTAACACCTTCTATAAACCCGCATGGAAGATTTTCTAAAGGCAAACTTGTTAAAACTTGCCATTCATTGTTGTCATTTAAAAATAAAAAACCCAATGTTACTCGCCCATTGCCCACGGGTATCTTATTCACCAGCACAATCTTACCTACAAAACCGATGCGTTAGAGCCAATATGTATGTGCAAATGAATTTGAACACACACTACCTCCAGCAAACACCAATGCGTTATCATAAAGACAATTGCGAAGAAAAACATACTTCCTCTCATCCAAAAGCATACTATAGCTGGGTTGATACATGTTCAAGGGAAGTGTGGTCCAAGTTGCAAGTGTGATAATGTCGGTTGGGTCTCCAAACATTCACGGACTTAAGCGATCTCAACCCATTTTCCAAGGCTGTGATGAATGTAATCTTGTCCTCTCTCAAAATCATACAGCCCTTCCCCTTCACAACTAGCTCCCCAGTCGCTCCAAGCAAGGTAGTGGGAACGCTCTTGGAGGACACCCACTCACCCTGTTTGGAATCGTAAACTTGCACTACAATCTCGTATAAACGAGAGTGTCCGAATGGAATCCTCTCAAGCAAACAACAATGAAGTGTCCCCGTAGTACCTCGTTCCTGAATACCCAGGTAAATGATGCTGCTTCTCATGTAAGTGGACGTCACTTGAGGAGGTGAAGGAAGCTGAATCCAACTGTTCAACATAAGGGGGTTGTACACAATGCAACAAAACCGTGGCTGCCGGATAGACCAGAGTGGATAAGTATCAATCCTGACGAACCACAAACCGAAAGAGAGCTTATGTAGTGGTCCAACCGAGTGAGATCCCTGGGGATGTGAAAACTCAGCCTTCTCCAAGACGGGACTTTTTCTGTCCCATCCAATAAATGAATACAGCCGTGGCCAATCCGTATGTACCACTCCTGTTTGGATACAATACTCTGGTTGAGTGCCGAGCGCCATTCCTTGGAGACGGTCTTAAACCGGCATATAGAAGGCAATGGAAGGAAGCTCGCAATATGAGCTTGTATATCAGGAGGTGTGTTACCCCAAAAACGTGATTTCAACTTCCTGGTGCATTTCTTAATCATCCCATTCCGTGGCCCCGGCACCTTTCTCACCCACGCTGGTTCTTCTGGATCAATCACATGTCATTCTAGACCTAACCTAATCCTAAAAGAACAACTCGACCTAAATAGCTAAATTAACCCTAATCATTACCCAAATGGTTAATGCTTAAACATAATCATGTATAACGAAAGAAGAATGCAATATAATAAATTTTGTAAGTAAGATGTTGATGCCAATGGACAATGAATGAGTAACATTGGGTTTATGATATTAAGTGAGAAGTTATAATACTTCTAACAAATCTTCCATGGGGTTTAAGAAGGTTAAAGAATGGAATGGATATTGGATTAGGTTGTGTTTATAATGTAGTCTTTTCCCTTAATCTATTGGCAACTGCAACTTGGAGATGTGTGTCTGGACAATCAATGCATGAGAATGAAGAAGTTTTTTTTTTTTTTTAATCATTTCAGCCTATTTTATACTTATATCATGTTAAACCCTAAACGCTGCACCTCTTTGTATTCAACTAGTGTGGCAATGAGAATCTCTGTTGATCATGTCAGAATCCCCAAAAGAAATGGAGGATTGTTTCTTAGAAAACCCAAGTATGCAGATGATGGAAGCTTCATGCAAATGGGACGATCGGAATACTGGACTTGTTACACAGCTGTGGATCGAGGAAGGATTTACATGAAGCTAGAGAGCTCACGCCTTGATATCCAAAAGCAGTCCACTATAGCGACACATACCTCATGAACAAGCTTTTGTTTCAGTAACACCTTTATAATGTAAGTTTTTCTTTCTCTTTCTTTCATTTTGAATTTATGATTCGTTTTCAGATGCTTGTTTATGGACAATCACATCATGAAGATGGATATGTTTTATCCATATCAACCTTCCTTTACAACTTTAGATGTTTAAGGGCACGAGGAAATAAAAAGGGATATTTATTTTCTTAATTGTTGTAATTATTAGCGAGCTTAACCTTGAATACCACATTGAAATTTTATATTACACCAAACTCAAGGTTTAATTATTTCATTTTACAAATTTGACATTTAAATTCATATAAGAAATAATCACTTGAGTGACAAAGTGTTAAATAAGAATAACTTAATGTTTCATGTTCATTAAAGTAGAATGATTCCTTATGTGACAGTTACTTATAAAATTATTTGTTTACATATTAAGAAATTTATAGAAATGTAAAAGGTCAATTACTATTGCAAAAGTTCTTATATTATTGAATGGAATGACAATCATGTACAAGTGATATATAAATGATAATTTATTATGAAATATGTATTTTTATTCAAAATGTTCATATAAATGGTTACTTGATGACAATGCTAAGATATAAGTATAATGTTTGAAATATTATTAATATCTTAATGAATTTAAGAGAATTGATCATGTTAAGACATGAGTATGATGTTTGACACATTATTAATATTTTAATTAAGTTATTGTTTTGAATGATCAAACGTTACTCAAAGAGAATCAATGAGTTTCAATTTTTTTATTTATTAAGTAGTAATTGACAAGGACACTAACTTTTAAAAAAAAAAACATATTAAATGTTATACATTTTAGATCTTAAGTTGATCTTTAATGTTAATAATTAACTCTTTAACTTTTTTGAAAATATGAAAATATAAGTAAACTTAAATATGAATAGTATGTCAATCAAAATTTAGAAGTTAAAAGGTTAATGCCAATTTAAAAAAGAACCAAATCTCTAAAGTAAATATTTCCCTTATAAAGTATATATGTAGTGGGAAACTTGAATTAAAATTTTGAGGTGAAATCTTTTACACTAAGTCATTTAAAAATATATGTAAGTAGTTATAAATGAAAATGAGATTTTATGCTAACTTATTGTTATTTAAAAAAAGGATTTTGAGGGATTCCACATGAAAATAATATGATCAAAATAATAAAGTGTATAATGTTTATCCTTAGTGAAAGTGTTTCTTCATTTTTATGAAAAATTCACTTTAATAAGTTAATATTTACATTCATTTTACTTTATTGAAAAACTGAAGGCATCTTGTCATTTTTTTATTATAACATTTAATATGAAAAGAATGAATTATTTAGCATTATGATTCTTAAAATCTATATAATGAAATGCAATTACAACCTTAAAACTAGATACATGACTCTTTTACAAGAGAATAAAAAAAATTACAATCTTAATAATTGAATTCAACCAGAACTAGAATGAAAAATGTTTTACAACCTTAATGGTTATTATAAGTATCACATATTATGTAATGTTTGAAAATATACATTATATATAATGAACTAATATAATTGGAATAAGAATTAAAGAAAAACAGCTCTTTTTTTATTTTTAATTTTATAATACATGTCTAAGTCTTGATTAACCATTAAGGTACCCTTAAATATTCTTATGATATTTAAGAGGCTTAGGTGTTATACATGAAATTCATTGTTTAAGTAATAATAATTTTAATTTTTTATTTTCTAATTAAAATCTTAATAATGTTTAACATTATAATAAATCTTTTCAAGTTAATTTTTCATTAATTTTAGGTTCCTTTTATTAGATCTCTTATATTTAAAAGGCTACATATATAATATGACTTTTATATGTCCTCTCCTAAATAACAAACCAATTATTCTTGAATTTTTTTATGTAATATTTAATTGGTTTAAATGGTTAAATACTATAGTGTTATTCAAGTAAAACATGTTTGAGCGATCTTTGTATGTTAAAATTCTCATAAAAGATTTTTGTTCACTAGAGAGAAAGTTCAAGTAATAGTCTATTCTTTCCTAACATTATTTAATATCCTCGTTAGTTAAAGATATATTTATTATATAATGATACTAAAGATCGCTATAATGATTAACTAGAATATGATATGACAAAAAATTGTCTAAAGAATCTATATTTGAATATTATCTTTTTTATTTTCACACTCAAATTTAAGACCTCATAATTTATAAAATTATTATTACATAGTCATAAATTAATTAGACAAATTGAAAGAATGAGAAATATATAAATTGATCATGTATTGTATAGGACAAACCTCAATTATATAATTGTCTTGATAACACATATGCATCATGTGGCATTGACACATGGGAAGCCAAGTCACCACCCATGTGTCATTATGCATGTATATATTGTATGCAGTATATACACACATGATATTATATGTTACTTTACTTTATTATTCCCTTTTCATATTGGTGTGTTCAAATGTTTTAACAAATCTCTAACCCAGAACTACTTCATTCGAATCATGTGAATAATTTTTTTTTCACGAGAGCTCACCAATTGTACTTGGTATACATAAAAATTAACTTTTTAAAACACTTGATAAAGACTTAGTCACTTATGTAATAAATCATTGGCTAAACCAAGCTCAATCAACTTTGAAAAACATATCAATATCGAATCACCTTCTTCATATTCTCATGAGGCTTAATATCATACATTGTTGATGGACTTGAGCTCGACTAAAATGTTTACAAATTTTACAAGCAAAAAATTAAAATAACATTTATTATGTTAAACCTAGCATCCTCAACATGTGATAAACTTAGTAACCTCAATTCATTAAGTAATTTAAATCATATTCATACAATGTTAAAAATACCAATCTAATTCATTAAGTAATTTTAAATCATATTCATACAATAGAAAATACTAATTAATTCCTTAAGTAATTTTAAGTTATATTCATACAATACCTTCAACAATATTTAAGTGTTGAACCCATATCTTAATATGCTCAACATGTGGTAAATTCAATAGTAAACCTAATTTATTATAAATAAATTTAAATCATATCAATACAACCCTTAAAATGAAAGATACCAATAATGATAACCTCAACTCATTAGATATATCATATTTATGCATATGATAAACTCTATCATAATCATGTGGTAATCGATAGTAATCTTAATTCACTATGCAATTTCAAATCATATTCACACAATACTTTAAATAAGAGATATTAATCAATTATAATTTCAATTCATTAAGTAATTTCAAATAGTATTCATATATGTGGTAAATTCAATAGTAACCTGAAATAAGATTAAGATTAAGATTAAGCAATTTCAGATGATATCTATCTTGAAATAAGAGAGATTAATTGATGATACCTCAATTCATTAAGCAATTTGAGATTTTATATATATAATGCATTGAACAACATTTAGGTGTGAATTCACATCATTGGGAAATTAAAAACTGCTTTAAATTACTTCAATCGATGTAACCTAAGCCATGTGAAAGAACCATGTTGTGTAAGTTTGAAGCAAATTTAAAACCATCACCTATTCTTTATATTATGCACGAATACATCGCAAGGATTATTCATTATTATATAAGATGTGTAAGACTTTATTGTCACATATCAAAGATAAAAATATTGCTCAACTATAAGGATTTAGTTGTTAAAAACATAATAAAATTAAAATTAACTACCACCGTCCACACATTTATGCATAAAAATGATTGGGTGGAACTTGATATGCATATATAAATGTGAAGTCTCCATCACATACGATCCCTCCATTTTCCATACAGTTACTCATTTTTTGTAGTAGATACTCTTAAAATTGAAGTGTTATCATTAATACCTTTATAATTAAAACCATAATAACCATATGAACAACTTTAGAATGTGATAGTCATCAATTTGGGTATACAATATGTGTGTATGTATCTCAGTTCCAACATGATCAATAATGAACTTGATTAGGCCGATCTACATTATTTAAATTAATTCTTTTATGGTTTTGTTCATTTTTACTTTTATGATTGTGAATATGTATAGAAGTTAGAGGATTATATAACCATATGCTACAACATCTATCTCCATTGGAGCAACATAATGAACATGAGGAGCAAGCAATTCAAGTAGACCTTATTCTTTATTAAATACCAATTTAAAGTGTTAAGCCAATACAAAATATTCTTTAATGTTACATGATGAAGAGCATAAATAAATTAACTTAATTTTGGTCACATTATTAGCTGCATGGGTGGTGACATGACCTCTTGTATGCCAACACCATGTGTCGCATGTGTGTCACGTGATAAGGGAACAATATACTATAATTTATAAATTTTCTATTCTTTTAATGGTGAAGGTGTTAAACACTCTTCTTTCTTGATTTTTTTTCACTTTTTTTTAGTTTTCTTTTTTGTCATGGTGGTGGATATCTTTGTGTCCATGTATTCTACTTCTTCTTCTAATGACTATAATTAAGAATTCATCCACAAACTTTTCCAATCATTTTCATGTGATTATTCATTATCATAATTAGTTTAACGAGCATATCTTGTAATAGTTTCCACATGTTTGAAGGGTGTAGCCCTCAAGTGATACAATGAACTCACACTAAAGATCAAGTAATACATTAAATGTTTGATTGATTATTCTAAAAGAGCTACCTAGTATCACTTTACTCATGTATAATATAACCTATCTAAATTAATACTAATTAAATTAATAACTTGTTTAAATTAATATAATATTTTGATCCAACTTGGGCATTATATAAAAATTAATAAACCTCCACAATAATAATTAAAATTTCATTGTCCCCACAATTTTGTAAATTAATTTCCTTATATATTAAGTATAAATCATATAAATTCACGTATAAATATGATTAAATGCTTATTAAACACTAACAAAGATGTCAAAAATGGGCATATTAAGTTGGTTTTGTGGGCATATTAAGTGTGTTAAATATCAACTAATGGTTCTTGTAACTTTCTAACTATTCCTAAGAAATTATTAACATTTTCAATTGAAATAATAATTATAATATTCAATATTTAAATATAAAAACAAAGGATAAATTACTCATAATAGTTTGCTTATAATTAAACAAATATAATATCTTAATATGCCAAAACCAAAACTAAACATACAATTAATTATTTAAAAATTAATTTTAATTAGGATTAATCTATAGTGTATAACAAGCAAGGAATCATTCCTTTTTATTACTTCTGTTAATGATTGTTATATTAAGGACTGAAAAACAATCCAAATGGTTAATGCTCAAACATAACTTAATAAGTAAATGATATAATAGCAAACCTTATATGCGGGTTTTAATGGAATGTAAGTACATTTTACTTAATGGACATTGGCTAGGGTTGTATTTATAATATAAGTCTTTTCTCTTTAATCTATTGGCAACTGCAACTTGGAAATAATCAATTCATGAAAACAAAATGTTTTTTTAATTCATGTCAACTTTTTTATATCAATCCTAAACCTTAATCTTATGGTGCTTGAAACATACTATGTATATATACACATGCATATAAGGAAGTTGACAAGAGTGAGTTTTCAAATGATGAAGTATATGCAAATAAGTCTCTTTTATAACCTGGTCTTATAATGGATCTATGATTTCTAACCAAACCAAGTCAACAACAAGGATTTTTCATAGAAAAGGTAGGTATTGACTTTCAATCTCCTTAAAGACATCTTGTGACTTCTTTATGAATTTGTTTATGCAATCTGTGGTTTCTAAAGTTCTATATCTCACAGAATCTTGAACAACTCTCCCACAACTTAATAACATATTTAGTCTACATGTATAAATTTTTTTTATGGTGTCTATACATATTAAACTTTGTTATCTAGTACATATTACATGTTTTTTATTTTTATATGTTATAGTGCAATTGATCAAATCATATTTTATAAAATGTCATATTTTAATACAAACACAATATAACATATTTCATGATTATTATATATTATGTTCGATATAAAATATAATGTATTCAAAATATAACCGAGTGACTCATTATGTATTTGTGTGTGTGCTTGCTTTAACATGTGTTTATATATTAATAACAATTGAGACAAAGAGGCTTCTATTGGGGCTTCCAACAACTAGACGAATGTGAAGAATGGGATTTACAATCAGGTGGTGATATTTTTACTCGAAACATGTCTTTAATATTTACGGTTGAAAGTATGCATTTTCTATGAAATAATGACTTTATTCCTTACTTTTAGATATAAACATGGTGGAGGATTCATGTATTGGTTGACACACAAATAGTCCTTTGTTGAGTTAAGACCACCTTCTATTGTAACTAAGAGCACTTTTTAATTGTCTGAGTTCAAACATATGGAACCGACTATGGAATACTTCGGTTTAATAGTTGTTGAATGCGTGCATGTGTGTTATATAGCTATATATGTATGTTCTTACAAGTTATAAATAGTTAACTAACATTCAAATCCTATTTTACCTTAATAATGTTTTAAATTTGTAATGTTTTGACCCCGTGCACCAATTACCCTCAACCTTAAAATATTGCAATTTTAATTTATTTTTAACGTACATATTAATCTTGCTTTAACAAGGTTTAAACTCACAACCTTCTACTGTTGCCCATGATAGTATGGCCTTTAAAACAATATAAGTTAAATGGTGCATGGCCCAACCAAGTTCAAGTAATTTACTTAATTAATTAGTCAATCCATAAAATGACACACACATACATTGAATATTGAATATTCAAAAGTTTTTATATACTTTTGAGTATAAACACATGTGTGTATACATATATGTATACATGAACACATAGATTGTAACATAACTTTAATTATGTTAATTTTTTATTGGCTTAAAGATTTTTTAAAAATTAAGTCATAAAACATTTTAAATAAACATGTTTTCTTATTTTGATATAAAAAGAACTCTACAATTATAATAAAGAAAATGCATATTCTTATTGTTAAATTTTTGTTTATGAATCATAATAATGAATAAATCATTATTAGTAAGTTTAGGTCTTTATCTGTCTTTACTCAAAATAATATTTGCAAAACATGTATGTCACAAAAAACTATACAAGTGTACACACAAAACTGTATAGTTTTTTGTGACATACATGTTTTGTAAATATTCTTTTTTATGTAAACACAAAATTGTACAAGACCTTCCCTGTTTTACTTTAATAACACTATTATTTTAACCATTTGGCCGACTAACTATCACATCGAAAGATTAATAAAAAATTAGAACCAGGGAGAGGACACATAGAAACTATATTATGATATGTAACCTTTCAAATACAACAGATATAATAAAAGAAACTTTAAAATCTATTATACATGTGGGTTATTTGATATAATAACTTAAATAAAATCCATTATTTAAGTAGGAAAGAAGTATTTCTTTGTTTTTTAAAAAAATCAACAATGTTTAATCTTGCGATATCAATTTTGTTTACTTAACTGTCAAAGCTCAAAAATGTAAAAAATTTTCAAACAAAAATAATTATTTATTTAAATTCTTATTTCAAATATGTTATGAATACATTTTTTCAACCTAAATTCTAGGAGTAGCCCTTATGCAATCTCAAAGTTCAAAAGAAAGCTTTGTTACATAATTTAATTTAAAATTGAATTTATAAATTATAGATTTCAATATTTTAATTTTAATTCCAGAATTAACGGTGGAATTTTAAAGTTAAAATGTAAATCAATATTAAAATCATATATTAAATCTGTAATGTATATGCTGCCGTGAATTACTAATTTACTTGCATAGAATATAAATATTCTTTGGATGTTATCCTTTTAAAATTGACATTATATTAAGAATTTCTTTTAAAGCTAAATTTAAATAAACTCACTTATTAAGAAATTCTTTCTACTTGAATTCAATCCCTGCCCTTAAATAGTGGTAAACGAAGGTTGATATGAATAAAACATATCTCCATCTCCGTGAGCCGATCGTCCATACACAAATCGCCAAGTCTCAGTTACCATCTGAAAAAAATAAATTCAAATTCAAAATGAGAGAGAACAATTACAAACATAGATACTACTTACATTGTAAACACAACCCCAACTGACATCCATGAAGTAAAAAGTGATTACTTGCTCACCACCTCCAACATCGACTGGATCCATTTCCTTAACACCTTCTTAAACCCCCATGGAAGATTTTCTAAAGGCAAACTTGTTAAAACTTGCCATTCATTGTTGTCATTTAAAAATAAAAAACCCAATGTTACTCGCCCATTGCCCACAGGTATCTTATTCACCAGCACAATCTTACCTACAAAACCGATGCGTTAGAGCCAACGTGTATATGCAAATGAATTTGAACACACACACTAACCTCCAGCAAATACCAATGCGTTATCATAAAGACAATAGCCAGGAAAATATTCCTCTGCAAAAGCATACTATAGCTGGGTTGATACATGTTCAAGGGAAGTGTGGTCCAAGTTGCAAGTGTGATAATGTCGTTGGGTCCCAAACATTCATGGACTTAAGCGATCTCAACCCATTCTCCGAGGCTGTGATGAATGTAAGCTTGTCCTCTCTCAAAATCATACAGCCCTTCCCGTTCACAACTAGCTCCCCAGTCGCTCCAAGCAAGGTGTGGGAACGCTCTTGGAGGACACCCACTCACCCTGTTTGGAATCGTAAACTTGCACTACAATCTCGTATAAACGAGAGTGGTCCAAATGAAATCCTCTCAAGCAAACAACAATGAAGTGTCCCCGTGCAGTACCTCGTTCCTGAATACCCAGGTAAATGATGCTGCTTCTCTTGTAAGTGGACGTCACATTCGGAGGTGAAGGAAGCTGAATCCAGCTGTTCAACATAAGGGGGTTGCATACAAATGCAACAAAACCGTGGCTGCTGAATAGACCGTGGACAAGTATCAATCCTGACAAACCACAAACCGAAAGAGAGTCTATGTAGTGGTCCAACCAGCTGCTTTGAGTGAGATCCCTGGGGATGTGAAATCTCAGCCTTCTCCAAGACGGGACTTTTGCTGTCCCATCCAATAGATGAATACAGTTGTGGCCAAGCCGTATGTACCACTCCTGTTTGGGTACAATACTCTGGTTGAGTGCCGAGCGCCATTCCTTGGAGACGGTCTTAAACCGGCATACAGACGGCACTGGAAGGAAGCTCGCAATATGGGACTGTAAATTCGGAGGTGTCTTACCCCAAAAACGTGAATTCAACTTCCTGGTGCGTTTCTTAATCATCCCATTCCATGGCCTGGGCTTCTTAGGAACTGGAAGTACCTTTCTCACCCACGCTGGTTCTTCTGGATCAATCACATATGTCATTCTAGACCTAACCTAATCCTAAATTTAGTTTAACTCAATTAAATTAACTTAAAACTTTAATATTATATATTGAGAGGATCAAATTTTGGATTATGGATAAATATATGAAACACACGATTTTGTATTTCTTACTGAAGCGAAGTTTTAATAATATTGGACAATTAGAAAACACGCGTATATTGTCTATATGTTAGATTTACCATTAGACAAGTTTTATGTATATTTTAAAAATGAGCATCTCTGATTAAAATCACCAATGACAACACGGATTATATACACATTATGCAGTTATGGTTTTAATGCATGCACATACGAACATAGATGTATAGTACGCGGTACTACATTATCTGTGGCCATGAATATGTACAAGCTAGTACACTGCACAATCTCTCTCTCTCACCACAACGCGCGCACACGCAATCTCCACACACACATACTTCTCATTATCATCCGAAGCTCGCTTTCTTCTCCTGTAGACTCCGCCTGAGTTCTTAATAGTATTGAGAGCAGTCCGTTGAGCCTTGAAGTTGCAAGTTGACATCTACTTCCCTGTACATTCTGTAGCTGAACAGAAACTCTCTACCTTGCATTTGCCTCCGAGTGTGCAGGTCTCTCCGAAGCCTCCAGTACATGAACTGTACTAACTCCCTGTGCAAACATTGTAACTAAGTGAATACTACGTGTGTGATTTGTGTGTGGATATTATATTAACTATTGGTGTGGATTTACTATTAAGCAACCTTACCACAACTAAAACTAACCTGTTCAGCTAGTCGGGTATCACGTTCTCTTGCATCACTTCTGCATGCCTTTCTGCCTTCTTTATTCCTGCTAGTCTCTCCATTGCCATCATTTGATAATGCTTTGCCTCCGTACTGTTGCGAGCTCTTCTTCCTCGACCACTGATCTGGATTGTTGTGCCTGACCATTGCAAAAAAAATAGTTAAATATTGGAGTTTATTAAACTTTTAGCTTTAGTATTATAGCAATATAACATGCTTGTCCATAACTTAGTTAAGTACTAGTATGCTAGTAGCATATTAATCCAGTTATACAAAGACATTGCCCAAGCTTACCTGTAATCTGGCCTTCAAGTCACTCACAGCTCACTTTGCTCCTGGATTTCATTTAGCAAAGCCTCATGCGGAAATAAAAGAAAAATTAGATTATGTACGAATAGAAAGAGAAATATAATGTTATTTATTTGAGTCTATGTGCATGCTTATATGTCAATATAAAAGCTCATTTACAATATTATAAACTGAAACACACACAAATGTGCATCATACACAAACTTTGTTTATGCATAAACAAATATACAAAGATAAAAAAGAACTGCTACATGCAGAGATACAACACGTAATAGAGATCTACATTCTACATGCGTACACACATGTTATATAACATATCACATAATCGATGAGCCACTGACATACATATATTTTAAATATGTGATACACAACTCTAGTGAATGAATGTGCATATAGGCAAACTTATATATACAGATTACATATATACATAGATACATACACCCCGCCTTGTTGTGTGTGAGAGAGGGCAGTTTACAAATACTGCAAACAGATACATAGACATACGTGTAAGTCTGTTATCATACCTGCTCTTTCTGCTGACCTACGTTCTCCGGATACATGCTCGTAATTCTTCAAGCTGCTCTTGAACACGCACTCACACACACACTTACAATAAAAAATGTATATATTTATATATTAGATAAGTGTCGAAAGTAATACAAACTCAAAATGTGACTCGAGATGGGAGACTCTGTACAAAACAAAAAGTTACGAAAAGATAAGTACCTCAAACTTGTGATACATCACTCTGGAACTATTAGTTCCATGTGAGCTCCTAAACTCAAAGGAGTGGCAACGTGATTCGCTCCTCGTTATCTTCAAACTGTAGGTGAGTGACAAATCCATCCCATCAGGGCCGACTAGGCGGGAAAGTATGCAATTGTTGTCCAACTGAATCCCTGCATTAGGAACAGGATGAAATGACAGCCGAAACCCATTCCAGTTCCTGCCTCGTACATCCTGATATCGTACATATCCAGAGATGTCAAACCTTGGTACAAATGCATACGCGTCCGAGGCCCTCATGAATGCTCTTTGCAGACGTAGCTTGAAATTAGCTTGGTTTACCTTAGTGCCGTTGTATAAAAACACCGGATCCCCACTCTATGGGTCAATCCGTTGGCTTGAAACGAAAGAGGCAGCCCATTCGGCTTCAGCAACAGGATTTCCCGACTGCCTGGTCAATCGTTCCCGACGGCAGTAAGCTGAGCATTCTGCAAACGTTTTTATTCCCACATTCAGCCCAGTTGTCCCAGTATGTTGCTGCTGCAGCGCCATAGAGCTCCGGGATTGGATTGGATGCTTGCGGAGCCTATGTGCCACTGCGGGACTCTGTCCGCCAAGATCAAACAAAGCTATGGACTATCTTACCCGAAGAGAATGAGGTTATGGCTTCTTAGGTTTTCGCGTTCGGGCTTGCTCAAGTAGAATCTGCAGTATTCCGAAGGATTTTTGTGTGGATTCTTCATTTTCAGCTGCTGAGGCTTGCTGGAAGCGCGCGCCAGAAAGAAGCAATGCAGGTGGAATCAATCAAGGCGGTGGAAGATACGCGAAGCATGAACAAACCCTAGGAGCCAGGTGAACGGGACGTAAGCACCTGCTTTATGAAAAACCCTAGGAGCCAGCGCAAATTTTTATCTCGCTTAGGGTTGTGAGGTGCATTCCGAGCGGATGCAAGGAGGATTGTGCGATCTTTCGTTGATTTTTTACAGGATTCAGGTAAAAATCTTGGGAGATTTTACTTGATTTATATTGTTTTCTGCTGATTTCGCTGAGACATTGTGCTTTTTAATACGGACTTTCTTAAGACATCAAACTCATGAAATCTTTACGCAAGTTGTTCCAGACACTGAGGATGAAATGGAATACTATAGTGCGTCTTGTATACAGATCTTATTTGTATCCGTATGAAGTATCTGTATTAGTATGTGTATGATAGTTGAATAGTAGATAACGTAGATACAGAGTATATGGTACAGAGATAGTGTACTAAATACTTTAATGTTATGATGTTGCGTGTGTAATAATCATTTCCCTAGTAGGGTAAATCTCCACGAGTTTCTTCCGGATAATGTACTTTACATATATATATATACTATATTGTATACGGTTATAGATAGATAGATAGATAGATGTGTGTGTGTGTGTGTGTGAATAGACACTCTTATGAACACCAGTACGTGCATATACTTTTAGATGCTTACCATATACAGAGATAAACACACTGCACTTGTATATCTATTGTAACTATTATAGCTAAGATAGTTTTGGAATATATGAATTGCGTGCATAAGACGTGTGCCTGCCTGCGTGTGTGTATGCCAATGAACATTCTATAAGGACTGTTATTCACATAAATAGAAGAATAACTATATATACTCTAACATACCTATACATCTTAACTTAGATTAACTGTAATTAAATACGTAAGCTACTTATGGATGATATACAAGACGTTGGAGACCATTTTTCTAGACCCATAGTTATGTGTGTTTTTTACACTTGTAATAGTTTGATGTAAAGAGCCTTTTGAAGAGCTTGAAAAGGAAAAACATTTATTTAAGAGAACAACCAAGGACTACATTAAAACTCTCCACGTACCCCCAATTGGATGCGTTACACTAGCGAGGAATTCTATCTTCAAGCAACTCCGTGCGTGTGTGCGCCCCGCGCGTATGTGCCTGTGTAGTTGTGTTATTGCTCCAAGAAAGCTAAGCAAAGGACAAAGTAAATCATAAGTATAAGTATATAACATATTTGATGATGGATGGGGTTGGTACTGAATTCATGCATTAACTGTTGGTGAGTTTAACTTACTAAACTACCCATCTAAACCCTATCGTGACTCGGAAATCAATCAAGAATTGAACCAATTCATGAAAAATGAAAAAATGAGAGAGAGTTTTAGAAGATAAATTTTGTTTTGGATATGTTTAACAACAGCAAGGTCAAATCTAAATGCATAAATGCACTAGATAGAATTGTTTTGAACTACATCGAGAGGTCCGATAACTTAATTTAATAAGTAATAAGAGAAAGAGTGGTTATAGTAAAACTTATGATATTAACCATTGGTTATTGATATGGCTTTTTAATCATTACACTTAGTGTGAGTTCAACCATGGTTTTCTACATATTTTTTAACATTGAATTTATTAACTAGTTTTATACATGATTTTATAATTGATTATATAATTTACAACATTGTTTAAAGGTTCTCTTTTTAATAGTTTTCACATAAATATCTCTTCCATTGATAGCTGAATGTGGGCTTTCTTTTGGTTGACATTTGCCTTAAAACACAAACATATATGGTTTTTCCTCATTCTTTGTAGCACATAGAGACTTGAAAACTTGGAACATCAACTCTTTAACATCCACATTAAAGAACACTGAAGGAAGGTACTTTGATCTCCCATAGCCATTTTTTTTCAAATCAAATGTTTTTAGCATATATTAATAAAGACAATGTTAAAACCAAACTTAAAAAATAAGTCATATATAAGTTTTTATTTATCTTTAAAATGTAATATTATAAAATAAATAATATTAAATAATATTAAGATGAATTAATTAATTATTAAATATCTAATTAATATAACATATCAATTAATATTAATGTAGAGTATCTAATATAAGAGGATGCATCTCGTTATAATATTAGCATTACTTATACCTTTTTAGGCTAAAGAGATGACTTTGATAATGAAATATAATTTTATATGTTACTTTAGATAATTGTTCCATGGAAGAAAATGAAATGATTTAATTATTTAGCACACGAGTGAAACACTATACATATAACAACTCAGCGAGATCAATCTCATTGGAATACAATAAAAATTTAATTTATTTGCACTAACAAGATTGGAATGTATAGATCTGGGAAATTTAAAATTACAAACAGGAATTAGTTAATTATTTGTTAACTAGTAATAAAAGTTCATTTAATCTCTTGACAAGAAGCGTCTCATGACACAACAAGTGATTTATTTTCTTTCAATAAGTTAGACACAATACATGTATACATACAAGTAAATGTACATTTGGCATGTAAGCATTTGTAAAAGATTGACATATATGAGATTTTAAGAAACGTTATATGTTTGTGGCGATTAGAAAATGCAGAAGCATTTGCTGCAGTCTATTGTACCAATTTTGTAATGTTTGCTTGTTCCTCTCTTCATATTTGCACACTTCATAAAATCAAATAGTTACTCTGTTTAAGGTGTCTGTTCGAGCATTTTCAATTTGAACATGTCCATAAACTTTTAGTCACTTGCAATTGCTACATATTGGTAATGTCACTCCTTGGAGTGTAATTTCTTGGATTGAATCATTGTTGGAAATGTTTACAATCTAGTGGGTACTTTTGCATATACACCTTGAGAGACATGTTTTTGCTCTTTTTATATTTTCCAAAAATAACAGAATGTAACGATGAACCTTGCGTAGTGAATCTTCCATGGCATCGGCTGGAGCTTTCTTAAAGGGATCATAAGTTTTCGGATGAAGAGAGTAGATGACCAAATACTTGTATGGGATGTCATCGGCCAACAAATGTCAATGTTATCACTTTCATGCATCTTATAAATGTGGTTAAGAGCGATTGTTTAGTTCTTTATAAAGTAACATGTGGATCTTGCACATTCATGTTGCTAATGCTTTTGCAATGTACTTGATACCAGACACCCGCAAGGGAGTATCGATAGTTTGGTGCACAAGGTCCTTTGCATTCTTGTATATTCATGTGGTTTAGATATAAATAGGATGCCTTTCTCATTGAGAAAATGGAGGAATTTTGGGTCCATGGGTGTTCAATCCAGTAGCACGACCTTTAAAGGCCATTTTTTACCACTTTTTGTGATTCATTATTCTTTGCGTGTGTCCCAACACATCATTCAAGTCAAGGATTGGAATGAGCATTCTTTTGGATCCACCAATTGGCAATTCAATACTAACGTAAGTGGACATGAGGATGATTCCTTTATTTAGGCCTGGACGCTATTGGTTGCGGAACCTGTGAATTTGAACTAGATTGTTTTTGTGAAATCTTTTAGGTTTTGTGTCTTGGACTGCCTTGTTCAAATAGTGCAAGGTCATTGACTTCTTCGTTGCAATTCCTTCTAACCACAACATCTTACTTTCTTTTGTAGATGAGACTTCTTCCTCTCCATCATCATATGTATTCGTTCTGGAGGCCTTATTAACATTTCAAAGTCCACATCGTTCTAGAGGCCCTAAATAGTACAACTACCAAAGTTTTTGTTCTCTTGTAGATGGTTAATTGACTCCTCAACCACATCACATTTCTCTTCCCACTAGTTGTTTTCTTCGGCCTTCCTCTTTGGATACGTTTATGGTGAGGGTGAGTTGATTTACAACCTTCTAGCAATGTTGAAAAACATCACTTGATAGACCAAACCCCTTGTAGTTCTTGTGTGGCACTTAAGAAGCAGTCCATCTTTTCAACTGTGATAATTATCTTAGCCTTCATGTAACTGCCAATCTCTTGCCTAGCTTGAATGATTGGAACCTCAACTGTCAGAGTTCTTATTCGAAAGGTCAACACGTGGCAACACATGACTACCAAGTGGCCATCTAATGTCAACATTGTGAGCAACGTTAAGTCTTCTAAGATGTCCTTAAAAGCTTAACTCAGATCCAAATAGGTATGAGATTAGGGTCCTATTTTAAGTCATGTCCTAGAAGACCTAGAAGCTCATGCCCTAACCCCACCAACGAAACATGTTCCACACATACCCCCGTGACAAAGTTAAAGCGTTGTCACTATCACCCTCATCGAGAGTACAACCCCTTTAAGGCAACAAAGGGTACCCTAAACCACAACTAATCCTTAAGGTTTGAGTGGGTACTAAGTAAATTCCATAAGACTAGGTTTGGATAACCTTAAGTACAGGATTTCACAAGTGCTTCACGAAAGGGCTTATGTTAACAAGCTTAGGTTATTCAACCCCTAAGGAGAACACCCCCTAACCAATTATGTCCATAACACACCCAATTACAAAACCTAAGCTCCCTTGAGCATATGCTCAATGTTTAGCACCCTAATGTGAACACAAGTACGCTTGCTTGTTAAAGTATTCCCCTCGATGTTAAACTCATGAAATAACCCCAAAAGGCATACATTGGGCATTGTATTATGTGTCATCTAATTCAGTGTCACATATTGTCACCATAGCCCATGAACATGGTAGAGAGAACCTGTCGGTTAAGATCCCATACCCATAGTTGGACAAGGACATGGATGTGTTTTGCTTAATTACAAGAGTTACTTTTAGCTTGACATGGAGAGGAGGCTGGATACATGCTCAATCTTATTATCTTTAATTAGAGGAACATGTATTTTAACAAGACCTCTCAGACATAGATTTATCAATGTTAAGAGTAAGTTACCCCAAAGGTAAGACATACCCCTATCATCTAGAAATTAAAGTAACACAACATAGGATTGTGTTTTGATGACATAAGCTTAGTTTATATCAGTAAAAGAATAATGAGCTAACTTATGAACCCATAAACTTTCACTACATATATCTAAAATATGTATAATTATTTGATAATATGTATATACACATATGTGATTTGATTATAAGTGTGTAACAACATATGTATCGAGAAGAAGATACAATATAATATGTATGTGTGTGTGTATCCACATTATGCATGTCCTATGGGATTATGGTGTATTTGATTATTGTTAATACAAGTAGGTAAACAATTGTTCATTATTGGAACCCACCAAATGGTGTCAATAAGTTTCAAATATGTAGTTTATGTGTTGTTCATTAAAAGATAGACCTAACCCGACTTCAAGGCAGATAGAATCAGAGGCTTTAGACTAAAACACATGTACACACATATATATAGTTAACTTACTATATAACTAAAATTGTTAATATATAAAACTTTGCAATCTACTACACAAGGAGTCCAAAGTAGTGGCTTTTGTGAGGCAAACCCCTAAAACGAATTTATGGTCATTCATGGACTAACTGCCCAAGAAGTTACTATATATTTATGCCTTTTTGTGAGACCTTGAGGTATGGCTTATACAAGTGAGGAAGTGACTTAATATATTAACTTCTTAGTGGCTTATCCTAATTGCTTGCATTAGTGAATGGTTTGCACTAATGGTTTATCTAGCAACTTAATTTTCTAGCTTTTGAGTATACATAAATCACTATATTAGGCAACTTCATAACTGCATAGAAGATCCAATTTTTATATGAGACTAGCTATTGTTTAAAGTCATTATGTTAAGCCACTATATAAACAAAACGAATAGTCTCATGAACTATTAATAATCTTTTATAATGGTTTAGATAATGACTAGTAACTTGAATTTATAAAGTGGCTTCACATTAGCAATTTAGGGTTTAGACAATTATTTTAATGGGTTTTATTATGCCTTTTAATTAGTCTTAATACACTTCATTTAATAAAGATTCATATACATAATTATTTGCAAATGTTTAATCAAAACTATGTAACTCTCAACCTCATTAGTGCTTAGCACACCAAAGATATACATGACTTAGAAAGCTACAAGTTCAATTTTTAAATGTACAGTATTAAATTCACCTTAGCGAGGTTTGAACTCGCAACTTTCAAGGGCTCCTTGGCATTAAAAAAATCAAACTCATATCATTATGAACCATGCACCAAAGATGATGCATAGCCTCATAAAGTTATAAGTTAGATGTATGGTCCATAAAGTTACAAGTTTAATGCATGGCCCCATAAAGTTACAAGTTCAATTCCTTTCGTCGATGTGGTCCCCCCAGGGGCAAGGGCCTCATTTAAAGCACCTTAGGACAAGGTTAACATTGTATGTTGAACCTGATCCTTGATATAAGTTACAAAGTTTGATTCCTTTCATTCGAACCTTGTTAAGGCAAGCAAGGTTAATATTGTATGTTGAACATAATCTTCAACGTTCAAGATGGTGCATGACCCCAAGCAAGGTTAATATTGTATTGAACATAATCTTCAACGTTCAAGATGTGCATGACCCCAAGCAAGGTTAATATTGTATGTTGAACATAATCTTCAACGTTCAAGATGCATGACCCCAAGCAAGGTTAATATTGTATGTTGAACATAATCTTCAAGTTCAAGATGGTGCATGACCCAAAAAGTTGCAAGTTCAAATGCTTTTCAACGTATAATATTAACTTTATCATATTAAAGTTCAAATTTATAATCTTTTAAAGCCATGCATCAACTACCCTTAACCTTAGCAGTTGCGAGTTTGATTCATTTTAACATACAATATTAACCTTTTTTATCAAAGTTCAAACTGCAACTTTCTAGGGTCATGTATCATCCTCAGTGCCCATGACAATGCATGGCCTTAAAAGATTATAAGTTAAATGGTGCATGGCCCAACGAGGTTCAAGCAATTTACTTAACTAATTGGTCAACCCATAAAATGACACACACATATTGTATACACACCACTTTTACATAGCTTTCTGAACGCTCAAAAGCTTTTTATACTTTGAGTTTAAACATGTGCATGTATACACATACATATATACATGAACACACCGACTGCAACATAGCTCTAATTATGTTAATTCTTTATTGGCTTAAGAATTCTAAAAAAATTGAGTCATAAAACATCTTTGAATTAACATATTTTCTTATTTGATGTAAAAAGAACTCTACATGTAATGAAGAAGAGTGCATATTCTTATTGCTAAACTCTTGTCCATGAATCATGAATCATTATTAGCAAGTTTAGGTCTTTATTTGTCTTTACTAAAAATAATCATTCTCAATGCCGTGAATATTTGCGAAATATGTTCAACACTAATATAGTTGTGTAACAAATATTTTGACCACATGAACATGTCATTACTGCTAAGGACATATTTTATTTGAATGTCGCAGAAGTGTACAAACATTTTACAAAATTGTACAAGATCACATAACACATAAATAGCCCTTCCCTCATTTTACTTTACTAACACTAGTATTTTAACCATTTACTATCACATCAAAAGATTGATTAATAATTAGGAACCAATGGAGAGGATACATAAAAGCCATATTATGATATGTAACCTTTCAAATATAATAATGTAATAAAAAGAAACTTAAAAAACTCTATTATATATTTGATATAATAAGTTAAATAAATTTTTATTTAAGTAGGAAAGAAAAGGCCTTGTATTCTTTGTTTTATAAATAAACTCAACAATATTAACCTTGCAATATCAATTTCGTACCCAAGATGAATCCTCTTAGGAGCATAAGCATATTTAAAGCCAAACAATTGTTTATTTGAATTCTTATTTCAAAATGTTATTCCACTATGAATAATACATATTTCAAATGGCTTTATATCAACCAAGACTAGCCCTTATGCAATCTTAAAGTTAAAAAAAAGCTTTTTAAACTATTACATAGTTTAATTTAAATTCAATTTATAAATTATAAATTTCAATATTTTAATTTTAATTCCAAAATTAATTGTGGGATTTTGAAGTTAAAATGTAAATCCCACTGCTAATTTAAATATTAAAATTATATATTAAATCTATAATTATATGCTGCCATGAATTACTAATTTACTTGTGTAGAATATTATTCTTTGGATGTTATCCTTTTAAAATTGACATTAGTATTAAGAATTTCTCTTAAAGCTAAATTTAAATAAACTCTCACTTATTAAGAAATTCTTTCTGTTTACTTAAATCAATCCCTGCCCTTAAATAGTGGTAAACGAAGGTTGATGAATAAAACATATCTCCATCTCCGTGAGCCGATCGTCCATACACAAATCGCCAAGTCTCAGTTACCATCTGAAAAAATAAATTCAAAATTCAAAATGAGAGAGAACAATTACAAACATAGATACTACTTACATTGTAAACACAACCCCACCTGACATTCATGAAGTAAAACGTGATTACTTGCTCACCACCTCCAACATGACTCGTGCATCCATTTCCTTAACACCTTCTATAAACCGCATGGAAGATTTTCTAAAGGCAAACTTGTTAAAACTTGCCATTCATTGTTGTCATTTAAAAATAAAAAACCCAATGTTACTGCCCATTGCCCAGGTATCTTATTCACCAGCACAATCTTACCTACAAAACCGATGTTAGAGCCAATATGTATGTGCAAATGAATTTGAACACACACACTACCTCCGCAAACACCAATGCGTTATCATAAAGACAATTGCGAAGAAAAACATACTTCCTCTCATCCAAAAGCATACTATAGCTGGGTTGATACATGTTCAAGAAGTGTGGTCCAAGTTGCAAGTGTGATAATGTGGTTGGTCCCAAACATTCACGGACTTAAGCGATCTCAACCCATTTTCCAAGGCTGTGATGAATGTAATCTTGTCCTCTCTCAAAATCATACAGCCCTTCCCCTTCACAACTAGCTCCCAGTCGCTCCAAGCAAGGTAGTGGGAACACTCTTGGAGGACACCCACTCACCCTGTTTGGAATCGTAAACTTGCACTACAATCTCGTATAAACGAGAGTAGTCCGAATGGAATCCTCTCAAGCAAACAACAATGAAGTGTCCCCGTGCAGTACCTCGTTCCTGAATACCCAGGTAAATGATGCTGCTTCTCATGTAAGTGGACGTCACATTCGGAGGTGAAGGAAGCTGAATCCAGCTGTTCAACATAAGGGGGTTGCATACAAATGCAACAAAACCGTGGCTGCCGGATAGACCAGAGTGGATAAGTATCAATCCTGACGAACCACAAACCGAAAGAGAGCTTATGTAGTGGTCCAACCGAGTGAGATTCTCCAAGACGGGACTTTTCTGTCCCATCCAATAAATGAATACAGCCGTGGCCAATCCGTATGTACCACTCCTGTTTGGATACAATACTCTGGTTGAGTGCCGAGCGCCATTCCTTGGAGACGGTCTTAAACCGGCATATAGAAGGCAATGGAAGGAAGCTTCGCAATATGAGCTTGTATATCAGGAGGTGTGTTACCCCAAAAATGTGATTTCAACTTCCTGGTGCATTTCTTAATCATCCCATTCCGTGGCCCCGCACCTTTCTCACCCACGCTGGTTCTTCTCCTAACCTAATCCTAAAAGAACAACTCGACCTAAATAGCTAAATTAACCCTAATATTTAATTATGTCTTTGATAAACCCATTTCATTACCCAATGGTTAATGCTTAAACATAATCATGTATAACGAAAGAAGAATGCAATATAATAAATTTTGTAAGTAAGATGTTGATGCCAATGGATAATGAATGAATAACATTGGGTTTATGATATTAAGTGAGAAGTTATAATACTTCTAACAAATCTTCCATGGGGTTTAAGAAGGTTAAAGAATGGAATGGATATTGGATTAGGTTGTGTTTATAATGTAAGTCTTTTCCCTTAATCTATTGGCAACTGCAACTTGGAGATGTGTGTCTGGACAATCAATGCATGAGAACGAAGAAGTTTTTTTTTTTTTTATCATTTCAGCCTATTTATACTTATATCGTGTTAAACCCTAAACGCTGCACCTCTTTGTATTCAACTAGTGTGGCAATGAGAATCTCTGTTGATCATGTGCAAATCCCCAAAAGATTGTTTCTTAGAAAACCCAAGTATGCAGATGATGAAAGCTTCATGCAAATGGGGCGATCGGGAATACTGGACTTGTTACACAGCTGTGGATCGAGGAAGGATTTACATGAAGCCAGGAGAGCTCACGCCTTGATATCCAAAAGCAGTCCAGATCACTATAGCGACACATACCTCATGAACAAGCTGGTAGAGATGTACGGCAAGTGCAGAAGCGTGGAGGAAGCACGCAGACTATTTGACAAGATTCACCAACCCAATCTTTACTCGTGGACTACGATGATTACTACATATGCCCAGAATGGGCATCCATACGAGGCATTACGACTCTTCAAAGATATGCACCTCGAAGGAGTTCCTCCTGACAAAGTAGTATTCACAAAGATAGTTGCAGCATGTGCCAATCTCTGCTTGTTAAAGGAAGGCAAAGGGATCCACGAGCATGCAGCGTCTTTAATCGGTCGTGATGATGTCTTCTTACAGACTGCTCTGGTGAATCTCTTTGGGAACTGCAACTGTGTTCGAGAGGCCGAGTCAGTCTTCAAGAGGATACCTCACGTAAGCACGGTTTGCTGGACCGCGATGATAACAGCGTATGCAAGGAACGGGCATTTCACGGAAGCACTGGAGCTCTTCAAGAAGTGGGATATGAATGGCTTAGAACCTGACGTTGTCACCTTTGTCAGCACGGTGGACTCTTGCGCAGGCTTGTGTGAAATCTCACATGCCGAGGCAGTGTATGAGAGAATACTGGAATCGGGTATGGACCGGAACGAGATTTTGATGAGTGCAGTGGTGAACATGTACGCACAATGTGGGGATATCGAGAAAGCAAGGAGCGTGTTTGAGAAGATGGAGATGAAGACAGTGGTTCCCTGGACTGCATTGATATCAGGATATGCCCAAAAAGGGCATATCGAAGAGGCCTTAGTTTTATTTGCAAGTATGGACTTGCAGGGTGTCTCTCCGAATGAGGTGACCTTCATAGGTATACTCGAAGGATTTGCGTCTGAAAGCAAGCTTCGGTATGGAAAGGCTCTACACGCGTGTGCAGTCGAGAGTGGCATTTGCAACACATCTATCAAAGTGTGTAATGCGGTTGTGAACATGTATGGGAGGTGTGGTAGCGTTGGAGATGCATGGGGAGCGTTTGAGTTTACCGGAGACAGGAAGACGTTTGTGTCGTGGACGTCAATGGTTACTGTGTATGCTCAGAATGGGCATGTTAAGGAGGCTCTGGAGCTTTCACAGGAGATGGACTTAGCCGGGATGGACAAGAACAATGTGGTGTTCATAACAGTTTTATCAGCGTGTAACCATGCTGGGTTGCTAGAGGAGGGAGTACAGTTATTGTCTTCGATGAAAACAGATCACTGGGTTATACCCGATTCCTCCCATTATAGCTGTGTGATCGATCTGCTTGGGAGAGCTGGGTGGCTTTCAGAAGCCGAGTGTGTTATTACGAAGATGATTGATCACCCGGATGCTGTTCTTTGGAGGACTCTACTCGGTGCCTGTAAAATGCACGGGGACGAAGAGAGAGCGGCTCGGGCTGGTGAACAAGTGAAGAAACTGCAGCCTGGAAACTCGGCTCCTTACATTGTATTGTCTACCATCAAAGGTATTGGTTGTACATAGTCTCTTCGGCATGAGCAGATGCCATGTTTAAACTGATGAAACCCCTTGTTATCTCTGACACTAATCTCCCTTCCACAAACTTTGGAAAGACACTCGATTACAGAATGACAATCCTGACAAACACCTACGTTCTTAACAACTCTAAGGGGAGTCCCAGCTGCAGTAGCTATCAATCCATACACAACAGCAACCTTCTCGCTATGATAGCTCAGCAAAAACTTCTTCTCCGTCTCACCGGCGTCATGGATTCTCTTAATGGGATCCCTCTCGTAACCAGCCTTACGTATCTCAACCATCAGTCTCTCAAGCTCCGCAAAGACCTCTTCCTCCGTGGAACCGGTGTGTTATCCCCTGCAAAAAACTCGTAAACCTTGTCATGAATCTCAATCCAGCTGCAACCAGGTTGCTTAATGAATCCCCTGTCCACTAAACTCTGCTTAGCATTGGGTACATTGTCCCACTTCCTACTGAGGCAGAAAATATCCGCAAGGAGCGTGTACGGAGCACCAACATCCGGACGAAGATAAGACAGCTGCAGGGCAAGCCGACGGGCACGGTTGAGGTCACCATATGTTCTACAGGCACTCAGTAACGTCATCCAGGTAGAGAGGTATGGTTTGAAAGGCAGCTTCTTGATAACCTTCTCGGCTTCCCAAAGCCATCCCGCACGGCTGAGAACGTCAACCAGGCATCCATAGTGTGCCTCGGTACGTGCAATCCCATAGTCAGTCCCTATCGAGGTAAAGAGACGAACAGCTTCACCGACTAAGCCTGCATGACTGCACGAGGAGATGGCACTTACGAAGCTCACATCGTCCGGCCTCACGCCTTCCTGTTGCATTCTGTAAAAGCAACGGAGAGCTTCCTTGGAGAGTCCGAATTGAGAATAAGCTGCAACCATGGCACTCCATATCACCACGTCAGTTCCACTCGTGGTTTGACAAGCCCTCTTAAACTCCTCCTCGGCGTCTGCTAAACTCCCGCATTTTGAGTACATGTTCATGGCTGCTGTTGTAAGTGGCACATCGGACTCATATCCAGACTCCACTGTCCGGCCACGGACTATTCGGCCTAGTCCAAGAGCTGCAACACTGGAGCATGCCTCTAGAACACAGAGAAAACTCACCTTGTCTGCACACACTCCTTCCAGTTCATCCTTCTGAAGAGCCCCACAGCTTCTTTCCCTTGGTCACGCAGCACGTATGCTGCAAGCATTGCATTCCACACGCTCGTGTCTCTGCTTTTGGGTGAAAGCCGATCAAACACCCTCCTAGCTGCCTCTGGGTTCCCACATTTCCCATACATATCAACAAGGGCCGTAGAAAGAACCGAGTCCATGACAACCCCGCTCTCCACGATACGGTCATCCAGCTCCTCGCCCAAAGCAAGTGCCTCAGAAGTAACAGGAGCCTGAGTTTCTGTAGCAATGCTGATGCAAGACTCAAGCAGATTCACAAAGGCGAATGCATCCAGCTTCACTCCCTCCTGGTCCATTCTCTTGAGAAGCTCCATAGCTCTCCGACCTTGCCTGTGTCTCGCATATGCCACAAGCAATGTTGTGAACGATATCTCATCCCTTACAATGATCCTCTCAAACACTCGTTTTGCTCGTTGGAAGCACCCGCATTTCCCATACAAGTTGATGAGTGCATTCCCAACTGCATAGTCAGTATCCAAACCATCGTGAGCAATACTCTCGTGGATGAGCCGTCCCTCCTGTAGCCCCTCCATGCTCGCACAAGCGTCTATCACACTCACAAACGTCACCTTGTTTGCCTTCAGTCCTTCTAAATCCATCTCCCCGAGCAATGTAAATGCTTCCTTGTAGAGCTCATGTCGAGAACATGCTGCAATCATCGTGTTCCATGTAACAGAGTTCTTCGTTTCCATCCCATCAAACAACGCTTTTGCCAGCTCAAACTCCCTACACTTCCCATACATGTGTATAAGCGTGTTCGAGAGTATAACATCGGATTCAAACCCGGCAGAGAGTATCCTCTCGTGGATCGTACGTCCCCTCTCCAGCTCTCCAAGCCCCGAACAGGCATCTACAACGCTCACATATGTAAACTCATTCGGCTTCACACCTTCATGTTCCATATGTACAAAGAGAGCGAGAGCTTCACCGGGAGACCCATTCCGGGCATATGCAGCAATCATGGCACTCCAAGAGACTACATTCCGGACTGGCATACAGTCGAACACATTCTTTGCTTCTGAGACATTCCTGCATTTGCTGTACATGGTAAGGACCGCTGTCCCGAGTACCACATCCATGTCTAACTCTGATACAAAGCTATCGTTTAGCTTCTTCCCTTGCTTCCAGTCAGCCAGTGCACCACACGCCTCGAGTACCGAAATGCAGGTGATTCTGTCCGGAAGAAAACCTTGACAAAGCATGGTCCTGAAGACTTGTATTGCCTCCTGGGGATGCCCATTCTGGGCATATGCAGAGATGAGAATGTTCCATGAGAATGAGTTCTTGTGGTGCATCCGGTCGAACACAAACCTTGCAGAAACGTGATCCCACACTTGGAGTACATCTCCAGAAGGAGATTATCGACTAGAATCCCAAAAGAAGCTCCTGTATCCAGAATGTAGGCATGGATGCGCTTACCTTGAGCAAGGTCTTTCATGCTCCCACATCTCCGGATGATATGGGCGTAGTCGGAAGCTGTTGAGAGGCTTTGTAGACATGCATTCTCTGCTTGTGTGATAGCTCGGTTGAAACAGAAGAAGCGCTTCTGCACATTTCTGTGGCATTTCCGCAACATAAAACATCTTAACCCTTAATTTTGACCTTAATCACCCTTAACTGCCCTTGTTTGCCTTTCTGCTACTTCCAGGTGCTCAAGTAAATAAGTTCCATGTGTGTGTGTATGCGTGCGCGTGTGTGTGAGAGAGAGAGAGAGTGAGAGATTGTTCAGGTGACTAAAATTAAAGTAAATTTTAATTACTTCTTTAGCATCTGTTATTGATATATGGTTTAAATACAACATACATAAGGAATTAAATAAAATAAAATTTCTCTCATAAATGTAGTAAATTACTAATTAATTATATTACTATTATAAAAACCACAAACACCTATATTTATCTTAGTTACCTTACACTATTAAAATAGTGCATTTCTTACATAGATTCTGTGTACGGTTGCATTTATTAATATTATGTCTTTCTCCGATGAATGAGATTATATACATGAAGTTTTCTATGAAAAATTAGCATTTTAAGCTGAGATTATATACAGTCCTAAACACACACGCACACAGATCTCTCTCTCTCTCTCTCTCTCTCTCTCTCTCTCTCTATATATATATATATATAGGGAGCTATTCAGCATAAGAGAGGCATAAGTCGGAATATGCTGCCTTACAGAGCAGGTATGGTGACATACTTACACGTGTATGTCGTATGTATGTGTTTGTGGTATTTGTAATCTGGGCGTATCTGCTGGATAACGTATATATAAGTTTGCCTATATGCATTTCATTCACTACATTTGTGTATACGCCTATTATAAAATATGTGTGTCATGTGATGTGTTGTGTGTATGTATGTACATGTGTGTTTATACGCGTTTGTATGTCTGCATGTAGTAGTGCTCTTTTTTTTCTGTATATGTTCATAAACAAAACTTGTATAAAACATATGCACGAGAGATATATTATGTACGATTGCTCACGATAGGTATATTGCAGCTGTAGTGCTGCTGAAGCTTGTCCAGCAGCTGCACGTGAGCAATCAGACTCGGCAGGAATGTAGACGGAAGCATGACACTGTTCTTACCGAGGCTCGATCTACTGCCCATCGGTATACTACTCTCCAGGAACGTGGAAGTAAGCAGCAGCAACAAAGAGAAGATGCTTTGAGAGCCGAGTTCACCTCCACACTCTCACAAAAGGTGGGTATCTTGTGTGTGCATGTGTGCGTGTGTTTGAATGAGCATCCGTCGGTAAGTCATGTACCTTGTCAGTTTTCTACTTATACATGGGTGTGGTACAAATATTGTACATGTATGACTTTGGCGGAATGTGTATACCAACAAATATATGTTTAGCTGTGCTCATAAAATTTTGTATGATATGTATGGATTGATATACGTATTCACTCTGAATACACATATGTCACACATTCTCTTCCCATGATTTTCTTTTGTTTCCGCAGGAGGCTTTGCTAAATAAAATCCAAGGAAAGCTGGAGCAAAGTGAGCGTGTTGTGAGTGACTTGAAGGCTAGATTACAGGTAAGCTTCAGTTCCATAAAACGATTCTATGAGTGTGTTGTGAGCTGCATCTCTGGCCAACATCTTTGTATAACGTATATTTACTTGCCAAATAAGAACACCTCTTCATAAGTATAGAGTGACTATCATGCTTCAACCGTTAATTTTCTTAACATCAAATATTATGGTATATTCTACTAGCATACTAGTACGTAAACTATGTTGTGTCATAACCCATGTCATATTGCGAGCAAAAGTTAAAAGTTCAATAAACTTAATATTAACAATTTCATTTGCAATGGTCAGGCACAGGAATCCAGATCGGTGGCCGAGGAAGAAGAGCTTGCAACACTACGTCCGGAGGCAAAGCATTATCAAATGACTGCAATGGAGAGACTACATGAATAGAGAAGGCAGAAAGGCAGGTAGAAATGATAGCAAGAGAACGTGATACCCTCCTAAAAAAGCTCGAAAAGGCCTGAACAGGTTAATATTCACTTATTATAGCTTTCTTATTTGTTGTGCTTGGGCTCTTCGGATTGTCTGTCGTGTTTTTTTATGGCGAACCCTAATTAAAGTTTTTTTTTAACCCTAAGCCACTGTTCTGTTTTGCCTAGAACCCTAAATTAAAGATTTTTTGGTATATATAAGCGCAATTTCGATAGGATTTTCTTAGGGAATAGGATGTTGTTTGCTTTCAATTTCTCATCTGTTTAGGTGTGTGCGTTTCGTTGCGTTTTTCCTCCTCTGTTTGATCACGTGCAGGAGAGCTGCAAGGAGAGCTGTAAGGAGCTAATGGACCATGCTCACAGATCAGTGGACGAGTGTGTGGATCGGACTTGCGAACGCGCGGGCAGAGATCAAACGCGCAAGGAAGGAGTTCCCTTCGTGAAGATACAAGAATGATAATTTGCTTTATAATTTTAAAACTTATATAAGCTACACAGGTGTCGGCAGGAAGCAATTGAATGCGCACTCCGATGATCACTAGCTTCTTTCTCTGAGGATTCGCCACTGCCGAAGAAATCATGAGCGAAGAGAGAAATATGTATTAACCTAACATTCTTTAAAAAATTTGTTTATATATATAAAAAATATATATATATATATAGCAAACCGGGCTTCAAATCATTTTATTTCATATATATATATATATATATATATATATACACACACAAGTTAAAAATATATCTATACACACATATAAATCTTTAAATTCCATGATAAGTGTACGGAAGTGTCTTTTCTAACATATTGAAAATCTCTCTCACACACACACACGCACGTACACATGCATACGCATGGAGAGAGAGAGCATATTTACGTACAAAGTAGGAACAACCAGGATTCTGTCCTGTCGAAACACTTGGGTGAGCATTTGTTTTATTATTTTAAAATAATTAATTTCTTTTTAATTGTTTTTTAAAAATCTATATAGGAATGAAACAGGATTATTCTATGGACTAGACCTTGGAAGGGAGTTCTTAGACTTCAGCTCGGTGGAAAGGAGAAGCGCATTATGAAGCGGTTGTCTCTATACCTCCAAAACTCATGATCAGCAGTAACGAGGTAAATAATCTTAGTTTATTTATTTTTGTTTAATAATTAATTAAGTAATTTGTACATATATAAATATATAAATACTTTAATAATGCATAATTAGAAAACTAAAAGGTGTAGATTCATTGACTGAACTATATACATATCCATTTTATTATTTAGCTAGATTTGTTCAGTCTAGCCTAGGATTCGTCCTTTGATCTCGAATATGTATATTTGAATTAGTAAACGTATTGCATGTATATACACCGTATAAACTTAAACCTAAACCCTATTATTTATAATAATATCATATTATGAATAAATTAAACCAGAGAATGTACGTTTGTATATAGGTTTGCGTACAGTAAGGTTTACCAACTTTGTGTACGCGGGTGGGTAGATGTCGACGTCCAACGGAAATATCCTCCGTTACATAAATATATGTAATAATGATTTTGTGCTTACATTCAGGGTTTAGGGCATAAATTAAATTTAGTATGGTTATAGTTTAATATTTTCTCTCTCTTCCTGCTATGAGCGATCCTTCCCACGATCATGGCGCTACATGGTCGGCCTCGAATTTCATACTCTTTCTTCTCATGATGTTGTAAGTATGTGTGGGTTTATTATTATATTCTGTGAAAATCGACTTTTTTCGAAATCGGCATTTAATTATTGAGAAATCGTCATTTCTCAATGTTTTCTGTGAGAAATCCGCATTTTTCAAGGTTTGTATGTGAAAAACCGGCATTTTTAAGGGTTCCGTGTGCAAAATCGATGTTTTATGTTGAATCCGCATTTTTCTAAGGTTTTATGTAAAAAATCGGCATTTTAATCATAGAAATGTTATACAATATATTTATGAAATTCTATATCATTTGTTAAAATTTAAATTTAACTCAATAAAGGAAAACATTGATACGATAAAGTATTAATGCAAAAACTATACATAAAATAGGTAGTTAATAATTTCCAGGGTAACTGGCGTCAAAAGTAATTAGTATATTCCAAAACTAGCTAATTAGTTTAGTCCTGCAAAAATAAATTGTATAAAATAATAATTATACGAATAAGGATACGATGCAATATGCAAACTGTCTATAACACACACACATACACACACACACACACACACACACACCAATATCATTTACTAAAAATACATATAATGTAATAACTTACCGAGTTTTACGTTGTTGATATTTTGATTTGTATCTGTTAATCAGGATAGAATCTCCACCGGCCATCCCCAACATACATTTGTGATATGAGAAGTCATCAACAGTGTCATCTTCACGCACGATGCAAAAACATCTACATTTGTACACAGAATGGAATACAACCTGTATATCATAGAATTATTATTATTATTTATTACAAATCAAATATATAATTAGATAAACCCTCCCTCCCCCTCTCTCTCTCTCTCACACACACACACACACACAGTGGCCATATATATACTATATATAGATATATATAATACAGACACACGCACACACATGTGAGACATATAAAGTTCACCTTTAAATGTTTCACTCCACAGCTAAGCTTCTTTTTACTGTCTGGGTGATGTTTAAGGGCGTTTAACACAATACTTTCGTTCTCTTAGACAGCACAGAATCTGGCGTACTGCGAAAAGAATTCAAAAAATTAATAAAAGAATAATATCTAATATAATTATACATATATATACTCTAGTACAAAGCTTATACACTCTATAGTAAAATATTATCAGAAAGTAAACATATTTATCAAGTTTATTACTATACTACTTATATAAGATTAATAACGGGATAATTGACTAATTAACGATGACTATGTACCTCTTATATAGGAGTTCCCGTAGTTCGCTGTAAAGCTCTTCCATGTTCTTCCAAGTAACTTCACGAGCCTGTTCCACACTAGACAACGAAGTCTCAAGAGCCCCTGCCACATGTCTCAATCTAGCTTCACGAGCCATGTCTCGATCTGGTTTCACAGGCTTCTTCTACATTCGCTTTGGGATTGTCTTCTGGTATTCGAACCCTTGAACTTTGGAAGGGCTGCGCATTATCACAGTTTTGTGTAGCCAGAAGGAATGTGTTGAAATCCACATTTTCAGCAAACAAGGCTTCATCCGTTCTCTCCTGTAATACACATGACATGTAGTTATTAATAGATTAATAGTACAGTATATACATGTAAAGATAAGATAGTTAAGCAGCACAATTCTAAAAACTACGGTGTGCGTGCGTGCGTGCGTGTGTGAGAGAGAGATTCGCACTTAACATTTAAGTCTTCGTGTTCATATAACATTCATTAACCAATACGCATTATGTACAATTGCTAAACTTGTAAGAGCCGTAAAATTTCATGTTTGTATATACAAATATATACATAAATATACACATATCTATACTCTTGCACGCACACACACATACACACCTCTTTCATAAGAAGATGAAAATTAGCTCCAGTGCCGAGCGAGGGCCGTTTACCACAAAAGGATGACTCCGTCACTCCAATCAAGTTATCAACACTTCGATCCATTGCACAAGATTCAAAAACAGCTGCTGGATTCTAAACAAAACAATAGTATACATTATAGTGTTTATGTGCACTAAATGTGTATAGCTGATGGAGACATACACATACAAGATTAAATGCATGTGTATATAAAGGATATACATGCAACACATACACGTGTATATATACGTGTGCGTGTGTGTGTATCTGTGTTATGTACCTGTAAAGATCTCTTTCTATGTAAAGAACCAAATGTACAGGTATGTATACACATATCTGGTGTATATATGCATGTATTTCTATGTGTGTCTTTCTGTTATGTTTATGTAGTAATATGCACTGTATGTTATGTACCTTTGAAGTGGCAAGAGCCAGGGCTGAGCTGCCAGATAACTTCTTGATAAACTCTTCATATCCGCCGGCCACAAATCCATCCACCTCACCAGAGAAACATGCCACATCAGCAATTAGCATCAAATGTTCCACCTTCATAACTCTATCATAGTGTTTCGCCAGTTTTTAAGTTTCTGCGTAACCAAGTGAATAATTCACAATATGCATGTGTGTGTGTGTGTGTGTAGCTATGTATACGGTATAATCAATATCCAGCTAGATATATATACATCCATAAATGTACAGCTATATAAATATGCACGGACATACATACACATATAAACATATACGTAGGATAGATACCCATACATAAACCTACGTATACATAAGGCACCTCTATACACACACATACATCCCAGGATATGCTGCTTTATAACGCCTTCAAGCATAAGACTCAGTGCGTATTATATTACTGTGGAAGATATGTGCTGGATATACATGCATGCATACCTATATAGGTGCATGCCACACATGTAGATATACATACAATCATTGAGCATACATCATATATCTATGTACATATATACATAATACATACATACATATAGGTATATGTGTATATTACCTGTAGAAGGTGTTGATATGCTGCCTCAATGCCAAAAACCGACCACACCTCTTGTACACTGTAAGGAGTGCTTTGTTCCCAATCTAAGAAATGCATTATGGATTCGCACGCACTTGTAACAACTCGCCACGGAACTCCACGCTTTTTTGATACATAACTGTTTAGATTACTTCTAATGCTAGCTCGTCTTCCCAGTTTATCCTGACTGAGTTTATATCCTCACAGCCTATGAAAATACTAGCAAATACGTTAATTAAAATGAATATGTCTAATAATATATATTGTGTGAGTATTGTGTATATATTGATAACAAAAACAATAAAAATAACAATGCAAAGGTATACATAAGCATATAATTACTGTTAACACAGTAATAATATCTACTGTGCTGTATAATATACAGCACATCGCATGTGTAACTCTGCCAGTGCTTAACACGAGAGAGAGAGATTGCAATATTTGTAGTTTTACCTTTGACAACAGTTGCGAGTAAATATGGTAAAGTAACTGTCTTCATTCTTTCATGAAGCTCGTCATTGTCAGTGTCAGGTGATGTTATAAAAAAACATACATAGAACAGGAGTGTTCCCACGAACCCTGAATGTATATAGTAAATGTTACACATATGCATATCATATAGTAAATAAGACACTAACCTTGAGTAAAAATGAAGTCCTTGAACACACTCATTATCAGAGCATATCGGAAATATTTTCTGGAGACGTGAAACGATCGCATTTATGTCTAAGTCACACCTCTTTAGAGCCTCCTGTAATAACATTAACATTCTAGCAGGCAAATATATGGCACCTTCATATTTAAATGTGTATGCATATGTCGGCTATAAAACGTTAACTACATTACTTAGTGATAATAATATACTATGGTATTTATCTTAGGTATATCATGTTTAAGTTTATAAATATGGATTTATTAAGTACAGCGCACCGTTTTAGCTCAATGCAAGCAACCCATGGAACTCTTTTAATTTTCCTTAACATTTTCATTAGAATCATATCTGCACGTGAAGGAACGCAAATCAAATTATGCTAGCATATAGAGAACATATATATATATATAGAGAGAGAGAGAGAGAGAGAGAGAGAGTACAAGGCAACATACATACATACAACATACATACATCACTATATGCAAGAAACATAATTACGCATCGTAAGTAGTAACACTAAAGCTATAAAACAACTATAAACCTTATATTTAATGTTCAGAGCAAATTAAAGTTATATTAAACTATTTGAAAATAGATAAATTATTTAATTAAATTAACATTTTGTTTATAAAACTTACTCAATCCACGTTTTGAGGAGAGCATGTGTATCGTTATCGGTCTTAAGTGTTCTTACTGCTTTGAGAGCTACCCACTCTGGCTTTGTTACTTTTGGCAACTTCAATATAATTTTTCGATCATATTCTCTGAAAGTATTTGTACAAGGTTGCAGTATGTCCTGTGAAAAAATGAATAGATTAAAGTGTGTCTATATGTGTGTGTGTGTGTGTGTGTGTAGAGAGAGAGAGAGAGAAGAGAACAGAATAATTTGTATAAAATATTACTTTGAGCATTTGCAAAGGATGCTCCTTATTTGCAGAGACTTGATGTGAAGAACTCAAAACTGGTCATACACGGGTTCTATTATCGCTGTCGCTGCTAAAATACCCACTGGTTCACCAGGCTCCGTCTCTCCGCCATAAGTAAATTGAAATATATGTCCTGGACACAACATACACATGTATTGTGCATAGAAATATATCTAAACAAGCTTACACAAGTACGTGTGTATATATATACACACATGAATCTAGTACCTCCATATGTAGAGCGTACAGTACTATCGTACTCCGACCGAACATCTTGAGGTAACACATGAGAAATCTAAACAGATGCCCACACTCCTGAATACCAGCTCTGGCACTTCTTGTGGCTATCGAATGGTTGAAAAACTCCCGTGGATCTAGACCGTCCAGAAAAGAGTTCTCCACGAGGCCCATACATTTCCATAGTTCTGAAGAGGTTAGCCTTCCTCTGCCTCATGTTGAGCAGCCTAATGAACCATTTAACTTATAAGCATTAACTAATTACAACTATACATAATTAACTGCAGTAAATTCATGTTTCGTAACAAAGTCCACAGGTTAACTTTCTAAACTTCGTAATAATGTATAAAATGATACAAACTATTACTGAAGTATATGTATGTATATAATATACATACTGTGGGAATCCCGTTTTAACTCTGTCTTGCAAAAACTCGCCTTGTAGTAGTTGAAGTCCTAAACACGCTCCTTGTTGCATCATCTTCGACAATGAGCCTTTACTTGTTGCATGAACCATCTTAAGCAGTGAATTTTCTGATAGTTTTCACTAGCGTGCACCTAGATAATAAAAACATCCTTATTTTTAAACACGCGCATTTAATGCTCAATTGGATTATACATATGCATGGTCACTTGGATATCTGTACGATAATGTTTAGATAGGTATATAATTGGGTATGTTATGCATTCATTCACACCCACACCCACACCCACAACCACAAGCACAACACATACACTACCGCTATGATTTTCTCGAGCTCAGACATGACTGTTGGAAACCTGAGACAGCAGCTTGTCGCATCTCGGGTGTTTTAAACAGCCGGAAGTTGTTTGTTTCTCTCTCCTCTTGTCTGCTCAGAAACGCTGTAATTACTAACATGAGCCTCCTTAAACGGCGCATAAGTATGGATCTATGCGAATGTCTATAAATGTTACACACGCAGAGAGAGAGAACCTTCGTTTTGTCTATGTCTGGGCTGAGAAACGCTGTGGAGTTGAACAAGGGATCACAGAGAGTTTGATGGACAAGGGAATATACTTTGGCCTCCTCCAGGGCCGACAGGATCTCCTCTTCTAGGTTCCTCCTGGAGATGACATCACCACAAGGTAAAAGTCCGATAAGCCGACACTAAACCCTGTCTCCGTAATCCACTCAGTGATTACTCCTTGTGCATCATTAAGGTGTTCTAATGTCTTCTCTGGACCGACCTGCTTGCATATGCTTCTCGCAAGTCCTGTTTTACTTACAAGCTGTGTATCAGTTTCATCACAAGGCCACATAGATGCGTTATTTAATTTCACTATTACCTGTATGGCGTGCATTTATTATACTCTACTGCACTAAACATCTGGGTAATACCGTTGAATGCCTATTAACTGCTATAGCATGGCTGTGGGTGTAAAAATGCTGCAAATGTCTATACATGTGTATAAAATGATCTCTGCCTGTGTTATATATAGAGAGAGAGACCTATGTTGGCTTAGTATAGTCAAAGCACATACATGCACTGTGCATATACATCATCTTGCATAGGCTAAACGTAGATGCGTAAGAGTAAATATGACATATATATAAAATACACATACCTTTTTTGCCTAGCCAGCCTGACGAACGTGAATCAACTCGCAAAAATTCACCATTGCTAATCAACACTTTTTTGTCCGAGCTTTAACAAACGAACTCAGTAAAATGTATACAAATATACATCTCTCTCTCTCTCTCTCTCTCTCTCTCTCTCTCACACACACACACACACACACACACACACACACACCTATAAATTACATACACCTAGACCACAAAACACACATGGGTTTGTATTACAAACTACCTTTCATAATTGTAGCTCTTGGGAAGTGTCATTTCCATCATTTGTTACCTGTCCACAGTGGAGATTTTAAGCCCGGTGCCTTCACAATTGCTGGCACTGGAACGTAGGAGCTCCACACCACATCTACACATCGTTTCGATTTATATGTTTGTGTACGCAAAAACTACACCATATTCATATATACATCAAATACGACTTTCTTCGCTCTACATACATATGACAGATTTTAAACATCATATATAGGTATTTATGCGGATGCAGCACACATTGCACATAGAGGCGTACACGCACCTGCAGCTGCTGGACGTCAAGTTTTTGCAAGAAGACATTGTTTCTAGTGAGAAGATGAGCACCAAGCAGGGAGTCTTGCATCAAACCAATGATAGATCCACCGCCTTGTGATGAAAACAGCTGCTTTGAGATAACTATCAACTCTGCAAGCTCGGCCTTGACCTATACACGTCCTTGTAACATATATAGTGTTGTGTGTGTGTGTGCGTGCGTGTGCGTGTGCGTGTGCGTGTGTGCGTGTCTCTGTGTTAATGAGCATCACAAGCCAGATGACCACCATTAACTATATCATTTACTTATCGATGAGTATATTATATACAAGACATTAAGGTGTCACATTTAATCAAATAAGAAACAGGTAACATGATAACAGATAAGCATACATTGACATTATAACTATATCCTAGAACAAGAACAGCATATTTGCATGTAGATACCTATGCATGATGCCACATAAAGCATACAAACGGATAAATAGTTTATTACAGCGTTATAACTCCAATTTGGATACCTATTATTGTCTGTACATACATATATACATATATATCACGTACGTACTTTCATGTAGATACAGGGTAAATCCTACTATATATAACTCTGTCTATGTACTATGTAGAGATATAAATAACTCCGCTACTATATTGTTTACATAATACAAGACATAAAATGTGAGTCACATTTAATACCATCGACTATACACACACATACATAGACATACATGCATTGTCACGGATAGGTTGTATTCAGGACTATATACATAGCTCAGATTCTGCTACACTTATCTATCTTAAGTGTAACCTTGTATATCACAAATGTAACATGTATATTACAACAATGACATATATAAATACAGACATAACAATGACAGAGTATGTATTACGATATATAATATAGATAATACACACAAGACACAATACATACCAAGGTTGACTGAGCGAGAAAGACATGAATTGCGTCTCCGTCAAAGTCCGCAAAGATTGGAGGGCAGATAAGTGGACTTATAGAATACATTATTGTCACCCAGGAGTTTCACCTTGAGCCCTAGTAATGCATGCTTATGGAAAGTTGGCGGACGATTTATGTAAACCTGGTCACCGTCTCTTAAACTCCTGTATACAATGTCCCCCGGCTCTAGAGTTGCGTTCAAGCCGTGTCCATAACGTAGAAATTCTCCATCTCGTAAATTTCACCCTGCTCGTTCTCTACGTAACTACAGACGTACACTCAAAACAAGCGTATGTGTGGGTACATAGAGATATACATAGTATATGTATTATACTTTGTAAGAGTACGTGTATGTCTACATATATACAGTCTCATTAGAATACATACAATACATTTGCATAACAGTACATAAGTATATCAAGTCGTTTTATTTGCATATTAATATCCAAGAGTGAGCTTAATAACATATTTATGATTCAGCATATATGTATATATGCATGAAGCTTCAGGAGCCATGTACACACACACACAGATATATATATATATATATATATATATATATATATAAGAGGGAGGGAGGGAGGAGGGAGGGGGGGGAGAGAGGGAGATATTATATGCTCATGCGACCCACCACCCACCCACCACACCACACACACACCTTTGCAATATTTCGATGTTGAAGGGTGTGACTGTTTCAGGAATGGCTAACGCTGCCGCTAGTTTAGATGGGACTCCAATCTCCTCGACCCTGAGAAATGGATCCCTCGGATACGCCACGCGCACAGCAGCCGCCAACTTTTCCTGCTAGGTTTCTCATAAACTTTAACCCAGTTTGAGAGTTTGAATCCAAAGATCTCCTAAATAACTGTTTATAAAACAATCATATATAAGAAATGTGGAATCTATAATATACATATGAAGTATGTGCGTGTTATAAATTAAACAATATCGATAAAGTTTAATTGATATCCACGTAAACATGCTAACGATATGAAGTATCACAACGCACGCTCAAGTGTATATAGCTTACTGGGTTTGCACGAATACACTGAAATGCAGAACATTGAAGCTCCCAAACACGTTGCTCATTGACTTGAGGAACTTCTTGATCATTACGAGCGTACACAATTGATTTGATTGTCTTCAATGTTGATTTGATTGTTTAGAAAGCTCATCCTGTAAAAAAAAAGTAAAGATATCGTATATCACATAGCTATATTATATATACAGTAGATAGCTTATGATTTACTTTGTCCTTTGCTTAAGTATAAATTTCTTGAAGCAATAATACAACTCGCACGGTCACAGAAACAGACACATACGCGCGCACGCGCGTACACAGAGAGAGAGAGTTACTTGAAGATAGAATTCCTCGCTATGTAACGCATCCAATTGGGAGGTACGTGGAGTGTTTTAATGAAGTAGTCCTCTGGTTCTCTTAAATAAACGTTTTCCTTCTCAAGCTCTTCAATAGTCTCACTAGATATGCGCCTCAGCATTCGAAGAGCCTTTACATCAAAATATTACAAGTGTAATAACAAATACACATAAGTATAATTACCTCTCTGGGTCTAGAAATTTTGATCTCCAACGTCTTGTTATATCATCCTTCAGTAACTTAGTTTGTAAATCAGTTGGAATCTCCGTGCTTGGTACTTCTTATCAATCTCAACAAGAAGTACCGGGCAACAGCATTGCCAACTTGTTTGTCCAAAAGTTTAACCTTCAGGTTAGGATAAACATCTCCCTATACGTCATAAACCTTATTAACGTGTATGTGTGATTAATGCATTGTGTGTGTGTATAAATATGTATTAGGTACATACATCGCAGAAGCCACAGATTCCATTGTCCTGTCAAAACCATATTTGTATATTGTTACGTATTATCATATGACATAAACTATTTTAGGTAGCAATAAACATTCCTTAAGGCTGTTATTCACATAATAGAAGAATCTCTATACTGCTACATATACATCATAACTATAAAATTTGTAGATTAACTGTAATTAAATACGTACCTTAGCTATAATAGTTACAATAGATATATATGTGCAGTGTGTTATACTCTGTATATTTAAGCATCTAAAATATATGCACGTACTGGTGTTCATATAGCTACAAGAGTTTCTACACACACACACACATAGAGAGACAGGGAGAGGGACGTATACATAAATCTATAAGTACAATATACTATCCGGAAGAAACTCGTGGAAATATAAGCTACTAGGGAAATGATTGTTACTTCACACAAGCATCATATACATTATAGTATAGTTTTTGTATAGCATGTGTATTTAGCACACTATCTCATGTACTATACATATACCATATACTCTGTATCTATGTCATTCTACTGCATAGAGATACATTCATACGGATACAAATAGGATATGTATACGCACGACTACATATAAAACGTTTACTAGACACACTATAGTATATAGATGATATACTTCGTTCATACAGTATCCTATACATATACAACGTGTATAAAATATATGAAGTACCTGGTTATCTTCATGAAAGTCGTTCAGTTCTTCGGCTGGGTTCACCGTAGGATCGGCGTTGACATTATCAATATTAGCCACTTCTGCTGGTTTTGATACCGGTCTTACTTTAGTATTATCAATATCCATTTCATCCTCACTGTCTGGAACAACTTGACGTGGAGCTTCATGTGTTGGAATTGCAACAGAGTTGTGTGTGCTACATAATGTGCTCGGAGAGTTTCCTGCATAAGAAATATATATACATAGTCTAATAAGAATAAGTTAATATCAAGTGATAGCAGTTAGATGTTTGCGGGTGTGTGTGTGTGTGTGTATAGACCATCAGTAAGTAATTTAACTTACCACCGCACGCATTGTCTTCTGGTTCACTATCGGGTACAACTTGGTCTTTTAAATTACCACTATTTCCATTAGCTTCATCTATATTAGTAGGGTTTTCTTGAACATGTTCATTACTCCTTTTAGCTGGCTGGAAAAACCAATTATTATGAGTGTTACAGACTTAAACTACGACAGTGAATATCAGTTAATCAAATAACTAGACATAAACTGTATTTGGCTAACAGTGACAATATGTATTTATACGCAAACTCTCTCCCTTCCCCCCCCTCCCACTCCCCTTTCCTACACCATGATACTTAATAGTAAATTCTTACCTGGAACTTGCGTTTCTTCTTTAGATCCTTTAACCTGAGACAGTGTAAGCAAACCCGGTTAAGTATTGTCAAGTGCAACAATACGATCCTGGTGGTACACAAGAACTGGTAGCTCAACATGTCCAGAGTGCCCTGCAATATACACGTATACACATGTAAATACTTGTTTTCACATGTGTATACGCATTGGAATAAATCATCAGTGAATAGTCACATAGGTGCAGCTTCAATTATGCATGAGTATCATATTTAGCGTTTCTTATGCATCTGAGGTTTATTTTTTTGCTCCTAAATATGTACATTACATGTATAAGAACAGTCTAAGCATGAGTATATTGAGTTATATAGGTATATAAATTTACATATGAAGTACACACATGCGCACACATAATATACGTACCCTGACATGCATTGTTAGAGGTATCCGTCCTTTTGGCACCACAAGTAGCACAGTAATCGTCATAGTGTGGAAGCCCAAAACGGTTATTGTTTAAAGCTTTGATACTTCTCACCTCACAAATGGAGCGTTTTATCTGCCAGGAACATATTCCATCAGTTTTAGGCATATATACATAAATGTTTACATATATGCAGGCATATATACATAAATGTGTTATAAATCAATATCACACGTACAAAATAGCTTATATAATGCTTTGAGTTTACATACGTATACCACACGAAGCAGTTAAGAAATGCATATAAAGGCAAGAATGTTTATATGAAACGCTTTAAAGGCATCCGTTACTTTAAAATAGTATTTTCGCTGTATCTTGAAAGTAATGTGTATTAATATATAGTGCTCTACATCATATATATATATATATATATATATATACTATACCTATGTGTGTGTGTGTGAACATATAACATAATTCACGCACATACATTGAAAAGCACAATGATCACTATCCTCAGAGTATTCTATAAAAATATATGCATATATAATGTCCGTATGCTATGTATAAAATTTTTTGTAAGCCGAGCTATATAGTTCCTATAAGAGCTTATACGAGCCGTATACATAATGAATGCAAGAAGCGACAGGACATATATAAGACAAGTGATAATATATATCCGACAGACTATATCTGTAATAAATGTATACACAACACACACACACACACACATATTTGTGTGTGTGTGAAGTGAGAGTATATAATATCAGCTGAAAATGCTAATTTTTCATAGAAAACTTCATGTATATAATCTAAATGCGAATCTCATTCATCGGAGAATGACATAAATGCAACCGTACACAGAATCTATGATCAAAATGTCGATTTTCTACATAAAACCTTAGGAAAATGCGGATTTCAACATAAAACATCGATTTTGCACAAAAAATGCCGATTTTTCATTGAAAAATGCGGATTTCTCACAGAAAACATTGAGAAATGACGATTTTCAATACTAAATGCCGATTTCTCGAAAAAAGTCGATTTTTCACAGAATATAATAATAAACCCACACATACTTACAATATCATGAGAAGAAAGAGTATGAAATTCGAGGCCGACCAATGTAGCGCCATGATCGTGGGAAGGATCGCTCATAGCAGGAAGAGAGAGAAAATATTAAACTATAACCATACTAAATTTAATTTATGCCCTAAACCCTCAATGCAAGCACAAAATCATTATTACATATATATGTAACGGAGGATATTTTCCGTTGGACGTCGACATCTACCCACCGCGTACACAAAGTTGGTAAACCTTACTGTACGCAAACCTATATACAAACGTACTGGTTTAATTTATTTATAATATGATATTATTATAAATTATATTTACTAATAAATAAAGTACTAGGGTTTAGGGTTTAAGTTTATACGGTGTATATACATGTAATACGTTTACTAATTTAAATATACATATTCGAGATCAAGGACGAATCCTAGGCTAGACTGAGCAAATCTAGCTAAATAATAAAATGGATATGTATATAGTTCAGTCAATGATCTACACCTGATTTGTAGTTTTCTAATTATGCATTATTAAAGTATTTATATATTTATATATGTACAAATTACTTAATTAATTATTAAAAAAAATAAATAAACTAAGATTATTTACCTCGTTACTGCTGACCATGAGTTTTCATACTCCTGCTTCATAATGCGCGAAAGTTGGTCCCTCAAAGGTCTAGTCCATAGAATAATCCTGTTTCATTCCTATATAGATTTATTATTTATTTTTAAAAAACAATTAAAAAGAAATTAATTGTTTTAAAATAATAAAACAAATGCTCACCCAGTAGGCAAGTGTTCGACAAAGGACAGAATCCTACTTGGTACGTAAATATGCTCTCTCTCTACATGCGTATGCATGTGCGTACGTGCGTGTGTGTGTGGAGAAAGATTTTCAATATGTTAGAAAGGGCACTTCCGTACACTTATTCATGGATTTAAAGGTCTATATGTGTGTAGATATATTCTAACTCGTGTGTGTATATATATATAATATATATGTATAAATGTAAATAAAATGATTTGAACCGTTTGATATATAATATATATATATATATAAAAAATTTCATTAAAGAATTATAGGTTAATACATATTTTTCTCTCTCCTTCGGCGGTGGCGAATCCTCAGAGGGCTCATAAACTGGAAAAAGCGAGTGATCATCAGAGTGTGCGTCGAACTGCTTCCTGTCGATGATCTCAAGGAGACACCTGTGTAGCTTATATAAGTTTAGAACTTATAAAGCAAATCATCATTCTTGTACTTCACGAAGGGAACTCCTTCTTGCGCTTGATCTCTGCCCCCACGCACTCGCAGATCCGATCCACACACTCGTCCATTGATTTGCGAGCATGGTCCATTAGCTCCTTACAGCTCTCCTGCATGCGATCAACAGTCCGACCACAAACATATAAGCAAAGGAGGAAAAACGGCAACGAAACGCACACACCTGCTAAAAATGAGAAATTGAAAGGCAAACACTATCCGAAATACAACTTATATACACAAAAAATCTTTAATTTAGGATTCTAGGCAAAACAGAACAGTGGTTTAGGTTAAAAAAACTTTAATTAGGGTTCGCCGTAAAAAAGCAGAGCAGTGGCTTGATCCTAGATGACAGACAATCCGAAGAGCCAAGCACAACAAATAAGAAAATATAATAAGTGAATATTAACTTGTTCAGTTAGTCGAGCCTTTTCGCATTGCAGCTTTTAATAATGTTGCCTCCGCATGTAAGTGTTGCGAGCTCTTCTTCCTCAGCCATATCTGGATTCTATGCCTGACCATTGCAAATGAAATTATTAAATAAAGTTTACTAAACTTTATATAACTTTAGCTCAATAGTTATTTGTATGCTAGTAGATATACCATATGTTAATAAAAATTATCGTGAGATGTTGAATTAACCAGAAGAAGACATAATATTATGATACATATATATAATAAAATTAAATAAATACATGCATAGCTTATATAAGTTTAAAATTTTTTTTTTTTACTTTTAAAAGGAAAACTCTTAATTTAACGCATTTGATATTTATACTTATACATTGGCACATTTGATTAACAAATTCATTTACTAATTTATAAATGTTATCAATTAGCTTTTTATATGTCTTTTAATTCACTATACATGTGGTCGATACAAAATTTGTATAATCAATAATCTAAATTACAAATAAAAGATAATTTGCACAATGGGTTTTTCTTTATTATTGTTATAACATAAAAAAAAAAAAAAGAATTAAAATGTGAATTCCTTATGAATTAAGATCTTTATAGTTAATACATTTTTGAATTAACAAGCTTTTTATTTAAATGCATATGTAAATGGAATTTTGGTGCATATTCATTAAAAAGATTAAAAAAATATACCTTTAAAAAATCTTTAAAATTAAGAAAAATATTAATTTCCTTTTAATTTCTATACATGTTTTAATGAGGCAAGTGTTCCAAACAAATAAAACAAAAAAATAAAAATCACTTAACACAAACACTTATTTAAGTAAAAAAAAATTGAAATGCAAACAACACCTTAAAAAAATTTATTCAAAATTATATTTTTTATGAATATTTAAGGGAAATATAAATTAAAACCTTTTATAAAGTTTAATAATAATTTTTAAGATATTAATTATAATTTTATACACAGACACACATATATATAAGGAAAACATTTTGAAAAAAAAGTTACAAAGTTAAAATTTATTATTTATAATTTTTTATTTCTCTCACTCACACATATATAGTTTAAATATAAAAAAATTACATTTATACCCTTGAAATTTATCATATTTACATATATACTTTAAAAATTATAAACTTACATATATACCCTTTTAAAAATTATAAATTTACATATATTTTTAAAAACTTCAATCATAATATTTTGATATTTAAAATAAAATATTAATAAAAATATATTTTCAATTCATAATATATACAAATGAAATAATTAAGTGTTAAATGTCAAAAAATTATCAATACAAAATGAAATATTTAAAAAATAATTATATTATAATGATATATATGTTTAATAGGTTGTATTTTGAATCTAAATATAATAAAATACAAATTAATTATAAATTTTTATTAATTTTTTAAAAATGTTTTTTAATTTTTTAATTTTGAAATTTATGACGTTTTAAATTAAAGTTTGGATATATATGTAAATATAAAACTTCTAAGGTATATATGTTAAATTTTAAGAGTATAAATGTAATTTTTCCTTAAATATATTTAATGATAAATATTAACAAAAGCCATAACACTGTGTTGTCATTGTCGATTTTAATAATAGACTACATATTCAGTTAAAAAGTATACATAAAATTTGTCTAATAACATACTTCCATACCATTCTTGTGACACAAGACTCTCTCTCTTTCTACATGTGTGTGTGTCTATATATTATGCAGGAGTTACGACCGAGAGAGAGACGATACTCAATTATCAGTTGAATATGTAAGTGTGTTGTATGTCTATTACAAGCACATATCTTACCGTCAAGTCAAGGATTGTTGATGTTTGCATTGTCGTTGTTGTTGAGAACATATTTCTCGTAGAGAGAAAGTATTTCCCTTTTGGGTGCATTTGTTTTGAGCTGCAGCACATGGAGCTTTCTATAGTCCTGCTCATGCTCCGTGCTCGCGTGATCGTCTACACTCTCCCCAGTGTGAACTCCTGTGAACTCACGTTGTCAATATTCAAGTCAAACGTGCTGTCTGCCCCTGCTCTCCGTAGGTGTGGTGTTCGCTACAGGAAACAACATATGGACTGTCTATGTAGTATACATGACTAGAAACACACACACAGTGTCATCAGCTAAACCATCTTTAGCTGGCTACATGTTCAAATCTATACATACATACAAACAATGCATACTGCACAATCTCTCTCTCTCTCTATCTCTCACACACACACACATCCACACACATACTTAATATCAAGTATGATTCTACATTGTTCAAATCTATACGCACATACAAAACAATGTATACTGCACAATCTTCTCTCTCTCCTCTCTCTCTCTCTCTCTCACACACACACACACACACACACACACTCACTTAATATCAAGTATGACTCTATATGTACGCATATACACAAACCTCTAGGTTCTCCTTCTCATTATCATCCGAGCCTCGCTTTCTTCTCCCTGTATACTCTGCTGAGTTCTTAACTTAGTCTTGAGAGCAGTCGAAGTTGCAAGTTCATGTCCCTTGTACATTCTGTAGCTGAACAGACAAACTCTCTGCCCTTGCATTTGCCTCTGAGTGTGCAGCTCTCTCCAAAGCCAGTAATCCTCCAGTACATGGACAGTAGTACTAACTCTCTCTGTGCAAACAAAGTAACTAAGTGAATACAATGTCCTCACTCCAACCGTGCGTGTGATTGCATGTGTGGATATTAATCTTAACTATATCTAATGTACTACACGCTATTGTATATTCATAGAAAAGAGAGACACCATCTGCAAAGTCTAAGATGTATATAAGATTGTAATCATCTTATATACATGTTAGACTTTGGAGCTGGCTTGTATAGCTGTCTATGAGAATCGCACTCGTCATCTGAGTAAAACTCTCTCACCCTGTGTGTGTGTATGTATGTCTTCATATGTTTTAACATATTAAATCGCACTCGTCATCTCTCTCACCCTGTGTGTGTGTGTATGTCTTCATATGTTTTAACATATTAAATCGCACTCGTCATCTGAGTAAAACTCTCTCACCCTGTGTGTGTGTATGTATGTCTTCATATGTTTTAACATATTTTAATTTGATTATTTCATATGCATTAAAATTTATGATTTATATAAAAGCAAAGGAGGACACGTTTGAACACAGCTTACGTTTATATAACTATACGAGGAGTTCATCTTTTAAATTAAGTATTACAAATTAACATTTTTAAAGTATAAATGTTTACCTTTAATATACAGTTTAATAGATAGTTCCTGAGCACATCTAATGGAGCACCGCAGGCGTCTATATGTGTGTATGTGACTTGACTTGTGTGTAACGTGTGTGTGAAATGGTGAGTGACACCATTTTAAAACTGCAAAGGTGTTGTGGATTGATTTGTTGTGACAGTTTTGAAAACTATTAGCACCAGTGTTTGCACAACCCGTGCATATTTCGACTTATGCCTCTCTTCTGCCAAATAGTATATATATATATATATATATATATATATATAATATATATATATATAATAGAGAGAGAAGAGAGAGAGAGAGAGAGAAGAAGAGAGAGAGAGAGAGAGAGAGAGAGAGAGAGAGAGGAAGAGAGAGAGAGAGAGAGAGAAGCATATACATATGTGTGCGTGTGTGTTTAGGACTGTACTAAGTTTTCATAGAAAACTCATGTATATAATCCCATTCATTGGAGAATCACATATTATTAATCAATGCAACCGTACAGAGAATCTTCTTAAGAAATGCACACAGATTGAAGATTTATATTATCAAAATGTCAATTGTTTACATAAAACCTTAGGAAAATGCGGATTTCAACATAAAACATCGATTTTGCACACAGAACCGCCGGTTTTCTCACAGAAAAATGCAGATTTTTCACAGAAAACATTAAGAAATGCCGATTTCTCAATACTAAATGCCGATTTTCTCGAAAAAAGTCGATTTTTCACAGAATATAATAATAAACCCACACATACTTACAGTATCATGAGGAAGAAAGAGTATGAAATTCGAGGCCGACCAATGCAGCGCCATGATCGTGGGAAGGATCGCTCATAGCAGGAAGAGAGAAAATACTAAACTATAACCATACTAAATTTAATTTATGCCCTAAAACTCTGAATCAAGCACAAAATCATTATACATTATATTTATGTAACGGAGGATATTTCCGTTGGACGTCGACATCCGACATGCTACAGTATCCACCCACGTACACAAGTGGTAAACCTTCCTGTACGCAACCACGTACATTCTCTGGTTTAACTGTGTATAAGAGTCAAAACCCTTAAGCATGGCCTTAATTAATGCAGCCAGAAATATGTAATAAGATGCTAAACGACCCTTAGCGTCCCTTAATTTTATTATTACATATTTCCGGCATAGTAATTATATATTTCCGGCTGCATTGGGTTTGACTGCTAAGTGTGGTGAGAAACGACACTAATTTGATATTATTATGATAAAAAAATTATATTTACTAATAAATAAAAAGTACTAGGGTTTAGGGTTTAAGTTTATACGGTGTATATACATTAATAATTATACATATTCGCTAGATTGAGCAAATCTAGGCGTAAATAATAAAATGCATAGTATATAGTTCAGTCAATAAATCTACAGCTGATTTATGATTTTTCTAATTATTCATTGTTAAAAGTATTTATATATATATATATATATATATATATATATATATATATATATATATATACAAATTATTTTGATTGTATGTGTATTATAATACCATGTCTTCTTCTGGTTAATTCAACATCGCACGCGTAAGGATTTTATCTCACTTGTGTAAAAACGTACTCTATGTTAACAAAAGATTGAATGTTATTAAAACTTTAACAAATAATCAAACACAAATTTAATTCAATAAAACATACCTTAGAGCGATTGTCTATGCAAGAGTTTCAAATAATATACACATTCAAGTTTAACTTATTATTTTAATAGATTTGAACACAATTATACATGTATATATAATAATCATATGTACTAGTATTTGTATATTTTAACTTTGCCATTAACACAACTATGTGATTTTGTTTTGTTTATAGATAAAAAGCAGACACACATGCACCCAAATATTAATAATTTTAAATAGCATGATTAACTAGTGCTAAACTTGTTTTTAAAAGATTTTCCAGATTACTTACATGTCAATTATGCTCTGTCACTCTCTCCACATGCGTATGTGCCATCCCATTTGCAGTCCCAGGTGTCATTGCAGTAATCGCCAATGCCCCAGCAAGTTCTGGCAACAAGAGTTTAGACAACATGATTGTGCAAAGGGTGCAATTAACTTGGCACACAATGGCAGACTTGCCCCAGCTGACCAACAATGAATAGACTTTTTTTTAGTTTGATGTGTTAGAGAGTTTATTTTAATTATGTACAGTGCTTTTCCCCTTCCCTGTTTTGCCTATCCCATAAATGTAGTGAAGTAGCCAATGGTGATAATGATTTTTATTTATATATATAAAGAGAGGTGTATTCACTGCGTGGCAAAAATCCACCATATGATTGACAATTGCTGATGTGTTAAGTCATTTTAGCAAATCATCATGTCATTATAACATTTCCCAAAAACAAAACAATATTACAACGTATATTAACTATAATAACTACAATGTAAAAAAAAAAACTAATGTTCGACCCTTAATATGTTAATTGCTTTTTACAAAAACAAGAACTTGTTTTTTTAAGATGTTTTTTACCCTAAAAATGATAAAAATTAGGGGTTGACATTTTTTAGTGTTGTAACATGAGATTTAATTAATCTTTTTTCACCTTCAGTTGTAGGCAATCAATATGTTGTGGTTTTAACAAATTATCTTACACGTTAGGTGGAGGCTAGAGCTTTATTAAATATTATGACCTATGTGTTTTACTCACTTTAATTTTTACTCATCTTTAAATAATGATTTCTTTATTATTAAAGTTTTAAAGGTTTTTACTTCACGAATGAGAATTCAACAATTTTTCACGTCTCCCTTTCATCACAACATGAATTAAACTTTTAAAATATGATTTATAAGTATGTAAATCCTATTCAGAATAATTGAATTGATATTTTGATATTTAAATTTAATTCATTGATATTTAGATTTCATTAACATGTCTTTATTCAAAACATTGTATGGGTAAAGACCCTCAGATGTCTT
>PUQB01000144.1:410925-438857 GCA_003024785.1 Selaginella tamariscina
TTATTAATTTATGAACATGATCGATTAATTTATTAGAATTCTCTTCAATTTCATTATATATGTCATTAATAAATTAATTAATTTAATATATAATATTCTTATAAATTTTTTAAATTTTACTCTTATAATTCTCTTAATTCCACTACATGTATAATTTACAAATAAATCAGCTTGATTTATAAAAATATTGTGTTTTTCCTCAATTCTATTGTGTATGTAATTTTACAAATAAATTAATTTTTTTAAAATTTTATTAATTTTAAATCAATTTATTTATCAATCATATATATAATAATATTAATGAACTTTATAAAAAATCTTCTAAATCAGATTTATTTGTTTATCAATCACATTTTACGATGAAATTAAAGAAAATTACAAAAGAAGTACAGTGAAATTAAAGAAAGATATAGACAAAATACTTTGCATCATTAATTATAAATAAATTGATTGTTTTATAACTATGATAAATGATTTAATTCATAAATAACTGAAGAAGATCGTCGAAAAGAACATGAAATAATAATAAAAAAAACAACACAATGCAAAACACCTGTAAAACAAATGAAGAAATTAAATTTTAATAAGGAAACCTATATGAAATAAACACAAAAATCTTTAACTTAGGGTCTCAAAGAAACATTCTTAAGAAATTATAAATTAAAACTTTTTAAAATTTAATAATTAATTTCCAAGGATATTTAATTATAGTTTTATTGTATATATATATATATATATATAACATTCTCAAAGAATCTCTCACACACACTAAGTTTAAATATATTTTAAAGGAAAATTATATTTATATCTTTTAAATTTATTATATTACATATATATTTCTCAAAATTTATATTTACATTTATACCCTTCTAAAAATTATAAATTTACATGTATATCTTTGAAAAAACTTTAATCATAATATTTTAATTTTTAAAATAACAATATCAACTAAAAATATATATTCAATTCATAATATATTATAAATGAAATAATTAATGTTAAAGGTCACAAAATTGTCATAGTAAAAAATAAAATAAATTTTAAAATAATTATATTATATTGTGGTATATTTATTTACTAAGTTGTATTTTTGGACCTAAATATATTAAAATATAAATTAATAATTTTTTAAATATAAACTTTTAGGAGTATATATTTAAATATAAAACTTCTAAGGGTATATATTTAATATAAAACTTATAGGGGTAATATGTAATATAATAAATTTCAGGTAATTTTCCCTATGTTTAATAATAAAAATTAACAAAAACTATAATAATTAGATACAATCGGTGTTGTCATTGTTGGTTTTAATCATCCGAGCCTCCAGCATGTGCTTAACGCTGATATATATTCAATTCAAAAGTATACATAAAACTTGTCTAATAACATACTTCCATACGATTCTTGTGAGTAATGAATGGGTTACCCACCCGGTTTTAAAACAAGACTCTCTCTCTCTCTCTCTGTGTGTGTCTGTCTATATATTATGGCATGAGTTACGACCGAGAGAGAGACGTATACATTATTCATTTGAATATGTAAGTGTTGTAGTGTATTACAAGCACATATCTTACCGTCAAGTCAAGGATTGTTGATGTTTCATTGTCGTCAGCAGCACTACATCTGCAATATACCTATCATGAGCAATTGTACATAATATATCTCTCGTGCATATGTTTTATACAAGCTTTGTTTTATGCATAAACATATACAGAAAATAAAGAGCACTACTACATGCAGACATACAAACGCATATAAAACACATGTACATACATACACACAACACATCACACTGACACACATATATTTTTATAAAGGGATCATATATTGTATACCAAATGTAGTGAATGATATGTATATAACGTTATCCAGCAGATACGCCCGATGCCAGTTTACAAATACCACAAACACATACATACGACATACACGTGTAAGTATGTCACCATACCTGCTCTGTAAGGCAGCATATTCCGACTTATGCCTCTCTTCTGCTGAATAGCTCCCATATATATATATATATATATATATAAAATCTGTGTGCGTGTGTGTTTAAGACTGTATATAATCTCATTCATCGGAAATGACATAGTATTAATAAATGCAACCGTACACAGAATCTATGTAAGAAATGCACACAGATTGAACATTTCTATGATCAAAATGCCGATTTTTTTACATAAAACCTTAGGAAAATGCGGATTTCAACATAAAACATCGATTTTGCGCCGGTTTTTTCACAAAAAAAAATGCGGATATTCACAGAAAACATTGAGAAATGACGATTTTTCAATACTAAATGCCGATTTTCGAAAAAGTCGATATCATGAGAAGAAGGGGTATGAAATTCGACCCGACCGATGTAGCGCCACGATCGTGGGAAGGATCGCTCATAGCAGGAAGAGAGAAATCAACCAAAATATCAAACTATGACGATACTAAATTATTTTATGTTCTAAACCGTCAATGCAAGCACATGTAACGGAGGATATTACCGTTGGACGTCGACATCCGACATGCTACAGTATTCCACCCACGTACACAAGTTGGTAAACCTTCCTGTACGCAACCTATATACAAACGTACATTCTCTGGTTTAATTGATGTATATATTATTATGAATATTTACTAATAAATAAAAGTACTAGGGTTTAGGTTTAAGTTTATACGGTGTATATATATTTAATAATTTATACATATTCGAGATCAAGGCTAATTTTCTAATTATTCATTGTTAAAAGTAAAGTATATATATATATGCAAATTATTTTATTGTATATGTGTATTATAATACTATGTCTTCTTCTGGTTAATTCAAACATCTCACGCGTAATGTCTTCTTCTGGTTAATTCAACATCTCACGCGTAAGGATTTTATCTCACTTGTGTTTAGAGACAAAAAATGAAACGTTATTAAAACTTTAACAAATAATCAAACACAAATTTAATTCAATAAAACATACTTTAGAGCGATTATCTATGCAATATTATACACATTCAAGTTTAACTTATTATTTTAATAGATTTGAACACAATTATACATGTATATATAATAATCATATGTACTAGTATTTGATATTTTAACTTTGCCATTAACACAGCTGTGTACTAGTACATATATTTAACTTTGCCATTAACACAGCTGTGTACTAGTACATATATTTAACTTTGCCATTAACACAGCTATGTGATTTTGTTTTGTTTATAGATAAAAAGCAGAGACACATGCACCCAAATATTAATAATTTTAAATTGCATGATAAACTTGTTTTTAAAAAGATTTTCCAGATTACTTACAACGTCAATTATGCTCTCTCACTCTCCCACATGCGTATGCATATGTGTGTGTGCATGTGTGTGAGAAAGATAAGTTTCGTTTGTGCTGTAAAAACATGTAGAGATAGCTTTTCACACTTGTATTTGGCACTTATATATTTTTCCATTAGAAAACATAGCCAAGAAGAGTATATTTATCATGGATTTAAAGGTACATGTGTGTGTGTTTTTTTGTAGATATATTTTTAATTTATGTGTATGTGTGTGTATATATATATAAAAGAGAGAGAAACTTAGAGATTTTCAGTTATTAATAAAATTATTTGAAACCATGTTGTTAGATACGCTTGTTCATATATATATATTATATGAAATTTTCATATAAGAATTTGTGAAACAAGACTGTTTAAGATTACACAAAAAGTTGATACATATTTAAAAAAGTTTATACTCTATGGGCTTTGGCGAGTTTAATATAATTCATAAATAAAAAGAATTAATTCACGATCGAAGTGAATACTAAAGTGTTTCTTATAACATGTTTATAAATAGTTTATATAAGTTTTAAAATTTATGATGTAAATCATTATCTCTTGTATCTTTACGAGAGAAATTATAAATCATTGTCTCTTTTACCTTTACGAAGGGAATTTTGATCTTAACGCACTTGATTTTACTTTAACACATTGGCACATCTCATTTATAAACGCTTTGGTGCATATCACTGTTTAATTCATAAATTATTTATTAATTTATGAACATGATCGATTAATTTATTAGAATTCTCTTCAATTTCATTATATATGTCATTAATAAATTAATTAATTTAATATATAATATTCTTATAAATTTTTTAAATTTTACTCTTATAATTCTCTTAATTCCACTACATGTATAATTTACAAATAAATCAGCTTGATTTTAAAATATTTGTGTTTTTCAATTCTATTGTGTATGTAATTTACAAATAAATTAACTTATTTATAAAATTTATATTAATTTTAAATCAATTTATTTATCAATCATATATATAATAATATTAATGAACTTTATAAAAAATCTTCTAAATCAGATTTATTTGTTTATCAATCACATTTACGATGAAATTAAAGAAAATTACAAAAGAAAGTACAGTGAAATTAAAGAAAGATATAGACAAAATACTTTGCATCATTAATTATAAATAAATTGATTGTTTTATAACTATGATAAATGATTTAATTCATAATAACTGAAGAAGATCGTCGAAAAGAACATGAATAATAATAAAAACAACACAATGCAAACACCTGTAAAACAAATGAGAAATTAAAATTTTAATAAGGAAAACCTATATGAAATAAACACAAAAATCTTTAACTTAGGGTCTCAAAGAAAACATTCTTAAGAAATTATAAATTAAAACTTTTTAAAATTTAATAATTAATTTCCAAGGATATTTAATTATAGTTTTATTGTATATATATATATATATATATAACATTCTCAAAGAATCTCTCACACACACTAAGTTTAAATATATTTAAAGGAAAATTATATTTATATCTTTAAAATTTATTATATTTACATATATTTTCTCAAAATTTTATATTTACATTTATACCCTTCTAAAAATTATAAATTTACATGTATATCTTTGAAAAACTTTAATCATAATATTTTAATTTTTAAAATAACAATATCAACTAAAAATATATATTCAATTCATAATATATTATAATGAAATAATTAATGTAAAGGTCACAAATATAGTAAAAAATAAAATAAATTTTAAAATAATATATTATATTGTGGTATATTATTTACTAAGTTGTATTTTGGACCTAAATATATTAAAATATAAATTAATAATTTTTTAAATATAAAACTTTTAGGAGTATATATTTAAATATAAAACTTCTAAGGGTATATTTTAAATATAAAACTTATAGGGTATATATGTAAATATAATAAAATTTCAGGTAATTTTTCCCTATGTTAATAATAAAAATTAACAAAAACTATAATAATTAGATACAATCGGTGTTGTCATTGTTGGTTTTAATCATCCGAGCCTCCAGCATGTGCTTAACGCTGATATATATTCAATTCAAAAGTATACATAAAACTTGTCTAATAACATACTTCCATACGATTCTTGTGAGTAATGAATGGGTTACCCACCCGGTTTTAAAACAAGACTCTCTCTCTCCTTCTCTGTGTGTGTCTGTCTATATATTATGCATGAGTTACGACCGAGAGAGAGACGTATACATTATCATTTGAATATGTAAGTGTTGTATGTGTATTACAAGCACATATCTTACCGTCAAGTCAAGGATTGTTGATGTTTCATTGTCGTCAGCAGCACTACATCTGCAATATACCTATCATGAGCAATTGTACATAATATATCTCTCGTGCATATGTTTTATACAAGCTTTGTTTATGCATAAACATATACAGAAAATAAAAGACTACTACATGCAGACATACAAACGCATATAAAACCACATGTACATACATACACACAACAATCACACTGACACACATATATTTTATAATAGGGATCATATATTTGTATACACAAATGTAGTGAATGATATGCATATATATACGTTATCCAGCAGATACGCCCAGATGCCAGTTTACAAATACCACAAACACATACATACGACATACACGTGTAAGTATGTCACCATACCTGCTCTGTAAGGCAGCATATTCCGACTTATGCCTCTCTTCTGCTGAATAGCTCCCCATATATATATATATATAATAATAAAATCTGTGTGCGTGTGTGTTTAAGACTGTATATAATCTCATTCATCGGAGAATGACATAGTATTAATAATGCAACCGTACACAGAATCTATGTAAGAAATGCACACAGATTGAACATTTCTATGATCAAAAATGCCGATTTTTTACATAAAACCTTAGGAAAATGCGGATTTCAACATAAAACATCGATTTTGCGCCGGTTTTTTCACAAAAAAATGCGGATATTCACAGAAAATTGAGAAATGACGATTTTTCAATACTAAATGCCGATTTCTCGAAAAAGTCGATATCATGAGAAGAAGGGTATGAAATTCGACGCCGACGATGTAGCGCCACGATCGTGGGAAGGATCGCTCATAGCAGGAAGAGAGAAATCAACCAAAATATCAAACTATGACGATACTAAATTTTTTATGTTCTAAACCGTCAATGCAAGCACATGTAACGGAGGATATTACCGTTGGACGTCGACATCCGACATGCTACCAGTATTCCACCCACGTACACAAGTTGGTAAACCTTCCTGTACGCAACCTATATACAAACGTACATTCTCTGGTTTAATTGATGTATATATTATTATGAATATTTACTAATAAATAAAAGTACTAGGGTTTAGGGTTTAAGTTTATACGGTGTATATATATTTAATAATTTATACATATTCGAGATCAAGGCTAATTTTCTAATTATTCATTGTTAAAAGTAAGTATATATATATATGCAAATTATTTTATTGTATATGTGTATTATAATACTATGTCTTCTTCTGGTTAATTCAACATTCACGCGTAATGTCTTCTTCTGGTTAATTCAACATCTCACGCGTAAGGATTTTATCTCACTTGTGTTTAGAGACAAAAATGAAACGTTATTAAAACTTTAACAAATAATCAAACACAAATTTAATTCAATAAAACATACTTTAGAGCGATTATCTATGCAATATTATACACATTCAAGTTTAACTTATTATTTTAATAGATTTGAACACAATTATACATGTATATATAATAATCATATTACTAGTATTTGTATATTTAACTTTGCCATTAACACGCTGGTACTAGTACATATATTTAACTTTGCCATTAACACAGCTGTGTACTAGTACATATATTTAACTTTGCCATTAACACAGCTATGTGATTTTGTTTTGTTTATAGATAAAAAGCAGAGACACATGCACCCAAATATTAATAATTTTAAATTGCATGATAAACTTGTTTTTAAAAGATTTTCCAGATTACTTACACGTCAATTATGCTCTCTCACTCTCCACATGCGTATGCATATGTGTGTGTGCATGTGTGTGAGAAAGATAAGTTTCGTTTGTGCTGTAAAAAAATGTAGAGATAGCTTTTCACACTTGTATTTGGCACTTATATATTTTTCCATTAGAAAACATAGCCAAGAAGAGTATATTTATCATGGATTTAAAGGTACATGTGTGTGTGTTTTTTTGTAGATATATTTTTAATTTATGTGTATGTGTGTGTATATATATATAAAAAGAGAGAAAACTTAGAGATTTTCAGTTATTAATAAAATTATTTGAAACCATGTTGTTAGATACGCTTGTTCATATATATATATATATGAAATTTTCATATAAGAATTTGTGAAACAAGACTGTTTAAGATTACACAAAAAAGTTGATACATAGTTTATACTCTATGGGCTTTGTGAGTTTAATATAATTTATAAATAAAAAAGAATTAATTCACGATCCAAGTGAATACTAAAGTGTTTCTTATAACCTGCTTTATAAATAGTTTATATAAGTTTTAAAATTTACGATGTAAATTCATTATCTCTTGTATCTTTACGAGAGAAATTATAAATCATTATCTCTTTTACCTTTATGAAGGGAATTTTAATCTTGACTCACTTGATTTTTACTTTAACACATTGGCACATCTCATTTATAAACGCTTTGGTGCATATCACTGTTTAATTCATAAATTATTTATTAATTTATGAACACGATCGATTAATTTATTAGAATTCTCTTCAATTTCATTATATATGTCATTAATAAATTAATTAATTTAATATATAATATTCTTATAAATTTTTTAAATTTTACTCTTATAATTCTCTTAATTCCACTACATGTATAATTTACAAATAAATCAGCTTGATTTATTAAAATATTTGTGTTTTTCCTTAATTCTATTGTGTATGTAATTTATAAATAAATCAACTTATTTATAAAATTTATATTAATTTTAAATCAATTTATTTATCAATCATATATATAATAATATTAATGAACTTTATAAAAAATCTTCTAAATCAGATTTATTTGTTTATCAATCACACTTACGATAAAATTAAGAAAACTACAAAAGAAAGTACAGTGAAATTAAAGAAAGATATAAAAAAATACTTTGCATCATTAATTATAATAAATTGATTGTTTTATAACTATGATAAATGATTTAATTCATAAATAACTGAAGAAGATCGTCGAAAAGAAATGAATAATAATAAAAAACAACACAATGCAAACACCTGTAAAACAAATGAGAAATTAAAATTTTAATAAGGAAAACCTATATGAAATAAACAAATTTTTTAACTTAGGGTCTCAAAGAAACATTCTTAAGAAATTATAAATTAAAACCTTTTAAAATTTAATAATCAAATTTCTAAGGATATTTAATTATAGTTTTATTGTATATATATATATTATATATATAACATTCTCGAAGAATCTCTCACACACACTAAGTTTAAATATATTTAAAGGAAAATTATATTTATATCTTTAAAATTTATTATATTTACATATATATTCTTAAAATTTTATATTTACATTTATACCCTTTTAAAAATTATAAATTTACATGTATATCTTTGAAAAACTTTAATCATAATATTTTAACTTTTAAAATAACAATACAATTAAAATATATTTCAATTATTACAAATGAAATAATTATATATTATATTGTGGTATATTTATTTACTAAGTTGTATTTTGGACCTAAATATATTAAAATATAAATTAATTATTTTTTTAAATATAAAACTTTTAAGATATATATTTAAATATAAAACTTCTAAGGGTATATATTTAAATATAAAACTTATAGGGGTATATATGTAAATATAATAAATTTCAGGTAATTTCCCTATGTTTAATAATAAAAATTAACAAAAACCATAAAATTAGATATAATTGGTGTTGTCATTGTTGGTTTTAATCATCCGAACCTCCAGCATGTGCTTAACGCTGATATATATTCAATTAAAAAGTATACATAAAACTTGTCTAATAACATACTTCCATACGATTCTTGTGAGTAATGAATGGGTTACCCACCCGGTTTTAAAACAAGACTCTCTCTCTATGTGTGTGTGTGTGTCTATATTTATGCATGAGTTACTACCGAGAGAGAGAGACGTATACATTATCATTTGAATATGTAAGTGTTGTATGTGTATTACAAGCACATATCTTACCGTCAAGTCAAGGATTGTTGATGTTTCATTGTCGTTGTTGTTGTTGAGAACATATTTCTCGTAGAGAGAAAGTATTTCCCTTTTGGGTGCATTTGTTTTTGAGCTGCAACACATGGGCACCATAGCCAGCCTCCGTCAGTTTGTGCTTAGCTGAGCTATAGTCAGCTTTCTATAGTCCTGCTCATGCTCCGTTTGGACTTGAATATTGACAACGTTAGTTCACAGGGTTCACACCAGGGGAGAGTGTAGACGATCACGCGAGCACGTGCTCTCTTGCTATGTCTGCCCCAGCTCTCCGTAGCTGGTGTTCGCTACAGGAAAAACATATAAACTGTCTATGTAGCATACATGACTAGAAACACACACGCAGCGTCATCAGCTAACCATCTTTAGCTGGCTAAATGTTCAAATCTATACACACATACAACAATGCATACAGCACAATCTCTCTCTCTATCACACACACCACACACACACTTAATATCAAGTATGACTCTATATGTATACACAACCTCTACGTTCTCCTTCTCATTATCATCCGAGCCTTGCTTTCTTCTCCCTGTAGACTCTGCCTGAGTTGTTAACTTGGTCTCGAGAGCAAGTTCATGATGCAAAGCATCTACCTTCCCTTGTACATTCTGTAGCTGAACAGAGAAACTCTCTGCCCTTGCATTTGCCTCTCAGTGTGCAGCTCTCTCCGAAGCCAGTAAGCCCTCCAGAACTGTACTAACTCTCTGTGCAAACAAAGTAACTAATGTCCTCACACCGTGCGTGTGATTTTACTATTAACTATATATAATGTATTGTATTAACGTTGGCATATATGATGGAGAGAGAGAGAGACACACACAATCAGCAAAGTCTAAAATGTACATGACAAAATAGAACAAACATACACTCACAGGGAGAGAGAGTTTTGCTCAGATAACGAGTGCGATTCTCATAGACAGCTAATCAAGCCATCTCTAAAGTCTAACATGTATATAAATCGTACTCGCCATCATCGTAAGAAAGAGCACAGGCACGCAGGCACACACACACACACACCTTTATCTCATTATACAAAATAACAGTGCTAAATACCTGCTCGTGAGAATCCTCCAAAACCACCTCCATTTAATGTTCACGCTCGTCTAGCTGCAACTCTAAAGATTCTGCTTTCGATTGCCTCTTGTTCAAAGAAGATCAAGTTGTATACATCTCTATGCACGTTTTTGTTGCAAGTAAAATTAAGCGATAATAAGTGAATAATAACCTGTTCACTAGCCGAGCCTTTTCGAGCTCTTTTAGGAGGGTATCACGTTCTCTTGCTATCATTTCTGCATGCCTTTCTGCCTTCTCTATTCCTGTTAGTCTCTCCATCCGTCATTTGATAATGCCTTGTCTCCGCACGTACTGTTGCGAGCTCTTCTTCCTCGGCCACCGATCTGGATTCCTGTGCCTGAACATTGCAAATGAAATTGTTAAATACTATGTTTACTAAACTTTCTAACTTTAGCTCGCAATATGACATAGTTATAAGTTAGTATGCTAGTAGAATACACCATAATATTTGATATAAAAATAATTGCGTTGAAGCATGATAGTCACTCTAAAAGTAGAAAACTGACAATTACCGACGCATGTTCATCCAAACCACGCACACACAAGATACCCACCTTTTGTGAGAGCGTGGGTGAACTCGACTCTCAAAGCATCTTCTCTTTTGTTGCTGCTGCTTACTTCCACGTTCACGGAGAGTAGTATACCGATCGGCAGTAGATCGAACCTCGGTCAGAACAGTGTCATCCTTCCGTCTCCACTCGCCGCCTCTTCTTTTGCCGAGTCTGATTGCTCACTTGCAGCTGCTGGACGAGCTTCAGCAGCACTACATCTGCAATATACCTATCGTGAGCAATTGTACATAATATATCTCTCGTGCATATGTTTTAACAAGCTTTGTTTATGCATAAACATATACAGAAAAAAAAGGGCACTACTACAACACACATGTACATACATACACACAACACATCACACTGACACATATATTATTTCATAATAGGCATAAGCATATATTTGTATACACAAATGTAGTGAATGATATGCATATAGGCAAACTTATATATACGTTATCCAGGAGATAAGCCCAGATGGCAGTTTGCAAATACCACAAACACATACATACGACATACACGTGTAAGTATGTCACCATACCTGCTGTAAGGCTGCATATTCCGACTTATGCCTCTCTTCTGCTGAATAGTATATATGTATATATATGTATATATATATATATATATATATATATATATATATATATATATATATATATATATCGAGAGAGATACATATGTGTGCGTGTGTGTTTAGGACTGTCAGCTTAAAATGCTAAGTTTTCATAGAAAACTTCATGTATATAATCCCATTTATCGGAGAATCACATATTATTAATAAATGCAACCGTACAGAGAATCTATGTAAGAAATGCACACAGATTGAAGATTTTTTACGGATTTCAACATAAAACATCGATTCTGCACAAGAACCTTTAAAAATGCCGGTTTTTCACATACAAACCTTGAAAAATGCGGATTTTTCACAGAAAACATTGAGAAATGACGATTTCTCAATACTAAATGCCGATTTCTCAATACTAAATGCCGATTTCTCGAGAAAACTCGATTTTTCACAGAATATAATATAAACCCACACATACTTACAATATCATGAGAAGAAAGAGTATGAAATTCGAGGCCGACCAATGCAGCGCCACGATCGTGGGAAGGATCGGTCATAGCAGGAAGAGAGAGATCAAACTATTTTATGCCCTAAACCCTGAATGCAAGCACAAAATCAATTAAATATATTTATGTAACGGAGGATATTTCCCTTGGACGTCGACGTACACAAAGTTGGTAAACTTCCTGTACCTTAACCTATATACATTCTCTGGATTATGATAAAAATAAATTATATTTACTAATAAATAAAAGTACTAGAGTTTAGGGTTTATATATACATGCAATACGTTTATTAATTTAAATATACATATTCGAGATCAAGGACGAATCCTAGGCAAATCTAGTCAAATAATAAAATGCATATGTATATAGTTCAGTCAATAAATACACCTGATTTGTAATTTTTATATATATATTTATATTGCAAATTATTTTATTGTACATGTGTATTATAATACTACGTCTTCTTTTAGTTAATTCAACATCGCACGCATAAGGATTTTACATCACCCGTGTAAAAACTTATGGTGTAAAATGTACATTAACAAAACATGAAATGTTATTAAATTTTGATAAATAATCAAACACAAATTTAATTCAATCAATAAAATATACTTTAGAGCGATTATCTATGCAAGATAGTTCTACTAGGTTCAAATATTTATATATTTAAGTTTAACTTATTAATATAACTATTATAAAAAATTGTTTAAAAAAAGATTTGAACACAAGTATACATGTATATATAATAATTCATATGTACTAGTATTAATACAAATATGTGTATTTTGTTTTGTTTATAAATAAAAATCATGTGTATGTGTGAAAAAGATAGAGAAAGTTTTTCTTTAAATTATGCAATGTGGATTATATCCTTCTTGTTATTATCATGTTTCAACTATATATTTGCAGGTGCATTATGTTAATTAAAATCAGCCTTAAATACTAATATTTTTATATAATATGTTGTGGCAACAATTGTTTCTTTTTCTTTTTGTTATACTTTGTGAGTGTTTTGAAAATCTTAAGAACTCGCTCCTAATCATTTCTTATTTGAAGGATAAAGTACATAATGATATACTCTCTCACCTATCTCTACATGCATATGCATGTGTGTGTGTCTGTGTGTGTAAAAGAAAGATTTTTTAGTACGTTGGTTCACTAAAACATGTAAAGATAACTTTTCATATTTTATATTTTACATATATTTAGTATTTGGCACTTGTACATACATGACACATAGAAAATAAAATTTATAATTATTATTATTTATACTTATTATGGATTTAAAGATATATATGTGTGTGTGTGTTTGTTTATATATTTTTAACTTGTATATATATATATATATAAAGAGAGAGAGTGGGTGAACAAGTGAGTGAGAAAAAACTTTTTGTATTTGTTAATAAAATGATTTGAGACTCCATTGTTAGAATTAATGATTATTTGCCATTTACTTATATATATATATAGAAGAAAAATTATTAGTGTGAAATAAAACTATTCGCACATTAAGATTATATAAAAAGGTTAATACATATTTAAAAATCTATATAATTTATTTTTCATTTATGAACTCCTTTAATAAATCCTTTTAAAGCTTGTAAATGAAAAGAATTTAATAACGATGAAAATGAATGCCGAAGTGTTTTTGCCGAAATACTTCGTAAAGAAATACATGCATAGCTTATATAAGTTCTAAAATTTTTTGTTTCTTTTACTTTCACGAATAAAAACTCTTTATTTAAAGCATTTACATTTGATTAATAAATTCATATACTGATTTATAAGTGATATCAATTAGTTTTTTATACCTTTTTTTAATTCCACTATACATATGGTCGATAAAAAATTTGTATAATTAATAATCCAAATTACAAATAAAAGATAATTTGCACAATGCGCTTTTTTTATTATTGTTATAACATAAAAAAAAAATAGAATTAAAATGTGAATTTCTTATGAATTAAGATATAAATTTCTTTATAGTTAATCATTTTTGGATTAACAAGTTTTTTGATTTAAATGCATATGTAGATGGAATTTTGGTGCATATTCATTAAAAATATTAAAAAAATATACTTTAAAAAATCTTTTGAAATTAAGAAAAATATTAATTTCTTTTTTAACTTCTTATACATGTTTCTAATAAGCAAGGATTGTCGTTCTGTGTTTTTTAAAGTACCGGAACACGAAAATACTTTAACTAAAAAACTTTGATTAAGAACATTTTGTGTTTTCTTTAATATTTTTTTAAAAATTCCACATGGATGGTATATTTAAATAATATTCTATTTTTCAAATTGTATAGCCATGTTAACATTATTTTATTCCACATTTTTATTTTTTTGCCACGTCAACATTATTTACCACATCTTTATTTTTTATCACATTAGCATTTTGTTTTAAATTTTTACCACATCAACACTTTTTTTTGACATACATTTGATAGATTAGCAACTTAGCAAAGCCTATATATATATTAATCATTGTTGTTGTAGTATCATATTCTACATTTGTAGATCCCCAAGTATATTTTCCCTTTAAAGTTACCTCCCTAGCATGAACTCACCAATGCTAGCTCTAGATGCAATCTCTCACCATTTGATTGTGGTATCTCAGTTTTGCAGCTACCTCCCCGTTCACCTGAATAAAATATATTCATTATAAATGCATGTATATAAGAAACATAAGATATAACATTAGTAAATAACCACAAGTATATGAAATGCCATATCTTAAGAGAATTATATTTTACACCAAGTTTTTATAGTGTTATCCATACCCATTTTATAGCTACATAGTGCATACATGTGTGTGTGTGCATGTGTGTGTGTGAGGGAGAGAGAGAGGAGAGAGAGAGAAAGAGAAGAGAGATAGAGAGAGAGAGGGAGAGGAGAGAGAATGATTTACCATATCATAAATATAAATATCCCCATTGTAGGAGCCCGTGTAAATGCAGTGCTGGAGGACAAAAATTTAAGAATTTGATTAAATAAAATAAATTAAATTTGATTAATTAGTAAGTAAAATAAAAAAATTGTCTCTTTGCGTGTGGGTGTGTTACCTTGCAATAGGGGAGAAATAGCATCTAATCAACGTTTGTAAAACCTTGTGCCCTCTATATATCATTAAAGATTCATCACGAAGGTGTCTTCCCGTGCGTAAACGCTATGAGACTCTCATTTATCTGTAGTCCCATTTAAAAGTGGGCACCCATTGCTTCACAAACCTGTTATATGCGTTAGTATCACACACACACACACACACACACACACACACACACACACACACACTTGTGGATTCACCATCACTTATGCATGCATCATGACAACTACAAACTCATGGTGAAGAGTTGTGACCTCATGGCAGGTTCAGATAAGCTTGACATTTGTTGTGGGGCTCCTAGATGGGGTTGATTCCAACTCCACGCAAAAGCAGCATCCAAGTAAAAACCTGGAGAAGCATGCCAAAGCTGCAGCCGGGATGAGACTTCTCCTCGAAGAACTTCTCCATAAGTTCCTAGATGAGGGGAACTCGGTGGCCTGCATCATCACGAACACTTTCAATGGATGGACTCAAGACGTTGTTAACAAGTTTGAAATACCCAAAGCTGCATTCTTGACTTCCAATGCCATCAATGACATCCTTCACTTGAGTCTTCCACAAATCATCAAAGAGGGATTTGTCTCAGTCTCTGGTGAATTCCGCCTCGCTTCTAGCTGCTCATGAGATGTGGTTCAATGCAAAGAGGAGAAGAGAGGAGCCTATCACGTTCCTACCAGGGATTCCACAGATTCCAGCTATAGATCTTCCACTCTCCTTCTACTATGCTCATCCAATAGTTGAGTCAATCACTGACGGGGCAAGGCAGTTCCAGAAGTAGAGTTTGGACTCTGTAACTCGTTTGAAGAGCTAGAACCAAAAAGAGATCAAAGTAAACTATTTCCCAGTCGGTATCAAACTTGATACTTCTCAATATATCAAAGTCAAGTATCAAGTTTGAGGTTGAGGCTTCTCCTTGTGTGGTCAGCCTCGCTTCTTTTTTTGTGGTATCTGTGGTGGATTTGTAGATGGTACACTTCCAACAGTTGCTTGTTGTGGAACTTGTGGTGCAGCTGCTTGTTGTGGCAGCGCAACAGCAACAACAGTAGCATCACCCTGTAAAAGTTGAAGTTAGCAAAACAAAAGAAATGCCTACGATAGCCTACCTTTGTTGTTGGAAGCTCTTGCTGTAGTAGTTGTTGTAGTATTTGTTGCAATGGCATATTATTTGGGAGGATTGGGAGTTCAGCAACATACTGAGAACTACTTGGTGTTGCACCCTGAAAATTCGAAGTTGCATGTTGCTGCTCAGCTTGCTCTTCAACTTCGAGTCCTATTGTAGCCGAGGCTCCCATGCCATGTTCTAGTGTTGTTGTAGTGGGGCTGCCGGGCCAGGTTCGAGTGTTGTTGTAGCTGGGGTAGTCGGGCCAGGTACAACATGAAAATCATTCAACATATTCCGAGCATGTCCTCGAGCACGTCCTCTTCTTACATTTGCAGCAGCTACATAATTTGTTGAAGGATTGGGAAGCATAAACTTTCCCCCACCAACGGCTGGCTGATTCATTGGTTCACTAGCCACTCACGACACCTCCGCAGCAACTTCAAATGATCGAGTTTCCTCATCAAGTATCAAGGTGCTAGTTCTTGTGTCATTGCATTGTTCTTGAAACCAACGATTATCAGCGTTGCACTCCTCTTGTGCCTCTACAATGGTAGAGGCGTCAGGCTCAAAACTCCAGCTACCCTCAATATCTTCATCCTCCTCAGGATCGCTCTCAAGTAGTTCAGGCTCGTAATTGTCGCTACACGTTAAGGCATTCCCATTCCAAAGTCGCTCATTGCAAAACCTGAATACTAGCCTCTTTGCTCACTTTGTTGTCAGTCGATTTCTATTTTTGGAATGTATAAACTTGTACGAACTCCAATTCCGCTCTGAAGCATTGCTGCTAGCCACCTGAGAGAGCAACCGGATTGCAAAGTTCTGCAAAAGGAGCGCGTTTCTTGTTTCCTCTGGAATCACCACTCTTCTTTGAGGGGTTGGAGGTCCCACACTACCAGTTGGGGTTCCCCAACTTGACCAAAACTCCCACGCCTCCATTCGCCATGTGCAAACCTGGTCAGCTGCCGTTTGAATGATCCCTTTCCAAAGGGGGCTTGCTAATGTCCCGTCCCAAATCGGCAATTATCAAATGCCCGCTGACATGCAATCTTACTTTCATCATCATTTTCACCAAAGTTCCTGTTCAAGTAGAGCCTGAGGTGTGCAAGGGGCTTGTGGCTCCAAGTCATCGTCTTGACATCATTACGGTACTCTGGATTCAAGCAATACCCGGCACCAAAGATCGGAGAATAATGTACGTTCCTCTTCCTTAATGCAATATTTGCCAGCTTCTGTCGTCATGCAATTGTCAAGAAGGAATCGGACATGTCTATTTCACTTTCCTGTTGCAAAGCTTTGATAATTCCTAGCCATGTTGCATAAACCTTACCAAGAGCTGGTGCCTTGCGATCGAACAAGCGGATTGCAATGTAAAACGGCCTCCAAAGCCTTAGAAGAGTGTCTAGGTCCCACCAGAAGCTATCATCCGTGATTGTAGCCTTCGCAAGTAGAGAGCCTTGAAAATTGTTGGAGCCTTCCACCTGCTTGTATTCCCATTCTTGAAACTTTGTGCAATTCAAAGTAGATCGAATAGAAGACTTCATTTGTTGCAGTCGGCGAAGACAAATGTAGTTTGTTGCAAAGCGAGTCTTCACAGGCAATTGAAGCTCCAACTTCATTGTTCGTTGCTCCCTATAGATTGCAAGAACCTGTGGATGTGTGACGATGAACTTTGAGATTTGGTGCCCTTTGTCGACAATGCTGCCTATATAAGATAGTTTGTTCCAGTGAGCCAACACAAGGTTCAAAGCATGGCATTGGCATCTGAAGCTCCATATGTGAGGAAACTTGCTCTCGATCATCTGGCCAGCAGCTTTGCAATTCGACGCATTGTCAAATATGACGCAGAAAATTTTGTCAACACCACCAGGCTCGTCATTGATGTCTCTTATTATGTCCCTATTTGTCTCGTGATGTATTCCCTTGTATATAAGAGCTAATGTTAGAAGAAAGAACTTAAAAGCAAGAATAAAATACCTGTGACACTCTCATCGGTTGGAAAGCTATATATCTTCACAACTCCCACCATTGACAAACATTATGTTGATGAGATGCCGTTTGTTGATGTCGGACCAACCATCTGAGACAAGAGCAGAAGGATGCATAGTCATATCCATGATTTGCTTGATGAAAGTTTCCTCCCAAGCTCGCTCCAAGAATGTTTCTCGTAATGCTCTGTAACTTGGAAGTTTGAAATCTGGACCATATCGAGCTGCAAATTGAGCAACGGCTTTGAAGGTTTCACATGTCGATGGATGTTGAAAAACATGGAGCGGAATGCCAGTGTCGTAAGCAAAACGTGCCATTGCATACTGAGTCTCCTTTAAGTTGTCTCTCGTTGCAATTGCATAGCGAGGGGCCTGGGTTCCTGAGCTTTGGAAAGACGTTGGTGTTGATGTGTTGTGCCTATGCTGCCTGCACCACTCAACTGGCCACCTGAATCAAGCCATTTATCTTTTTCCTTGACCTTGATCGGCTCCCATGACATCCTTGCTTTGGTGGCAGTGGTGTGATGAAATCTTCTTGTGCTGAGGATTGTGGAGCATTAGGAAATCGTTTGGCCAACATCTCCTCTACAGTGTGCATGCGAAGAGCTTGAGATGTTCTCTCTTGTTCCATCTCCATCTTTTGTCGCTTTGCTTGCTGAGCATGTTGTCTCTTTTTAACATAGAGCTGGTCGATACCCTCGAGGGTCGCTTTGCTGCCTTCCATGCAGGAACGGTCTGTGCATAACACAGCTCTACACGGTAGGCAGAGGATATGAGCTTGCACGAACTAAGCCCTGATACCACAAAACCTACATGTCCACTCGCAACTCCATCTACATCCTTCTCACCAGGCCATAATGGTGGAAGACTTGCAAATTCATCTAGCCTCGATCGAAATCGGCTTCTATATCATGACATTTCGTTGTGGCCGCTTCCTTCTCATCATCACATAATCCCATTCTAGGTTGTGTAATTTACCACCATTTGTAGTCCTTTGGCAAGGATGCACTTGCTATTGAACGCTTTCATCCTCGTCCTCTTCATCTGATTCAAAGATGTCTTCCATTGGAATACTTGACATGACTGTAGCCTGCAATGTAAGTTGAAGACTCAGAACAGGAAACTCAGAGTCTCACAATGCTGCTCCTCCTTAATCCACTCTGTCGATGCCCTCATTGTCGGCTATATCCTTAGAAGAGCCAAGATTCGAACCCCAAACTAGTTGACACTTCCCCAAAAACAAAATTTGCCACCGCCCTTACCACGTCAAGAGGGCCACGTAGTAATTTTAGCTACATACCAACTTATATAATAATTGATATGCAAATGTGGCAGTAAAATGCTTAAAATGATGCCTTAATTCATGCCACATATGCAAATAATCTTTGTAAATTGTGTTTGTAATAATTTAAAGGTATATTACGTATATTCATGTGTTTTTTGAAGTTTTTTTAAAGTTTTCTCTTATTAAGAACATGTTTTGTTCCAAGAGTTTTTTACCCTTGGCAAAACCCTGCTTGATCTACATTTGTATATATTGATGGGATTTTCTCAATTAATTTCTTATTATTTCAAGAATATTCCAATGTTAAACCTTATTATCAATATTAAATTAATATATATTATTAAAACTATATGGCATATATTAGATAAATCATATATATTATTATAATAATTAAAATATGTTATAGGTGTGTTTATTAATATTATTTTCTTAATTATTTGATGTTTGTTTTGCACACATATATAAACACAATTATAAATTTATATACACGTGCACACGCATTAAAAGCACTTACAGAGACACATATGCACACACATGCACAAGCCGATGAGTGGATCATGATATAGATAAAGCATCTAGCTTTCTATTTATGATATAGAGTTTAAAACCAAAACCAAATATTTATAATTACACACACTCTACATTGGGACTTACATATGTTTATGTACTATATATGTAAATCTGTGTATAATATGTGTATGTATATATGTGTATTAATATATGCAATGTGTACAAAATTAATTTTTTAACACTCTCTCTTTTCTCATACATACACATCATGCATGACCCATCCTAAACCCTAAACCTAAACCCTAAACCCTATGTAACACATTGAATTTACACATGTAATATTATGTATGTATGTCTATTGTATACACGTGTGTATGTATATGTGTACTAATATATGCAATGTGTATGAATTTAATTTGTTAACACTCTCTCTCTTCTCTCATACATAAACACCATGCATGATTTATATTAATATGTACTGTCTCTCTTCTCTCAAACATACACATCATGCATTATCCATAGTATGTACTGTCTCTCTTCTCTCATACATACACATCATGCATGATCCATAATATGTAGTCTGTCTCTTCTCTCATACATACACATCATACATAAATGCACGTTGTAACTAAAGTGGGCATGATACGTGAAAATGGGAATATAAAATAAATTACTAATTAATACTTAAGTTTTAATTATTAATTAATCATTTAATTAATATGTAATTAAGCCTTAAATATTAATTAATTAATTAATTAATCCTTCAATAACCTTACTTAGTAAGGAATATTCCTAAAATATCTTAGAATATTCATATTATTCTAAAAATAGTTTACAATAATGAAGAAATACTATCAAACATAATTACAAATGAAATCATTTCTTATCAACATGTTAATTTATTTATAAATACTTTCTTCCTAACCATACAGAGAAATCTCCTCATTTTGTCTAAATCATCACTCTCCGGATTAATCAAATCATTTTGGTCAATATCTTGATGTTGTTGCCACCACCTAACACTCTCACGAATGCAATTGGGAGTTGCCATCCTTGTTAATACATAAGATGTAATAAGACCAGGTCTGCATAAAGGCTCATCTAAAAATGACGTTCCTTAAGAATAATATTATAAAGCGCCCGGTTGCTATCCTTCATTTTATAAAATTCAAAATCACGAGAAAGAAAAGCTTCAGGAAATGTTGATACGGTGGATACTGCTCACAAAAATTTTCGAGATTCTTCTTTCTGAGGCACGTATCCAAGTAGTTCACTAGCTCATCCATGATATCGTATCAGAATATGGATCGAAAGTGATTGGATGAATACAAGCAATGTTTTGGTTGAGCATAGCCTTCTGAGGAGAGTCGTCTACTACTAAGATATGTGCATTCTTCATTATCCTTAAGCGACTGATCTCCCCATGAGTCCCAATTATTCTTTCATTCTTGAAGAAGTATGGCTTGCTTTCCTTTCTTATATTGTGAAATTCGAGAGGTTTATAACACATTCGCTGGTCAAAAATCCAATCTTTACGAATCACCTCTTCTGCAACACTACAATGTTTCTTAAGCAAATTCAACAGCGGTGTTAAGTTATGAATTGCATGCATGACCAAATCCCCACAAGCGCACCCATCTCCTTAAGCTTTTGAAAGAGACGATCCAACCCTGGACGAAAAATAATATCATATCGAAATTTACCATGACAAGGAATGAAATCTCCTTGTTTGATTTCTTTTTTCTATCCTCGGGCCTTTGTCGATGAAGCAGAACACCATTGACATCCAACAACACAATATGGCCATGAGTAACATGGATAGCGTTGCCTCTTGAATACTTTGCAAATCACTTGTTTGCTCCCTTTCACATTTATCCGTTGCACTATCTCGTTGCCTATCCCTTCATCATTTAATTGTACATCATCCTTACAAGATTCAGATATTGCATGCGCTGAAGAAATTGATTTCGGAACTGAAGCCAATAAAAATGATGATGAAAAACTGAAGTGGCCCCCATGGTAACGATGTTTTGAGCTGCATTATTATCCATTTCCTGCATGAACTCTGTCATTCTGACATGTGGCACAAGAAATTGTCGCCAAACCCCTCTCTTACCTCATGCAATGCTGAAAATCCATGTTCTCAATTGTTTCATTACATCTGCAAAATGATAATTAGCTGACCTTAAAATTATCAAGGTATATTATTTACCTTGTTAATGTGTGACCCATGTTTGAACTAAAAGCTTCATTAATCCTTGAGAATTTATTTTCTGTACAAATATAAACGAAATATACAAAAATGCCTTATGTTACACTCATTTACAACTATTCGTCACTCTAAGAACTCATTAACAATTCTTCTTCGCTATTACCTTCTGAGTGAGGCGAAGAAGGTCTAAGCCGCTTGTGAGATGGTTCAAGATCTTCTGTATCTTCTATTGATGTTTCCATGGGTAATGGAGTGTGCGAATGTTCTGTACTCCTCGAGATAACTTCCGGTCTAATATCTGATTGAAGTTCGTCTCAGACTCCGACATTGAACCAGATTCGTCTTCAGAGCTATCGCACTTATCGGAGGGAACTTTCTCAAATACTCCTTTATGGATTCGTTGGGGTAGTCAGTTGAGAACCTATCTATCCACTTGTTCAGGTCCTCAACCATGGTCTTATCCTTTTCAACGGCAAACACACATGTATGCCGAAGGTAACACTCCTTCAAGACGGACCCCCTAGTGCAGTAGTCAAAAACCCACGCATCACTGTGAGGACCCCTGATCAAGTTGACGATGCTCCGTGCCGCTTGACTTGTGATGTTTGGATAACGTACATTGCCGAATACGTCACTCTACTATCGGTGTATCGGATGGAGGTTCAGGGCCGTTGGAGTGCAAACAGATGCCTGGCCAGTCATTTGGAAGTTTGAAATTTGGCGCATTCCTAACAACCAAGTGAACAACCGAATCAATGCACTTCGGATCAGCATCATTCATATAAAATCCTGTCCAACGATGTTTATTCCTCTTGGCAAAGGCAAAGGTATCGGTGACATGAGCAAGAATCAAGAAATAAATACCTGAAAACGTAGATATCAGTCAAGAGTGCAAGTATGAATTCAATAATAAATACCTTCTTTGTACATGCTTGCACGGCTAAGTTTCTCCACCAAATCCTCTAGTGTCCTGTCTGTCGAAGGATTTTTTGACACCCGCCGATCCATCACGAACAATTGAAACGGTTTCCTACAAGCAGTGATGGTACCCCATAAAGTCTCCGAATCCAACAACAAACATCTGTAGGGCTTGTCGTGATTCGTAGCATCCTCCTTTATAAGGTTCAATCGGTTCTCCGCTGCTGAAGGACTGCCATAAGAGAAGGCGTCATCCAATGTTCTCCTTTTTGGCGTTGGCGTGCAATAGATTCTTGCCCAGATCTTCCGATTGATTCACCCATTCGACAAGCATATCATCATTTGTCACATGCAAATATTTGCTGACCTCTTATGTTGAAGCGAGGTCCAACCCAGTTTGTGGCAGTGTATTCCCAACCACTCCTTGAAGTGCCTGACCGTCTTCAACTCCATTGCCTTGAGATGAAAAGGAGAGGTGGGCTGCTGTTGTTAATCTGTAATTTGCCATCAATCACCAAATCAGCCAAGACTTCCATCTCCTCCATCGTTGTTCCATTTAAAGGCTTCAACCATGTGAGCTTGAAATCGTTGTCTACATCCTTTAGATTGAACAGACTTAGCCTTCGGCGTCTTACTGGGTTTCTTTGCAGACTTTCTGAGGGCTCCACTTCACTTGTCTGCTTCTTCTTCAGTGTTCCTTTTGCAAAGGATTCCATAATCCCCAACCATTTGCAAAGATCCTATCCTCGGGACAAGAAATCAACATCATCAAAAAGGATGTTTCCTTCCCGCCCACCTGGGCAAAATCAACTGCTACAATTTCTTCAACTCTCTGAGAAAAAAGACAGATTAATATACCGGCGAGATAAATCCCGCCCAAACAATTTGCTTACCCGGTAGTCCGCAGATTGTGTATTCCCTGCGGTAGCTCTTTGTGGTCGCTGAAGAGATTCCCACACGGCTCGCGTGTGTTTAACTTCTCCCATATTTTGCTGTTGTAGTGGTTGGTGTCTGCAGCGTCCCATTCCGCCGATAACTTATGGTACTGCTCGATTGTGAGATTCGGCTTCGCTAAAAACGCCGATCTTTTTCAGCTTCTCACGGGTATGCTCGGAAAGTTTTGTTGCCATCGTTCCTTTGTTGTGTTCGTCGAGAAGTCGTTGGGCTGCCGTTATTGTGTGCTGGCCACTAATGATGTAGTACTTGATGATTTTCTATTCTCCGTCTGAACCTTCCTCATTTGTTCCGGTGTTGTGATCCACTTTGTCAGCGCCTTTGTTTCTTCGTAGTATGGCACAAAACAGCATTATGTGGAACGGTGTAAGAATTGTCGTCCTTCATCTTCTCCATGAGCTCAGCTACACGTTCCTGATTGAGTGGCCTGTAATTGAAGTTTGGGTTGACGCTGCAATACTTAACCCTACACTGTAAATCCTATCATCCAACATCATTTCCTTGTGGCTTATTGCAGCATGGGACGCCACAGGTGCAGCTGACAAAACGACGATTTTCTTTACGATCCGAATCAACATGTGTGATCCCCGATTGATGCTGTTCTAATGTTCTCGGCACACTCTTCCAGCTCCCGAAATTTGCTAAGCAAATTGAACGTGATCTGTAAAGAACCTGAGACCAAGCCACCCTCTCAATCTCCTTATGATGTCGCTGTGTTCTTCTTCAATGTGAAGAGGGAAGATTGCTCCACTTGTGATTTTCTGTATTGTGAAGCAATATCTCCTGAGAATACACCTACTCGATGAGTCTGAAGATCTTCGAAGTAGACATCCAGTTGGATCCCCTCCATAGATGGGCTTTCGTTGAGTTGAAGAAGAACTCCACGGTCAACATCATTAGTGAACACGTGAACGTCATTATCCACAAGTCGACAAAACCACCCGAAATTAATGTTGTAACTACGACCTCTGGATCCGAGAACGTGACATTGGATGGAACAAGGCATATGTGTCGAGCATCGTCAATCTGGGTTGCAGCATGCTTTCGGATGCTTGACTAGCACACCCACTTTCCATTGTTTTGCTTGTCCATGCGATGTGACAGAGGTTAGTTTGACAGCAACCATGGTTGTTCCAATGCGCTTCCCGTTTAGTTTGAAATATGGCCAAGTTGATTCCAGAATCCCCCTGCCCATCTCTTCTCCTGCTCTCGTCTTTAATGTCACCTCAATTCCACATCTGAATACAAAAATGATTAGTTCAAGCACATATCCGAGTATAACAGATTTTATTTTAATTCTTACCCAGAATTTGACGACGACTCCATACTAATGACTCGATCTCCTTGTTTAATTAAATCGTCCTTCTGCAAAATAATACACTATGAATACAAATCATATAAAAACGCACACACACTTGTATAAACCCGAATATACAAAAATAATACACAGAGAGAAGTGGACGGAATTAACTGTCCAAAGCTCACATTTGTGCTAGTGCAAAAGAAAGATAACATTTCGTTTTAGAACCACCACAAATGTGAGCTCTGGACAGTTTTACATAGATTCCTAGCTTTTACTCGAAATATTATGATAAGATGATAAAAGTAAATAAAATGAGATATGCAACTTATATATACTAATACACATATATATTCACATGGAAGGTGCGGCGGGATTAATCTCGCCACCCCTTCAATGCCTCCTGAAAGAGTGGGCGGGATTAATCTCGCCACCTTTCTGGAGGCCTTGAACGGGAGTGCGGAATTAATCTTGCCACCCTTCTCGGTCTCAGAGAGAACTGGCAGGATTTATTTGCACACCCCTTCAGTGACTCCAGAAAGGAGGCGGGATTAATCTCGCCCACCATGTAAGGGATGGTTAAATGAATTTCGCCACCCTTCCCAGTCTCTCCATTGGTATGTTGTAAACCTTCTACGTCTCAGACAGAAACGTTTGGGATTGGTCCGACTCACCAATGGAGAAAAAAGGAAGGGTGGCGGGATTCATTCCTCCAACAGGCATTGAAGGCTCGGCGGGATTAATCCCGCCACCTTCACTCGGTCCCTATGCGGCGGGATTAATCCCGCCGGACGCCAATTCCCCTGCGAATCGGGCGGGATTAATCCCGCCGCCTAGGCCCTTCAGGCAGGCCTTTGGCGGCGGGATAAATCCCGCCCGATTCCGCGCAGGGCATCGTACGCGGCGATTAATCCGCGCCAGGCCCTTCACTCGGGCCTTAGGCGGCGGGATTAATCCCGCCAACGCCAATGCCCTGTGCGAATCGGGCGGGATTAATCCGCCGCCTAGGCCCTTCAGGCAGGCCTGGCGGCGGGATAAATCCCGCCCGATTCCGCGCAGGGCATGCGTACGCGGCGGGATTAATCCGCCGACGCCAATGCCTGTGCGGAATCCGACGGGATTAATCCCGCCGCCTAGGCCCTTCAGGCAGGCCAATGGCACGGATAAATCCCGCCCGATTCTGCGCAGGGCATGCGTAGGCGACTTGATTAATCCCACCGGACGCCAATGCCTGTGCAGAATTCGGTGGATTAATCCCGCCGCCTAGGCCCTTCGGGCAGGTCAATGGCGACGGGATAAATCCCGCCCTATTCCGCGCAGGGCATGCGTAGGCAACGGGATTAATCCCGCCACTCATTTGGCTAACCGAATAACCTGCTTGAAATGGCGGCGGGATTAATCCCGCCGCTACACACACACACACACAACACACACACACACACACACATATATATATATATATATATATATGTATATGTGTGTGTAGGAGAGTGCGTGTGTGTGCCAGAGATAGACAAATTAGATAAATATACAGATAACACACACACACATATTATGTATATGTATATGTATACAGGAGTGTGTGTGTGTGTGTGTGTGTGCGAGAGATAGATAAATAAATAAAATTATACAGATACTAGTACACATAATATATGTATGTATATAGGTATATAGGTATATATATATATATATATATGTGTATATGTATATGTATCAAGAGAGCGGGGTATATAGTTATATAAATGACATAATATGCATATAGTTAATATATCAATTTATATATTACAATATGATTGATAGTCATACCTGCAATGATGCATTTTGGTGAATGGCATGCTACTCTAAGCTTTCTGTCCATGTTTTCTATCGCTTTAAGACACTTCAGCTCCGCTTCCATGGCAGCTTTCTGCTTGTAGTCCTGCATGAGAAGAATGTCAGTAAGCTGAATATCAACAATCAATAGTTACTTAGTGGATAAGCTAAGCAGTGTACATACGTACGCATACCCGCGGGCCGCGCGTTATCTATAAGCAGTACGGCTAATTCATATCATATTGGCTAGTACCTCGAAATGCTTCTTCATAGACGTGAGCAATTGCCTTTCGTATTTGCTCTAATGTTGCCAGCTCCAACAGCCTCAGCACTGTAGACAGCGAGAGAAGATTGAACCGCTTTATCATATGCTTCTTGTACAGTCCCTTGCAAACATCTGTCAGTTAATACAAACACAACACCCCTACACACAGAACACACGCATATATATACGATTAGACGTATGTACTTACGAAGTCTGGTGGTGAGGTCTTATCCATAGATTTCATATAT